>BJBW01001477.1:111569-235914 GCA_004320125.1 Scolopax mira | reverse complement strand
CTCGTCGAGCCTCACCTTGAATGTCTCCAGGGAAGGAGCCTCAACGACCACCCTGGGCAACCTGTTACAGTGCTCCACCACCCTCACAGTAAAGAACTGTTTCCTAAAATCCAATCTAAATCTGCTGTCCTCCAGAAGGTCCTCCAGAAGGTCCTCCAGAAGGTCCTCCAGAAGGTCCTCCACTTTCTGCTGATTTCTGTGTCATTTACCTGAAGCAGCCTGAGCTATTAGCAATGAACAAAAATTAAGATCAAAAAATACTTTAAAAAAAAATAATTGGAAGGAACTGTCTCTTAGCCGAGATGTGTCACATCGACCCCTAAAAGACGACTCGGTGGCACCCGGGCAGCGGAGGGGCAGCGCTATCCCGGGCCGGGCCCTGCTGCCCTCCATCCCGTCCCGTCTCGTCCCGCAGCAGCCCAGCCCCGGAGGGGAGCGGGGGTGACAAGTGGCCTCCGCCGGGCCCCGGCCGCCTCCCCTGCCCTGCCCTACCTTCAGGTGCAGCTTCTGGAGAATGCGGGAAAGGAGACGCGGGAACCGTCCCGCGTCCACGGCGTTCAGCAGCGACACGGCCCTGCGGATGCTGCGCGGAAGGAGAAGGGGGGAAGGAGAAGGGACAGTCAGAGGGGAGCGGTCAGAGCCCGCGGGCACCGCGGCGAGGCCCTACCCGAGGCCCTGCTCTTGCTCCCGACCCGCCGCAGCGAGAGCACCCGGTACCTGTCGCTCTCTGGGATGACGGGCGCCGCCATGACTGCCGCTGCGGCCCCGCCCGCCGACGGTAGCCCAGAGGGGCCAAGCGCCGCCGCTCCGCCCCGGCTGAGAGCAGGGCGGGCCGCCGGCGGCCTTCGGGGCTGGAGGGGGAGCGGGAAAGTCGCAGCGGCTCCCTCAGGGGTGTTCAGCGCACCGCCGCCGTTGCGGGGGTCGCGGTTGTTAAGCGTTTTACAGGGGTCCTGGTGTTGTCCTTTAAACGAGGGCTCTTCGGCCGGTGAGCGAGAGCCAGTCGAGGTACTTGGTTTTATTGCAACGCCACAGAATGGGGTGCTGGGCATCTTAACAGCGGCCAGCACACCTCACGTTTCAAACCACCCAATATTCTTAAGGATAAAATACAGCTGGTTAGTCAATAATGGTTCGTGTTCCTTTAGTATATGCATCTAAGCTTATGTTTGAGACACCTGGGGGGTGGGTTTACCTGATTAGCGAGCTCATTATTCACCAATGAGTATTTTCGCATTATGCAGGTTTAGTTTCGGTGACACTCTTGGCTCATCTTTGAAGTTTTGGAGTTTTTTTCCTGTCGTAGAGAAGTCTAAAGTCAGCAGCCGTGACAGAACACATAAGACATGTTGCTTGGTTTCACGTCCTGCTCACAGTGAGGTACGTGCCTTGGTGCCCCAACCATGTCACAGAATCATAGAATCATTTTGGTTGGAAAAGACCCTTGGGATCATCGAGTGCAACCATCTACCCTACTCTACAAAGTCATCCCCTACACCATATCCCCCAACACCACGTCTAAAGGACTGTCTCTGGTCAGCCTATTCCAATGCCTGGCTACCCTTTCTGTGAAAAACTCTTTCCTAATGTTAGGTTTAAACCTACCCTGTTGTAGCTTGAAGCCATTCCCTCTTCTTGATAAACTTTTAACTGTGCCCTTTGGACTCCACTGGCTCCGGGGGTGCCCTGTGTCGTGGGTGCTCATGATTGAACCATATTGCTGCTGTGTGAAACTCGCACATATGGCTGAAATGGTAAAAATGGGCTAAAAAAAAATGGGAAAAGCGGAACGGGCAGCATGACTGAGTAAACCTTGTTTTCCTAGGAAGCCAACTGAAAATATTAAAAAGTCTGCAAAAGACTTCTGAATGTGGCTGTATAAGATGTGGCCCAAAGGGTTAAGCATGTGGTCATAAATTATGGTAGTCTGCAAAAGACTTCTGAATGTGGCTGTATAAGATGTGGCCCAAAGGGTTAAGCATGTGGTCATAAATTATGGTAGGCTCAAAAGGCAGGTGAGAAAAAGCTGGAAAACTTTGAGGTACTGTAAAAAAATGTTTTTTTAAAGATAGATGCTGAAATTTTGCTTGTGTTGAAGTGAGGGGATTTTATTCATTAACTTCAATAGGGCCAGGGTTTCAGCCAGGACATTTGAAAAAATAATGTCTGTTTAAATAGATTCAAATGGCCTTAAGAATCAACTTCATGAAAAAGAGAGTGACAAACTTGGCAATGTTCCAACGAGAATTTTAAAGCAGAGACTTCTTGGCTGAGACTTTAACAACATTTGTGCTATACCTCTTACCACAAGTTTGACCCACAGTTGCTGTTAAGAAAGGCAGCTACATTTTTTTCAAGCTGTTGTTCTGGGGTGAAATATAATCGTATTCAACAATTACATCTGTTTTTCTGTACTCTTGTAAAACATTAAAAGACAATATTCTCACAAGAAATTTATTTAGCTGGAAAAGAAGAATGAGTGTTTCACTCCACACTGAAGTAATGTAACTTCTTATTCTAGGAAATCTCCCCCGAGAGCAGAATTTTATAAAGTTTGTTCATTCAAAATGAGCAGGGGCGACTGGAAGTCTAGACAATTGCTTACTTTTTTTAAGAAAGTTCCATCTGATAGAGGTATTGGATGCACCACTCAGGTTTGCTGCCAGTTCTCTGGTTTTGTAATCATATGGACTTACTTAGTTTTCTTTCACGCTTTGCTGCATCAAATGAATGTTCAAAATGATAGCTTTGGAGTCCTCAACACAGGAAGGATATGGACCTGTTAGAATGGGTCCAGCAGAGGGCAACAAGGATGATCAGAGGGATGGAGCAACTCTCCTATGAGGACACACTGAGAGAGAGCTGGGCTTGTTCAGCCTGGAGAAGAGAAGGCTCCGGGGAGACCTTTTAACAGCCTATCAATATCTGAAGGGAGCTACAGAAGAGCTGGAGAGGGACTCTTTACGAGGAAGTGTAGAGACAGGACAAGGGGTAACGGTTTTAAATTGGGAGAGAAGAGATTTAGATTAGACACCAGAAAGAAATTCTTTACCATGAGGGTGAGGCACTGGAACAGGTTGCCCAGGGAAGTCTTGGATGCCCCATCCCTGGAGGTGTTCAAGGCCAGGCTGGATGGGGCTTTGAGCAACCTGTTCTAGTGAGAAGTGTCCCTGCCCATGAGAAGAGGGGGTTGGAACTCGATGATCTTTAATGTCTCTTCCAACTCTAACTATTCTATGATAGTCAAAACAATGATCATTAACAACTTAACTGGGCAGGATCCTGAGCAATCTGCTCCAGCTGGACCTGCTTCACACAGGAGCTTTGACATGAGACCTCTGGAGGTTTCACAGAATCACAGAATCACAGAATCTTCTGGGTTGGAAGGGACCTTAAAGATCATCTTGTCCAACCGTCAACCTAACTGACGAAAATACACACCCACACAACAACAACAAAAAAAAACCACAAACAAAACTACTCTGTATTATTTTGTAATGAATGCAAGAAAGAGAAGAAAGTGCCTGATTGGAATTAATTAAGCTAAGCTGACAAGGTGCTGTCAAGTGCAAAATTAAATATTTTTTCCCAATAGCTTTTCTGTTCCTAAGAAGGAATTATATACAGTTGTGTCTTCTTATACATCCACGCATTTATTATTGTTTTGTGTTTGCATCTGTGATCCATTTTCCCAATGGGAATTATAGCTTGTTTCACTGAGCTAATGACATTACACAATTTAACGTATTTTATCAGTTCTCTTAAATATCCATCTATCTGAGACGTATATTAAGTCAAATTGTAGCCTGTATTTTGACTTAAAATATTCCACTTAGACATGAAAGTGGATGTTTTATGGGCTTTTGCATTAACCTGTTCATATCCTATGACAAAATCTTAGGCATCAGTGACTGGAACTTGAGAGCATTTAGCTGCTAATGACAGGTAAGAACCTTACAACAGTGTTGAAAACATTTCCAGAAATTGAACTGTATGTTCTGTTCTTTTGCAGAGACCAAACAAGCCTCCGTGTTATTTGATTATGGTTTGTTTTACAGACTTTTCTCATCACCTAGCCCCTGAGTTAGAATTCACTTAGACTCCGCTTTTTAAAATATTTCTATGGCTATCAGGTGAAACTGATTATACAGAGCATGAAAATGATGTAAAGTTAGGAACTACAGAATACTTTCTACACAAGATTGATTGAGCACTGTGATAAATTGCATGAGAACATTGAATAATCTCTTTCATTAGAGGTTTTAAAACACAGAGACAAGCATCTGTCATGAAAAATGGGTAGTAAATATGTAGAGAGTGAGTAAATCTGATCCAGCATTGAGGACTACAGGCTCTCAAGATCCTACCAGAACCTGTTTTCTTTGAGTGTATTGTTTTCTTTTTTTCCTTGGTTCCTTTTGATCCACTTTTTATGCCATAGTCTCTTCAGTGCAATGCCACCCTGTCTACACTCAAGTCTTTCCTTTTTTTGCCACTTTCAGCTCTGTTATTTGTCCTTACTTCTGAAGGTACACACAGAAAAAAAAAAGTCAAACTCCTTCAAGATCTGATTGTACAGTATCCCTGACAGTATTTATGAACTAAATAATTGTCCTATAACTCAATGAAAATAAACCAATAATGTTTCGTGTAAATTTTCACTTGCAACTTGCAAGTGGCTTAAGCAATCAAAGTTAGCAAACTAAATTTGTGTGGCAGGGATTGTATGTGCCTTTTACCTAGTGTTAAATAGCTCAATTTTTTAATCTGGTTGAAAAAATAATTCTTTTTTGTAAAGTGCATTGCAAGTGTTTTAGTTAAATTACTTCTATCAGTAATAAATGGTGCCTGTGGTGCCTGTGACTTTTGTCATTATGAGACAATCTGCTGTTCTTTCTGTGTCATTATTTGCATTCCACTGAGTGAGTAATCTCATTAAAATCACCAAGACTACTTGGATTTTGCTTGGATAGAGTAAGGACAGGGGACTATGAGTTTATTGGTTCTATATGCCAGTTTATTGTTTGCTATTTTGTATTTATATATGTGAACATTCACTATTACATCTAATTGTGCGAAGGGAGTCCGATTATTTGGGTGGCACAGTGCTTTCACACTGGAAATCAGGCCTGCATAGCCTACTCCTGTGATCGAAAGCAGCTGTGAGCAGAGAGGAGATCCAGCCGTGAAGAATAGGCCTTAATTTATCCCATTATAACACAAACAGATGTGATACTGTCAAGGGACTGGCATCCCCACCTTTGCACCTGAGTGGAGGCAGAAGCAGGGACAGGACAAAGGGGAAAGGATGCATTGCCTGCTGCAAATGATAGGACAGGTAATCTTTCTGTGGTTCGTGCCTAGATTACAAATTAGGGTTAATGAAATGCAAGTACCATGTTCTAACTAATGTCCAAAGTTGCAGTTAGCTCAGACTTGATACATCTCTTTTCCAAATAGAAAGGGATCAAATGAAATAGTCCATTGAAATATGCATAATGTTTTCAGGTCCTAAACAGTAACTCAGTAGAGCTGCAGCAGCTATAATGCGATTAGTGCAAATATTTATCTACAGCATATTTAAATATTTATCTAGAAAGTATCAGTCTATTTTTCTTTAATCGAGCTCTTCTGGTTTCCCCACTGAAGCGAATTAAATCTGTATTCTACTCTGTTGTGGATGTATATAGATAGTTCAGTTGTGCTTTATAGGAGGTGTTAAAAGGATCATGAAAATTGTCTGGAAAAGAGCTCAAAGTGTATTATTTTTCTCTTTTTGAAATGCCTTTCTGTGTTTGTATGAGTCACAGAGGCTGACAAATATTGTCTGTAGAGCTCTCACCCTGACAAATGCTGGCACAAACTAGTGTAAGTTCAACAGCAGCATGAACTTAACTCTTCTCCAAATGGGGCAATGGAATTGAACGGCACCTCACCGTATGCACAAGTTCATTTTAAACCAGGAGGGACAGTTTAGTGGTCTCAGATTGTGACTGAAATAGCTAGACTTTTCTGGAACCACAGACCTGACTTTGAGAGCTAACGGTCCTTACAGTAGGTAAAAACTGAACACCATGCGATGTACTGCAGCTAAGTAATGTTAATCAGGAACCCTGTCACACTGTTCTTACACAGTTTGGGAGCTTGTTTGGGGGGGGAAAATATCTCTGTTTTCTGTCTGTTGTTTTAAAGTGACTATTAAATAGTCTATTGTATTGCTCGTCCGTGTTTCTGAGCTGCTGAGGTGCTATGTTAATGTGATGGTAGATGAATGAGAAAAGTCAGCATGCTTTTGCCCATTTATTAGCGTGGAAACAGAGACAGGTGAGGGAGTGGTGGCCTTGTTACAGGTGACTGCCTGCTCAGCCCTGTACCCCCACACAGCTTTCTGCCTTCTTACTCAAAACTCCCGTGGCTTAACTCATCCAAAAAAACGTCAGGTGTTCTTTCTGTCTAGCACACCTTTGCATCTTAGAAGTCATTATCTAATGGCCTTCACTTTCCTTGTGGCCTCTTCTGAGGCATATTATTATTATTATGATACTAATTTTATTAATATCTCCTTTAAATTGGCTGTTGTTTTAGGAGCATCTGTAAGTATCCAATACAATATGCAAGGACAGCTCTTGGGTTTGTTTTTTTTTTCTTCAGAGCTGTGATAACTACTCATATGAAGAAATATAGACAAATTGTTAAATATCTAGTGTCTTCAGTGACAACTTTGTGACTTTATGTCCAAGGGAGCGCAATGAAGGCAAACAACAAGATGCTGTGCATAGCTCTTCTAGGTTTTTTCTGAGTTTTCAAGTTTGTCAATGGCACAAGATGCACAGTGGAATCCCTGGAATCAAGAGCATCCCAATAAGACAGCGCCCAAGCACATAGGAGGTTAGTAGAGAAAGAGCAGTCTTTGCCTGCACAAAAATCATACAGGAGCACATTATTAATTTCCATGATATTGAATTCTTTGTAGTAATAACATCTAAGAAAGCAGAGGGTGAATATCGCCTTCCAGATAGATACGGATTGTAAGCAAGGGAAATAACAGTGGAAGGCACAGTGAATTCAAAGTAAACAAACTGAATCCATTTTCAATGGCTTAAGATATGTATCTGTGTTTTCATCTTTCCTTAAACCACAGTGGATGCCATGACCAAAGGAGCCATGTGGACAAGGAAAAGACAGGCAAAGGTAACTGTCGGTGTCACAAACAGTTGAATGTGCATAATCCAGGGTGGATGAGAGAGAAGTAGAACCAATAGACCTTATGGAACAGTTAATTGATCTGTTTCCCCTTATTTTAAAAATTAGCTTTTTGAAGCAAACATTCCATGGGGAAAAAATGTATTCTGTTGAGCCTGACATCTTAGAAGGTAAATAGATGATCTAGTGTCTTCTGGGGAGTGGCCAATTTTGTAAGAGACTAAGAAAAATTCTCTGCCTTTTCTGATAAGGGATTTTATTTAAAGGTACAATGTCATGCAGTGTGGTGTTGTGTAAGTGCCTAACAAAAACTATCAGACATGGGCCCTCCTATATACATGAACCAACCACTAAATTTCACAATCAGTATATATATAACACTGGTCTTTTCCTTTCTCATTTCCCCCTCCTCCCCTCCACGTACGACTGCCCTAATAGAGATTATACTTGTGCACTGTCAGCTACTCGATTGGAATTGGGGGAAAAGTTAGCAGGATCATTGCAATGATAAAGAGTCATTGTCAAACCACAGCAGAACTGCCTCTGCAACATCCTCACATTTCATTATCCTTATCTTGGCTCTCACTTCTGTTTTCCAGGTTTTGTGCTATATTTACAAGATTGCACTAAGTATGTTTGAGATGTACTTCTCTTATATTTTGCATTTAGCTACGGTTGTGACAGAGGCATGGTCTGTGTTTAAAAACCACAAAGTAACATCAATTAATTCAGTAATAGGATTCTGAAGATTTACAGAAAACTGGATTTAATCACATTACTCAAAAAAAAAAACCCAAAACACGTAGCCTTACCACATGAATCTACTTGAGAAACTACTTGGAGTTTTGCCTTTAAGCAGAAAGGAGGTGAAGCTAATTCAAACCTGTCTATTTCAGAGCTTGAGGTTATTTCCAATAATCTTCCTGTCCATGTAAATCAACTTTATCTTCTTGAAGAGCCGCTTATTCAACAAAGAGCTGCTTATTCAACCAAGTCCAGAATGAGTCTGTGGCACACCTGGAACAAGAAGCCAATCCCTGACTACATTGGCAGGATTCCCACTTACCTTAAGAAATATAGCTCAGGAATAATGTGGGCTATTCGGACTCCCAGCACAAGTCAAAGGATGATTCAGGACCAGACATTATATGAGAGAACAGTACCAGATCCAATTGCCAAAGTGTTTTAACCACCACAGCAATTATTTCTGTGAAGTTTTTTGGTCCTGGGTGGTTTTTTATGCTACAAGCTTAAGTACTGATGTATCATTAGTTGAGAGGAGCAACAAATCTTTCTGAGGCATCAAGTCAGAAGGAGATTGCCATGTTTGCAAAGCATTCTTGATATCTCTTCCAGGAAGTTTCTTCTACTGGGAGATATCTCTGCTCTGGAGCAGGAGGTCTTTGTCCACAGCAAATGGCCGCTTGTAGGAGCAAAATGTGGTACCACATTCAAAATTGGGAGAGTTTCCTCAAAATCAAGAAGAACTGGGTCCAGGGGATAATTCCACCACTAGTAGCCTTTTCCTGGAGAAAATTGCCTGCAGCAATCTGCAGCTTTCCCTCCTTCAAGATCCTCAAAAAGAATGAGAGCCCTGTTGTGTTGTAAGTGTTGTAAGAAGACTGGGTGTAAGTTATGGTATTGGAAATCTGCCATGTCTTGCATGAAAATGAAGCTCCTGCAACTGAAGAGACTTTTCTGTCCAGAGGCAAAAATACCTAATCTGTTTACCTCTATCTATATAATTAATGACTGATCCAGGTTGAGTGTGCCATATACTGTAAAAAAAAAAATTTAAAAAAAAAAAAAGAAGTAGTGCTGAATGAGTGTGTTGGTTTCAGTCCTGGGCAGCAAGAAAGAACATCAGAGTCATCTCCACTCTCCTCTGCTTTATACTCAGAGGGACATGGAAAGTAGTGACCTAGTTTCAGGGAACAGTGTTATCTCAAATGACACCTGCCTCACAAGACACGAATGCATCGCAAGGAAAAGACACCTATACAAACATTCACAAAAGAAAGAGCTGTGTCACACATCTGAGTAAATGAGCAAGGAGAGATGTCGGCAAGAAAATAAGCTCATTGCAAGTAATGGGGTTCAACTTCCCAGGATAAGAAAATGGTCTTCCCCGTGCAGTCCAGGCACCTTCTCTTTTAGGAAGTCAAGATTTAGACAGGACTGATTAGATGCCTCAGTAAAGGTTGCAAGGCTGAGGGAGAGTGAAATACATATTTTTACTTAATGGGGAAGGTTAAAGCCTGCTAGGTAGGCAGCAATAAAGAAGCACAAGCACCGCTGCCAGACACTTCACTGGGGGCAATTCATAAAGCCAAGATCCACTTTAATAAAAAGTGAAGACAGAAGATCTTTGCTCAGGCACAAAAACTGTCAGAAGAAAATCAGTCAGGGATAGAAAATGGCAACGTGCTGATCACATTGCCAGCCTCAGTCTCAATTGTATCGTAAACCCATTTCCTGTTGCAGCGACATTCTGGTCCACATTTGTTTGAATTGCACTTGGGGCACGGATAGAAGCAACCCAGGCAGTTCTTTTCCAGGCAGTCACACAAATCGATGTTATTACAAAGCAGCCTGCCATGTTTGTCATACTTCTTTGTACTTCTGTGAAAGAGAAGGAAAAAGTGGTTCTCAGAGAAGGCTTCAGCTTTAGTTCTAAACCAAATGTGGAAAACATTTGTCCAGGAACAAATATTTCTCTTTAGCAACCTCACACCATAATGAAATACCAGCATTATGTCCTAATTGCAACTGTTATTAAAAATTAAAGTATGCCAAAGAAGTTAATCATAATTCCATTCAGTCACACAGAAAAAGCTTGTTTTCCTAGCATAGCTTTCATATGTAGTAAGAAATTTACCTGCGAAATATTTATGCTTTTATTAATTTCATTTATATTCAGTAAATAGAATACCAGCCACTTTTTGAAGTAAAATATGCAATAAGTTAGTACATCTTACTTGGGCTTATAAAAAAAATCTTGTTTCATCTGTGACATGCGTGCTTTCTTTTTCTGCTGTCTAGTTTCAGGATTGAAGTCCGCTACCTGAGGTCCTGGATTTTGAAAGGCTAAGGATTTTAATTGTTTCTCAAGTTGTTGCTATAAATAAACAACAGAAAGTCTCTGATTAGTACAGTTGGAACACATATTTATTAGCTGCCAAATGTCCTCACTGCCTTTCAAATAACATTAAAATTAATATTCACATTCTTGGTAACTTAACACAAGAAAATAAAGCAAAACTTGACCCAAATTAAGATCACGTTGTTTAACATGTTTGCTTGTCTAACTGTTAATTGAATATTTCTTTGACAGATTTTGCATCCTGACAAGAGAGGGAACAACCATGACTCTGAAGGCATGACTCTTATAAAGTGTCATAGAGTTTGAGAATTATCTTGTGAAAGACAGAACTTTTTTTTTTTTTCCCTTCAACTTTATCCATAGTGTAAAAACAAGTACTGTGATTATAAGCATGTAAACTGGGTTCACCCTTATCTTCACTATTCTCTGAGATGCCCAGAACCCCTCTTTCTCCAAATAATCTGGGGACAAGAGAAGTGTCTGGAGAAGCAACTACTGCAAGAAAGAAGCTTTAGCACAAGTGAGGAATAAAAAAAAAACCACATACAAAAATAAATAGGCTAAACTGAGCAGTTTTTCAGAAATAGACTGGAGTATTTTCTCCCCTGTTTTATGGAAGTCATCCTTGTCATTAGCTAAAATTGCTGGATAGTTTTGGAGGTTAACACATCAGCTCTGTGTATTTCTACTCCACACAGCCCGTGCATGTGGACAGCCATGTCTAAAGTCAGGGGGAACAAACGTGGGCGTTGTGCCAAACAATTTGTCTTTGGAGAGTGACTGTGGACATTGAACATACGTTGAACATACATTGCTTCCATTTGTGCAAGGGCACAAACATACATGCAAATACATCTCTTCTCCTCTCAGGCAAATGGGTCTGACTTGTGACCCCTCAGCTTCCCTGGAGGATGCCATTCCTTTCAGAGTCCACAGGGGCTTTTCATCCCAATCTGCTGAGACAGTGACTTAGAAATATCTGTGCACTGGAGAACATTCATTTACAAGGTTGTTGATGCTGTGCATCTTCAGTTACATCCTCCTGAAAACCTACAGGGCAATTCCATGCACCCGTGTTATTCAGACAGATATCCTTTTGAATCTACGGTAGATTTTCAGTGTGGAAAATATTCCTCAGCATCATCATTGTCCATGATCATAAACTATGCAGTTTCAACTTGGAAACAAATAATAAGCCATAGATAGTCCTCCCTCAAAGAATACTCTCCTGTTTCCCTTCTTACTACTTCATTTGAGCTCAGAAGTGCTCTCGACCTTCTAAATCCTTGCACTGCAAACTTGACCCATTTCACTGTTGCTATTACTGGTATTTCCCTATTGACTCCAGCCTTTTGTTTTTGTAATTGCGGAAGAAAGGGAAGACAATGGTAAGTATGTTTGTAATAAAATGGTACTGGAGAAGTCATACCAATTGTTTTTGTGTTATTGAGCAGTCATTAGCAGGAGAGACATTTCCTTCTGCAGATGTTACCTGGGCAGAAATGCTTTTCTTGCCGTTTTCTTCTGCGTGATCACTCATTTGGCCACCTTTGTGAAATACATACATACGTACGAGTTAGACATACACAGAAGTGTGAGATCCACAGACTTTTAACTGAAGGTTTTAAGGTGAGCAGGTGATATCCATACTAGGTTTTTATGTATTTTTTTTTTTTTACCAATATCAAATACAGGACAGCAGCACTCGGGGGCGGCGGTTCCTCTGACCAGCAGGTGGCGCTGTTGTCCCGGCTGCGCTGCTCCTACCAGAGCTCACGAAAAGGGCAGCCGAGGTGGGGGGGAGGGGGGAAGGAGCATATTCTGTGGATTTATATTCATAGACACCCACAGACACATCAGAGCTGTGCCCACAACCACTAGGCTGCTCCCTAGAGATTCACCGTTTTCTTCCTGCGAAGGCTTCCACCCATGGACTAGAAGTAAACTTTCTGGGCTTTTAAATCTCAGTCCCCAGCTCTGCGGAAGATTTTGTGTATAAAGAGGATGTGTAACTAGCAGGAAAGTGCATCACTCATTCTGCTAGCAAGGCACTCAGGGAGGGTTATGGGTTCTGTCAGTCTGTCCTACAAATGCCATCCATCACCTCTCCCCCATCACTCAGAAATGGTGCTGGCAACCCTTTGGGATGGATGTTAGCTACTTCTTGTGAAGCTACTTAGTTAAAACTTTTTGTGCAATATGTGCGGTTTCAGTGCCTCAGACTTTAACCCCAAACACCACCAGAAACATTTAAACTTTTTCAGAGTTTCTCCAAGCCTTTCCCAGATGCTGCCCAGTCTTTCCCATTGACTCTGAAAGGTAGTGCAGTGGTCTCTGACAGGTTTCCCTGCACTTCAGGATTGTTTCCCAACCCCTCTCCTAGAGAAAATCTTCATTTCACCACTGCCAAAAAAGCCAGCACTTCTCTGAGAGGAGCAGGAGTGGAGTCCAGGACTTGAGTCCACACATTTGCAGCCCCTTCATGTAGGGTGACACTCAAAGTGGGAATATGGGAATAGCAGTGAGAAGGAAGGGACCTTGTGATAGCAGGAGGGGATGCTGTTTGAGAGGTGGAAAGAATAACCTTCAGCCTGTTTTGGAGAAGATTTCACTTTCTTCTCTTTGGTGACCTGAAGAATGCCTGAGAGTATCACACTGTTCAGAACGGCAACAGCTTTAGTCCTGGGACTTGGGCATCTTTCTAGGATTCCAAAAATAAATCTATTACCAGGCAATTAATATTTGCTGTATGGGAGACACTGCTTTCCTACTAGGGAAATTTGCTAGGGACCCACAAATAAAACAAGAATGAAGACCACTGCTCCAGAGACAGTGAGAATTGCTCTTCATTTGCACTCCCTAATAAGGATTTGCTTCCTCCATCTCTTCTTGTGTCCAACCATGCATCCAGCATTGTTAAAGCACTTTATGAGTATGCACAACTGTCCGTGTGTCCTGGATTGAGCTAAAACAGAACCATCTTTCTGTTCAGTAATTTTACATTTTAGCTAGGTCTCTGAAATTAACGGCCTATTGTGGAGAGAACCCCTCGTTCTCAAAGTGATAAGGCCAATATTTGTGCCACATGCCAAGGAATGGTATGCAGAGAGGCCCTTGATCTTACCTCTTTCTCTCCCTTTTTTGGGAGGGAAGGGGAGGTAAGGGCCATCTGTCAGTCTGGTTTTGGTAAATTTGTCTGAAACCATGACACTGTGCCTGTTTTATTGTAGTATACATGGTTCAGGATCACACCATGCATCAGCAGTTACCAGTATAAGCACACAGAATTCCCACATGTCCTCTAGTGTTATAAATATCTGAGTCCTTTAGAAACTAGGTCCCAGCAGTTATATGGAGTCAAACACCCGAAATCAGAAGCCACTTTTTAAATACCAGCATAAAAGGAACAACGGTCTTGTTCTAAACATATGCTTCAAATGCCCTTGTACCTCCATGAAAATATCCCACACAGAAAATGCAGCATATTTCTGTCTCCATATATATTTCAGAGGTAAAGTGTTAGGTCTTAATCTCTAGGAAAGATAGTAACAAATGAAGCAGACTGTGACTGGGAAACTCTGCAAGATTCAGAAATTGTTCAGACTCATGGGACTGATTATCCTCCACAGCATGTTCTGAAGGGAGAGAGGGGAACGAGGGAAGGTATGAGGCTCAGATTCTTGAGTCTGCAGAACCTAATTATCCAAAGGAAAGTATTCCTGGTCCCAAAGCAGAGCTTTCTCATCTACTATTTTTGGTCTGGTGCAGTTATAATCCAGGGGCAATGCACTGAACACTAGTCTCTTCCATAAAAATTTCAACTCTGAGGACAACCATCAATTGCACTTTTCCTCCGCTGAAACCTGTGTTCTCCCACACCTTTTGAATACAGCAAGTAATTCCTAGAGGTGATCATCCACACCTCAACATCCCACTGTGGCCATAGCTTGTGGCTGAGAACTGGCAATTTCAGCACATACCCTTGGCACAGCTGACAAGGCTAAAAGCAGATTAAGGGAGGAGGAAAATCAGAGGCTGTGTTATATTAAAAGAGACTTGGTCTTATCCAAGAGACAGATGTTTCTGCTCAGATAACAGTTTCAGAAGATGTTGGGATTTGGAAAGAACTGCATTTGTTTATCATTTTCATAAGAGAAATATTTTCCTGTATCTGCTCTTTCAAGAATTTAATATTCCTATTTATGATCCTTGCAGATTGCACTGCTAAATAATTCAGCTGGTGTGAAATGTGGTGACAGGCATTCAAGATACTTCAGGGTGCTTGATTTCAGCAGTCTAAAGCTAGTATCTCTGCAGGGCTTGACAGAGTGAACACACATTCAAGTTGTGTTTGATCATGCCATTGCAAAATTTCTGGCTGAGGTCTGTAAACGTGGTCCTCACTTTTACCAGGGCAAGACAAGGTGTTTTCTCTGTGGCTTGAATCCACTATGCCCACATGGATTAGACCAACCCATTGCAATAGTCCCATCTTCCTCATAGCCTGCAGAGGCATCTGTGGGCTCAGAAACCAGCAGTCAGGTTTGTGGCACATTCAAATGTGCATCCTGAAATCTCTATAGGATAGCTGGTGCCAGCCAAATTAAGAATGAGCATAAATTAATCTTCCTCGGGATCAACTGTGGACTGAGCTGTAAAGATGTAGAAAGTCCATCTCCCAGCTAGTTCCATGCTTTCTGTCCTAGCCTCGAATGTGCATGTGTATTCAGAAGATGGCCTTGAAGCCAGCCAGGTAACACAGACCAAATTAATAAATAGGTCTGATCCCCTGTAAGTCAGATGATTGCCCAGAAAACTGATCAACATGGTGACAAAGTAATGATGTCCCATTCTGCAACAAAGAGGAGTCAAAAAAAGGAAATCCTCCCCTCTGCCCGTGAAATAAAACAAATCCTCATGAGTTTTCCCTGCCAAACCCAGAGACTTTCTGCCATAACTCTAAGTGAGGAATCATTTAGCTGAACTCTAAGAGATAATTATAAAATCATGTGCACATTCTGGTTGTCATGCAATAGGCAAAAGAGTTTTGCCAAACTTACCTTCTGAAAACCTGCAGTTTCGAAGGGAGTGCGTTCAGCTCAGAGCAGACAAGAAGAGAGAAAGGAGATTCTCCAGAATTTTAAATTGTGCTTACCAAAGGAAGAGGCTGGCACAGTGAAGGTGTACTGCTGCACAATTCCTCTGATAGTGGAAGCATGACATCAGCCCCAGAGCGACTGAAACAGAAAACAAATAGTCAAAATAATGCTCCCCAGAGAAACAGGCTGAAGACAGTGCCAGGTAACTGTCTTAAAGCACCTCACACTTTCTGTCTCATTAATTATGGCATTGCAGTAGTACTTAGCACAAAGAGTAGAAATAAAGAAATTATATATCCTGGGATGAGAGTCCTCATTTATTACTTGTATCTGTGGTATGTTCACAAAGCAAATATGAGATTATTTTTTTCTTAAAGGTAAGTAAACAGAAACCTGTAATAACTACTTTAGACAAAACACTCTGGATTCTGTTCACAATCTCCAACAGTCTGAAGTCATTAAATAAATATGCTCCCCAAAAGCCTCATAGTTCAGCTTGATACCTTTCAGGATTGTTTGTTGCACTAGTGGAGACAACTCAGGCTTCGCCTGATACCTTCACATTCCAATTTCCAGCACACTGCAGTCACTTATGGCTTTCATTACTCTTCCCTAGAACACAGCTAAATCCTAATAAACATCCAAAACTGTCGATTCTCATAAATTCTAGCATTAGGCTCAGATAGATAATGCAATGTGCCTTTTTATCTTCGTCAGATGTATCCATCCATTCTCTCCGAGGTATTTCACAATCTAGTATAAGGGCAAGTAAACTTGTGACTTACCATACTATTTTCTTTCCCCCAAGACACTTTTAAACCAAAAGCTCACGTAACATTCTAGCAGCAGGTGATTTCTAGTTCTGGTGATTTAAATCCTGCAAGACATATATTAATTTTGTTCCACAGACAAGCTTTCCTTGTTCTGAAAAATAAAACAGAAATCCCTCAAGGGAAAAAAATTAACAATATCTCCAAGGTACCCGTACAACAGCAAGCCACAAACAAAAACCTATAACTTGGTTTATTCTCCAATATTTTTTCCAATTTTCTTTCGATTTCTCCATATTCTACACAGTGGAGAAAACAGGAATTTTTAACTCTATAAATACAAAGCTTATGATTAAACCAACTTATGCTTAATACCTCCTTTTCTTCCATTTTGCTAATACTTATGCACGTGTAGATGAACTTTTTCTGAATTGTTGGTGGATGAGTTATGATATTTGTTTATCACAGCATACGTGACAATGAGTGGGTGCTAGGCTATGAGTGAGGATATACACGTAGATTAAAAGATTAAAATCTTAGGCAACGTTTAGAGAGATTGATTCTGGTGGTGAAACTCCTAATGGTTCCAACAGGGACAAGTCTTCCCCACCATGAGCATGTGACTGTAAATATGCCTCGGGAGATATGATACTATTTGGCAGGGGGGAGGGGGGAGGGAGGGAAGAAAAGCAGAGAAATGGTTCTAGATTTATTAAATTTCTTTAAAGTTTCCCGCTCATTATCCAATGACAAGCTAATTGTTCCTTGTACACCTTACTGCCTCACAGTGTGCTCAGTAGCAGCCTGCAGTCAGTGCAAACGGGGCAGCTGAAGAGAAAAAGAGAAAAAAAAAAGGTATTTTTCAATGTTGAAAATCAGTGTCCTAATCCCGTTGGGAAACAGTTCCTTTGGGGTCTGCAATTTTATTGTTAAAATGATAACATAGAATGAGGTATTGGTAGTATTCCTCCCATTTTATAATTCAATCCCCCTTCCTTCTACCCCTACGCCATTTTTTTTCTAAACTGCCAGGTATATCAGGTGTTTCTGCCTCTTTCTGGATGTACAAATCAGCAGCAGTCATGGGGGAGGACAGAAATGACAAGGAGAAGGCATGGGAAAGGCAGAGGGAGATCATTTTAGTGGTGGAGATGCCAAGAAGAAGAGGCTGTGAAAGGCTTGTGTGAGGCACAAAGGGAGAACAAAAGGCCTTTCTCCAGAGAAGACTGTAAATCCTGCCCGTCAACCAGCCCCGCACGGGAGAGTCTCGCCCACACTCCAGATGCTGATAGACCACCTCATGTCTGGCTTAGCACCACGTCTTCCACACAGGAGAAAGGCAGGAGGAAAAATCACAGCTTCCTCCTATCCACAGCTTTGTTCGAGCCCAAAGCCTGAGATGTGGCGTCATCATCTTCTCGACTAGTTTCTGCAGGGCTGCATTGGGGCTCGATGCCAACCTCCCCACCACCTCAAGGTCTCAGAGTTACCACTGGGAGGCAGGTGTCCCACCAGCGAGGTCCCCATCTCCTCCTCTTCCAGTTATTGGGGGTTGCTTATCCCTCTTGCCCCACGCTCACCTCCCTCTCTGTCCCCACTGTCACATATAGGTTATAGCAACATTCCCTCTTCAAGCGTTATCTCCCTCTCTGTGCCAGCTGTGCCTGGGTGATGTTCCAGTCAGTGGGATGTGTCCAAGCCCCTCAGCCAAGCTGGTGCTGTCTCTGAGAAAGCCTCCTTAAGAAAGGGCAAAAATGCCAGGCCAGCAGAGGAGTGAGGGTTCAAAAGCCACAAAGTGAGCAACAGCAGCTCGAGCACCAAAGTCAGTGAGGCAGGACAGGGAGGAAGGAGGTGCTGCAGGTGCTGGAGCAGGGACTCCACTGCAGCCCCTAGAGAGGCCATGGTGGAGCAGGTGGATGATCCCTGAAAGAATGGCAGCCTGGCGGAGAGTCCCCACGCTGGGGCAGGGGAATGGCATGAGGAGGATGGAGAGGCAGAGAAGAGTGGCTATGGACTGACCTCAGCCCCCATTCCCATTGGGCTGCTGGATGGGAGGAGGTGGCGTTGGAAATGAAGATAAGCTTGGGAAGGAGGGAGGATGGGGGAAGGCAGCATTTGAATTTTTATTTTTGTTTCTTGCCATCAAAGTCTATTTTAATTGGCAGTAAATCAATTTAATTTCCTCAAGACAAGTTTGTTTTGCTCATGACAGTAACGGGTCTTTAACTCATGAGCTCAACGCATGAGCTTTTTCACCTCATTTTCTCCCGGTGTCCTGTTGAGGAGTAGGAGAGCACCAGGGTGGGCATCCCACAGCTGGCCAAGGTCAGCCCACCATCCCTGGTCAGGTCTTTGCCTCAGAGAACATCCCATCACAAAGAACAAGACAATGACCTCCAAAAAAGCCGAGCCCATTGTCCCTCGGTCTTGGGGGACATTTTGACCACTTGAAGAACTACCACCAAAAGTAGCAGCACCAGTGATTTTACTGAAGTAAGCTCATCTCTTGTAAGGTTGAGCCTAACAGGTGGTGAAGCTCACTCTATTTCCTACTGCACAGAGGATCTAATAGTGATTCAAACTTACCAATACAGAATCTTAGTGCATTATAATACAAGGTTATGCACCATAATGATCACTTACCAAAGATCTGCAGTTGGTGAGGGGTCACTCAGCCTCAAGGAGCAACCCTGAGAGCTGTCCTAGCTCAAGGGGAAATCACCACCCTGCAGACAGCTGCTTAGCAGGGAGAGCTCAAAGGCGGCAGGCTTAGGCTGCCATACTTATGGAATAAAGTGGTTGGCCAGCAGTCAAATTACATGCGATGTACCCACAGCTTTCTTTGTTCCTGGACAAATGGGTCTTGGAAGAACCACCTGCTATTCTTGTGTTAATCATATGGTTAGTGTTCCAAACTCTTATGCATCAATGGTCCCCATATCACCCTGTTCCTGTGTGAGCTTTCAGAGAAAAGGTTGGCACAAGAGAAGATCTTGGCATAGTTATGGCTCAGGCCTTTACTGCCTTTGGAGCCTGAACCAAACTCCCCCTAGTTTGGTCAAAGAGACAGGTCTATCCATCAAACCCAGCTCCAGAGGAGCCCCTGCATCTCTGGGCCAAGGGATACTTTTGTCCCCTGTGAGCCACAACAGGTATGTGGTGAGGCCCCATTTCTGTTCATTTATGGCATTTTAACCCCTGTTACTGTTTCCCTACCCCGTGCTCACCCTTCTGGGACATGCAACAGCACTAGAAGAAGGAGGCTGCCATCATTGCAGCCAAGTGGCATGGAGCTAACACTTTGAATACCCAGTCTCCACAACGAGCTGCTCCTCACCTGCCTGGGAAGCTCCTCAGGATGCCAGGGAGGAAAGGGGGCACGGGCAGAGTGGGGCAATGGGGCAGCTGTGCCCACAGCTGCAGAGAAGCAGTAAGAATGGAAACACTTGGTGATGATCCAGAGGGGTTAGTTTAGACTAATTGCACTCTTGTGCCATGGACAAAACAACCATCAGATCACGGTGTCTATCAGTTGCACACCAGGAGCTCATCATCTCCTAGACAAATCTCATCCAAAAAAAATCCAGTTCACACACTCCAAGATTATCCTGTGGGTTTAAGGATGCTAAACAAAGGACAACTGCGAGAGTGTCTTCAGAAGCACACTCCTAATCAAACACAAATGGGCATGTAGACACAGTAAGTATAGATCTTCTAAGAAAAAAATAAAGTCTGAATGACAAGGCATTCATTTATCACAATTAAAATTAGAGGTTTCTTTAGTTCTTTCCTCCCTTCATCTCTGAAGCCATTCTCAAGTTTATGTTGCAAAGCCCTGTTCTAAATTATTGTCCTCTTCACGTAGAAGTGGAGAGAGACAGATTGAATGGCTTGCCCAAGGTGACAGTACAAATCTGTTGTGGTTTAGCCCCAGCCCCAGAAACTAAACACCACACAGACACTCGCTCACTCCCCTCCAGCAGGACCAGGGGCAAGAGAATTGGAAGGGTAAAAGTGAGAAAACTCACGGGTTGAGATAGTAACACTTTAATAATTGAAATAAAATAAAATAATAATAATAAATTGTAGTGAAAAGGAAACTAACAAAAAAAGAGAAAGAAATAAAACCCAAGAAAGACAAATGATGCAAAGGAAAAACAATTGCTCACCACCAACCGACCGAAGCCCAGCCAGTCCCCACGCAGTGGTCCCCGGCCAACTTTCCACCTAGTTTACATGCTGCCTATGGCATCATATGGTATGGGATATCCCTGTGGTCAGTTGGGGTCAGCTGTGGTCAGGTATGTCCCCTCCCAGCTTCTTGTGCACCCCCAGCCTGCTCGCTGGTGGGGTGAGGAGCAGAAAAGGCCTTGACTCTGTGTAAGCACTGCTCAGCAGGAACTAAAATATCCCCATATTATCAATACTGTTTCCAGCAAAAATCTGAATTACAGCCCTGTATATGCTACTATGAAGAAAATCGACTCTACCACATTCAAAACCAGCACAAAATCATACACAAAACAGAATATAAAACTTTATCAGCTCCCTCATGTTTGGTTTTGTGTTTGGTTTTTGGTTTTTTTTGGCACAAATTTGTACCACAACTTTCATTCTCATATTCAGAAAAAACAAAGGATTTAGGATTGTATCTATATGTTACACTATTATTAGCAATGCATGCCTACTAACAACTCATTCAGAAGGAAATTAATTTGGATATAATACAAAAATATATCTCTCCGTTCATTTGCTGAATCTTTCTTTTCTTTGTGAATTGTTTTAGTCTGACTTTCCAGTTGGGAGGACCACAGGACTCATAAAAATGTGCTTTATTTTTAATTACATCCTAAAATGATTTCCAAAATGCTAGTGAACCACACTCTAAAATATACTGCAAATTGTTTTCCAAGTCAATCATCTACATTCTTCTGTAACCAGTTGGCAACTTTGATTAGTAGTTCTCTCCTTTCCTTGTTTTCAACTTTTGTAAACTCCAGTAGTAGAGTAGCAGCTGCTCTCTCATCCTCTTCCAGTGTACTGTTATAAAAAACCTGTAACTGAAGTGATAACACATGAGCTTAGTTTACAAAATTTCACTTGCAGAAAGGAACCGTGTACCTGACAGGTGCTTTAGACAGAACTGCACAGAAAAGGGTGAGATGGCAGGGGGATGAAGAGGGGATAGGGCGAGCTTACTGATCTACACTAAGGTGGGAAAGCTCCTTGCACGTCAGAAATGGGCCCTTTTGCCATCCCTTTAATAATCCTTTCAAATGCAGCCAACTTCACTAGCACTGGTGGTACCACACAGTGACTAGGACTAGTTCAGTAGCAGAATCCTCTTGTGCTGCCTGCTGTACTATCACAGAACAAGAGATCTTTCCTCTCAGGCTAATGAGCAGAAGACAAGAGGAGACTGGAGAATAGCAAAGAAATGTAGGGGGGCAGGAGCTGGAAATGAAGAAGAGAAATGAGATAAATGTCAGCATGATAACCAGAAACTTAACATGCCAGCAGCCTTTTGCTATGTTTCTTGTAGACATCATAGCAAATGTCATCTCTACAGGTTTCAAAGAGGAAAATGAGATAGCTTTGATAATATTTTATGGGACTCAGTTCCAAACCTGAAGGTTCATTTAGGCATTAGGCTATGGCTTTTGCCATCCTGGAGAGTTAACTTGTTCCTAAAGAACAAAAGGTGTAAAACTTATAGTTCACGAATGTCAGAGAGATTTCTGGGATTTTAGGAGCTAACTCTCTGAATTGCTCTCCTCATTAAATATCCCTTCTCAGTTACTTGCTGTACACATGCATATATCAACAGCAAAAAAGGGAAGCAACATTTTTCTTGTAATGACAGACACTAGCAGTTTGGGGCTGGCACAGAGACGTGGATCACCTGCAGACAGCCTAAAAGCTGAGCTGTTGAGAAAAGAAAATAATATTTTGGGAAAGAATCTGGGGAGACTTAGACTGGAGGTGAAAGAACAAGAAAAGAGTATGAAACAAGCAGTGATAGTTATTAATTTGTCACAGGCACTAATATGGATTACGGTGGGGAATAAACTAAGACAGCCTAAAGCCACCTACCATGGATTTTCTCCCTTCAGCAGGTTTCTCCCAACCCATCCCCCTTTTTCCAGATGTACAGCAGCCCAATTAGAAAGTACTGATCATGGGCTCATCTAGGCTGCCAGGCAGTCAAGAGGGAAGAACTGTGCCACATGTGTAGACCATCTGTTCAGCACATGGGCAGGCAACCTCTTGACACTGCAGCCACACGGAGCAGGACAACCTCCATCCCTGTGCAGAATCTCACTTTCATGCCACGCTTAACAACCAGCTGCAGGCACAGACTGCAGAGCTGCACGTGTTCATATGTTTATTTCTCAGATGAGGAGGTATCATTTTTCTCCGTGTCTCAACGCAGCAACATTATAGAGTTCGTTCTATGATTTCTTTAAAAAAAAAACCAAGAGATTTAAAAGCCAGGTATTTACAACCTGGCAATGAAGTTAAAACTGCTTCTCTGATTTACCTCTTGGATCTGTACGTCTGTATTGACAAATCTTCCCATGACTTTTAATATATCATGTAACAACTCCTTCCCATACCTGTAAAATTGAGATAAAAGTCCTTCAACTAGCATGTTAGAAAATACACTAAATTTCACCTCATTTGAATATACTCCCACTATTAAGTTATTCATTACCATGTTGGAAGTACCAATTGTGTACTCTTTTTTCCCTTTTAAAGAAATATCATTAACATTCAATTTAGGCATTTGAGCAGGATGAAGCACACTAATTACCCTTCATTTTAATTTCCTGGTAAGATATAGTATTTCTACATTGGTAGCATGAATTCTTTGCTTAAAACGCATGACCTGTGTGAACCCATACAGCTAAACTGAGCTAGAAAGGCTAATAGTGATTCTAACAACTTGGTGTTTCTGTTGGTGTCTTGAGAATGGCGTACAAATTAATGCCCACACTATTCTTTTAATCTGAAAATAACATGTCAGTTTCACAGCAAACTTCTCATCAATACGGAACACAGAAAAGCTTTGTAAGGCAACAAGTTGGTGTGACACAAACGTGCCACAACTTGCCTTTCCTAATGTTAGCAATAAAGATACACACTTGGATGCTCGGAGAGGACTGGTCTTGTTATGCTGCCACTAATGGCTCCAGATGAACTCCTCTGCCACCAAATGCAGCAGGCACAGCCTCGCTGCTTTTCACCATGGCCAGGGGAGAAGGAGTCTTCGAACATACTTCAAAATACCTGCTTTGATCAAGACAGGTAGCCCAAGCTCTCCTGCAGTTATGCTAGAGATGGGTTAGGGCTTAAGTCAGGGAATAACATTGTAGTTGGTCCTTGCAATGCTTGTAAACCTGTATGCTCCAACCCTCCATCTCTTTGTAGTCTCTTTGGGAAAGAGGTTACAATCTACCTCCAGCATTTTACACCCATGCTAGTGGATCAACCCATTTCTACAGTCAGATTTTCCAGGAAATTTAACATTTAAAAGCACCAAAACAGTCAGGAACAGAATAATTTTTAAAGCACTCTGCATCTGACATGAGGTCTTCTTTGGCATTAAGTTCTGATGAGAATTGAATCCTCGGAAAGCTCTGCAGGGCATACATAAGGAAGTGCATCAATCATAGCAAAAAAAGCCATCTCTGCAAGGAAAATCTGTACCTGGATTTCACAGCTCAAACATAAAGACAGAGGAAGAAGCTAAACAGCCACAGAAATAGCGGGAACCCAAAGCTGGTAGCTTACCATACCTTCCACTTAGAAGTGGCCAGTTTTCTGTAACAAATTCCCAGGCTATACGGTGCCCAATATCCTTAGTCACCACATATAGGATGATGACTGAAGTACAATTGGAAGAAAATAATGTATCGCTGAGTCCATATTGCAAGTATCTGTTGTAAAAGAAGGTAATAATTGTACCTATCAGTTGCTGTTTTAATAGTGATGATCTGGAAATACTATCCCATTTGGGAAAATTCCTGTCTTAACAAATACCAGAATGTGGAAAGTTATACCAGTTGGTGTCACTCTGAGCTGTGCATTCAGCTGCTGCCACAAGAGCAGGTGGCTGGCAGGAGAAGCACCTCGGCTACTTTCAGAGCTTTAGACCCATTCAGTTTATGCCAATTCTTGGATGATCATTCCTTAGGCCATCACTGGCAAATTCCTGTCCTTTGACAAATCCATTACGTAATATGGACATGACAGATAAGAGAATTCAGCTTCAACATCTTTTTATTGATAAAGTTAAAAGATTTTATATCAATGCCAGTGAAAGGTAATAAATACAGTACTCCAATCTGTGTGCAGTAAGCATTTGGACAACACGCTTAGATATATGGCTTCATTTTTAGGTTCCCCTACGTGAAGTCAGGAGTTAGACTGAATGAACTTTGTGGATCCCTTCCAATTCAGGATATTCTACGATTTTATGAAGCTGGAAATTAAAAAGGAAATATTAATTTTCAGTGTAAGTCTGTTCTTCAAATGGTGAACAGCTTGATGCTAAGTCTGTTTTAACTTTTGCCCTTAACCTGGGTGATTTGGCTTCTACGCAGAGGTGAAATAGACGATGGCTCTTTAGTTTGGAAACAAAATAAGATGGGGAGAAGGAGTATGGGAAAATTATATAAAATCATAAATGGTAGGGGGGAATGTCAACACAAATTATGACAATTACTGGTTCTTACAGTACAGAGAGTAAGGGCAGCCAATGGGTTCCAAGTTAAAAAAAATAAAACCATGACATGAAATAGGTTTAAAACAAACCAAAAGGAAGTATGTTTTCATACAATATGCAATTGTGTTATGGGATATGTTGCCATAGTCTGCTGACCATAAAGCCTGAAGGTATAATTTTAGTTAGAAAAGGTCATTAGATACACTGACAGAAGACAGACCCAGTGTTAGACATTACATACTAGTTACCAGCTCAGGAAATTCCTTTCGCAGTGATAACCATCTGGGATATTATACCAGCAGAAGGATCATTTATGTTTGCCCTTTTGTCGTACTTTCTCTGTAAGAAAACTCTCAAGATTCATCCAGTGGTCTGTAAGACACATGCTTCTGGGACAATCTAACCTCTATCAGGTTTGCACAGTGCAAAATTTGTTTTCTTATGATTTACTTCTATATACAGAAAGATATACTTTGATTAAGGTCACCTGTAAAGTAACCACGACTCTTTGGCACAGCTCATGGCAGAGAGCAGGATGTCTTTATCTTCCTTTGTGGAGTCAGTATGGTTATACATTTCCCATGCAAAATTCCATTCTTTATCACTTCCTGTTGCAACACCATAGCAGCAGACAGTTCTTCTAATTAAAAAGGGAATTCTGGAAAGCAAAATATGATTAAAAGTATTATATTGTTGTAAACCCAGAACCAGCAGTTAACACATAACTGAAAACAAATATTTATTTACAGTTAAAAGATGCACAAGAAAGGAAATATAAAATAGCAATCTAAATAATGCTAGGAAATTTGATTGGTTTATTCATGATTTAAATATTTTAAAAAGCATGTAGTTTAAAGACAAAACAAAAAATTTTTTAAAATCATTGGGTCAAGCTATTTTTTGTGTACATAAAATGTCGATGTCACTTTTTCACATCACCTAGGAAGTGCACCAGACCATTCAAGAGGGTACAGTTGCATACAAGCATCATCCCAGAGAAGCCTTTTCAAAGTTTCTTGAGTGAGAGCATCCAGCAGGAAGAGCCATGTGCAGCACAAATGGAAACAGAAGGGACTCTTCTCCATGCGACCCACCGCCTCCTATTACTCCCACCCCAGGGGACAATCCTCAACATGGCAATGGGTTTCATAACCAACATTATCAGTGTAATACTCTTATAAGCTTCATGTGCAAAGGCTGAACAGAAAATTTCTCGTGGCAATGATGAGTCAAACATTCTTTCTAGTGGTAGCAATGCATTCTACTATGCAGGCTATCTGAAAGCAGTTTAAATTAATGGTATTTTTAACTCATTCTCTGTAGGACAATGGGTGCCATTGCTACAAATGAAACATTGAGCTTCCCAAGGGCACACTATTAATCTGCCTAGATTAAATTACACAAGACCAAGATTGTAAATAGAACTGTAAACACTATCTTCCATTAGATCATGATGCAGACTACACAAACCAGACAAGTTTCTAGTCACAAAAATTGTTTTTCAGGCCCAAAAACCAGAAGCAGAAAATTAACATGTAAATATAAATTGAGAAAAAATCCTCAGAGTTTCATTAGACAATTCTACACAACAGATACCAACAGATACCAAAAGAAAGACTGTATGACATCAATCTTAAAAGCAAAAGGTAGAGACAAGTAATTTATAAACTCTGGAAACTAAGCAATTTGTAAATTTTGGGCTAGTGAGAATGATGGAGAGAGTTGCGTGTTCTGGATGACAGACACCGCTTGTTAAGAAGAAAATTGAAGGAGTTTGATAGTCCCATTGTGGGTGGGGAATTTCACTGCCATAAAGTGTGCCCACAAACAGAAACTGTGGGCATGTTTTATGTTTACTGCAAAAAAATAAAATGGTTTCATTTACCTGCATGTCTGTCAGAATGTAGGGGATTTGCCACTGAGAATAATGCTTACTGAGGCTGAGTGGTTATATCAAGGTAAAGAATAACCCTACAAGGAACCTGTTGTGACAGGTCTTAATTTGAGTTATAGGTACAGTAATTTGTTTAATAATCATTTCATCACATTGCAGAAAGAGGGTACGGTACAGTGATGACAGGGTAAAGCTGCTTTGACTAAAATACAGCTATTTATTTTGTTACTGCAGCTCTTCCAATAGTTTCAGGAAAAATGATGGTTGCTACGTGTAAAGCTGTTGTGGGCAAAAAGCAAATAGACAAGCTCTGTGTATCATCTGGCTGCAGATCTGATGTTCAGACAGGTCGTATGGGACTATGGACAGCCGACTATGGGACAACTATGGGTCTACTGACTGGTGACATCTATGCTGGCCCTGAAGTGGTTTACACTCCATAGTTCATGGAGGAAGTCCACTGTGGTCCAGAGGGACTTTGAGGCTTGAGGTTCTGTTAGAAAAAGGGTGGGGCTTATTAATCTTGACATTTTTTCTGGGAATGGTTGTGTGGTTTGATATTACTGGTCCTGCCAGGATTCTCTCATTGCTGGATCTTGGGGAAGATGCAAAAAGCTGCTGGGAAGGAGAGTGAATTATTTTACGTTGCTTTCCTGGGACCAATGCAGAAGTGACATAGTGATTTCTTAACTTTTGAGGGCAACAGCAGTATATGGTTACTTTCAGTAAATAATTAAGTGTACAGCAACATTGTCCCTCCCTCTAGACTCATTATCTTCTTTCAAAAGGAGGCAAGCCAGAAACAGCACCACAGAGAATACATTGATTTACCTAGCTCCACTTTGCTCCTAGAAGCAAAAAGAAAAAAAAAAAAAAAAAAAGAGTAAAATTGAGAAACTGGCTGAGAATCACAGCTCTTGGCTTGTTATCTCTGTAAAACAGGTAAAAATGCACCATATCAAGTCTGGTTAAGTTCTGCCAGGAACTGTTAGGAAATGTTCAGCTGAAAGTTACCGTGTTATTTGAAATGGAAAAATATTACTCCCTTCCACAGGTGTAAGAATCCTACTGGGTTTCACCTGTGGCAGAACAGCTATAATGTGCCATTATGAATTTTACTCTCAGAATAGAGAGCATCAAGGGATCTGCCAGTGAAATATAAGTCAAAATTTTATTGTGCCCTTTTCCTTTTCTATCCAGTGTATGAAAAGCTTCCTCTGTCACTGAATAGGAACTGTGATCTGTCAAGATCAATTTCAAGATTTGAAAGTTGAAAAGCGTCCTATCTCCTATGCTTTTTTTTTCCTTTTAACATGATCATTTTTTTAATTTAATAAAATTTATAATTGCATTTTTTCCCCCAATTTTAGCTATGTGAAGTGTGAGGCTGTAGAGTTCCTTCGAACTCATCTCAGTGCCAGGAAGGACAGCAAAATTAATCTTCTCCATCTAATTCAAAGCCAGATCAGGTAACATATTGCACAGACTTTTCAGCTTTTCAATGTATATAAGGTAGGTAGGGAACAAAATTCTTCCAGGGATTCTGGAATCCCTATTCTACCAGGGAACAAAAAATATTTTAAAGATTATTAAAGGGGCAAGACAGGTGACTGATTTGAAAACAGCCTGAGAATTCAGCATAGCATTGTTGCTTTAAGTGTTGGGTAGTAAAAATCTCTGGAACATAACAGAATGTATTTAGGCTATTTAAACTTTTAAATTTAACTGCAAAGCACAGTTTGCTTTTTATGAGGATATCACTATGAAGTTATATAAAGAAACCACAAACATAAAAGTACAAGTTCAGTTTACTTAGCCAACTACACATATCAATAAAAATACAAGTGACAAGAAAATAACTATTACAGCTATGACAAATAAAAAAAAAAAGAATAAATTTTAAATATTCACTCACCAGTGCCAATACTATTTGATTATTGCATAGAAAAACATCAAAAGAAAGAGGGAGGAAAAAAGAATAAGATTTTCAATACATTGTAAATTTTCTTTAACAATGCAATACTCGAATGCAAAAAATCTGATCCTGGCAGAGCCCAGACTCCATCCTCACAGACCAGAAACCTGACCACTATGTTCCAGTATCAGCCTAAGAGCTGGCAGCTGTACCGTGCATCTCATTACGTGAATACAGAACATGCCATGCAATTTGACAAGCTCACCACCAGCAGGTGCCTGTATCTCACAAACATCATTTCACTCAGTGTTGCTAAGAGAAACTTAGAAACTGAGTATACATGATAACCTTAAGGCTGTAGGGCAGCAAAGGGACTGGACAATATGGGATAGTAGCCCTAACCTAAAGTTACCCTGCTATGTGGCAAAACAGATTTTGGTCCTCATGGCAAAAATATGCATCTGCCAGTTTGAAAAGTCTATATAAAAAGCAATAATTATGAAAGCATTGTAAAGTTAGTGTTTGAGGAAGAGGAGGAGATCTAGGGGGACAGAGTTAGCCTTAAATTCTCTCCTTCTGTTGAGAAAGAAAAGCACTGCATTTTTCATTCTGCTTTCCCCATATAAAAGTCCTTTAACTTTCCACCTCCCTTACACATGCACACCTCTAAGAGCACATTTTCATTCTTACTTGTACTCAGGATTGTCCATCCACTTAGCATAGAGTTCAGATGACAGGTCCAAACAGTCTTGGAGGCCCAGCCAGCATGCTGTTGTAAAAAGTTTTTCCAAATACACTCTTGAAGAGAAGTCAAAATAGCAAGAATAAAAGATACGCATTCCACACTTTAAGTGCTTGACCAGCCTAGTTATAGCACATGATACTGTTAAATGAGTTGAAGCTTAATTAAAAAAAACAAACCCAAACCTACCAATAATGGGTTTCTATCGATATTCATGGGCATTAGTGAGGCTACCAATGGATTATAATTTTTCTTAGTTTTTTACTGTGGTTTATAATCCTCTTGGTAGTTTTAAGAGACTATGTGCGTCTAGTTGAAATTGCTGTGACATTCAAGTCCGTGGCTGCAGTGGCATTTATTTTAAAATTCTAGTGATTGATCCATAAATTGCATCTGAAGTTCACTGCTGTCATTTTTTCCCCAACTGGCAGCAGCCTGTTGAGCCTGTTCCCCAACAAACAAAAGCTCCTACTCAGATCGTTAAACTACCATCTTTTATGCTCAATAAATAGACTGAAAATATCCTAAACTATCCTGATACTGCAGTTTCATTGAAGGTGTCATCATGAGTAACATACGCTTATAAATAGTAAAAATAACAATCCAGTTACATTCAAATTAATTAGAGCATTTTTCCTGCATCTTGTATCTAAATTTACAGAGGCAAACTGCAGTGTATCAGATCCAATCAAATCAGAACAAACTTTTGAGAAAAGCAGACTACTTACTGAGCAAAATAGTCATCTTCCAAAGCATCAACATTTTGACGAATAAAACCTGCATAATAATGGTATATTGGCAACATTCTCTTTAAAAGGTATTTCTTTTAAAAGAAGGGAAAGAAAAATTACTTTCATTTAGATACAAGTTTTTATTTTACTGTATTTTTCTTTATTTCCTCAGACTTTTCCTAAATATTTACCACTTTTTGGTTTTTGGCAATGCAGCACATTAAAATAAAGTATATACATTTGGTTTAAATTTCAATACACCTGTTAATCCATTCAAACTGGCAAGATTTCACATCACAAGGAACTTTGAACTCATTATGAAAGAAATCAGATGCTCATTCTCAGAGAAAAAGACAGAAAAAGAACCTCTTAATAGAAAATACTTTGGTTTTTTCCTTCCATATTTTAAATATGCCTTTACTTTTAGAATTGAAGAACATAGGATTGTACTTTAAGCAAAAATTAAATCTTTTTTTAAATAGAAGTCAAGGAAATAATAGAGTAGCTCAAATATGGGAGAGAATGATCTCATTTAGTATCCAAACCCAGTTCCTTCTTTCTCTCCATGAAGATGCACCAGAAGGCAGAAGAAACCACAGAGCACATACATACTATATACCCTTTACATAGCAGTGTTACTTACAACTGACTGTTTATTACTGGCTGACAGCTGTCCTGGGTTGAGCGACACAGGACTAACTTTTCTTCTAATGCTGGGGAAAACTGCGCTTTTTGAAAACTCTAGTGTCCGAATTAATGAAAATATTTACTTTATAGCTAGCCAGGCTCTGTGGGATTCAAGGTCTTTGTGTTTTCGAGGTTTGCGGGTGCAGGGACAAGGAGAAGCAAGGCCTGGGCATTTGACCCAGGCTGGCCAACTGGAATATTTCATGCCATGAACATCACGTTCAATATAAATTACATAGTTTGCTGCATAGCTCTCTCTCTCTCTCTCCCTTGATGGCTGTGATCCTGAGAACTCCTTGCCCCAGTGCCAGACCCCTGAGGCCTTCCCTTCCTCTAGAAGCCACTGTACTCTGTGTCCGCCATTTGCTGTGCCTGCTAGGAGCGTGCAGCTTCTACTGACAGAATGGGCTGAGTACAATTCTTGTATATCTTATATCAGTATCGGGATTAATGCTGTCTCTTTAGTATTATTGTTAGTTATTCAGCATTTTTCTATTAAATCTATTTATATTTCATCCCTCGTATTTCTTTGTGTTCTTTGATTCCCCCTTTGATTCCCCCAATAACAGGTGATAGAATAATTGTCTAAATGACAGTAAATTGTTATGGGTTTTCTCAAACCATAACACCTAGGATCAAGTTTAATATAAAGAATGTGACTATATTTCTGCTTGTTCATGATTCAATGATTTTTATCATGTATTTATTGATTTTATCAATGTACTTATGTACAAATAAGTACCTCCTCCTCCTATTTAAAAAAAAAGTTGACAAAATCAAGCAAAGGGAATGCCATGCAAAGGAACCATGACCCATCACAGTTGTCATTACAGCCTTGAGAAATTAAAAATATATAAGACTGTAGTCTGATATATTTGAATGGTCTAGTATTTTTGCTAACTAACAAAAACAGTGATACCTTTAGAAGTGGATATACATCATAGTTCTTCAGAGTACCTTCCAAGTTTTCTGGTACTAGGTTTAACAATACCATATTCCATATAAAGAGTTCATCTTCTCTGTCAAGGTACTTTGTTAGTTCAAGTGCTGTTTCAATCTGAATGTATCCAAACCTATTTGAAAATAAAAAACCTCATACTCAAGCATACCTATTCACATTAATTACCTACCACGAATATCTCTTTTATTTATGACTCTGACAATAAAACATCAGGATACTGCATGCAGAGTAACCTAGAAAAGCCATTGTAAAAATAAAAAAAATGTAAAACAATGGTGCTTTTAGGAGCTGAAATCTCAAAACAATTATTAGAGAGGACAGTGCCACTATCAAAGTAATAGGACAATCACAGCAGTAGGCAGACTGTATGCTGCTTGCGTCTGCAGGATACAGCACATTTACAGCATGAACAAATGAAGGAAAAGTGCACTGGTTTGAGTTATAATACATTTTTATTTTTATTGCTAAACAACGTGTTTCCATTACAGGTTCTTTTGTGGAATATACATTTTTGCAAAAATCAAACCATTCAATTCCTATGCACACACTTGTGGAATTAGCAACTTCAGCATGGCATTTCTGTGCCTTAGTGTGGAATTAGCACAGAATTCATTTTTTCCCAGTAAAATTCCAATTCAAGCCCCTCACCTCTGGAACAAAAACTTTTCTAGGGTATTTATATAGGAGCACAGTGTGCTGTACTTCAAAGTTATATTTCTTACAAAATATTAGTTTTGAGCTCTCTTATGAGAAAGGGCATTTGCATGAGAGAAGGAATGGGAATTCTTACTTCCTCCTCTCGGAGATACTTCCAGAGGTGCTGAGGGGAAGGCACTATCCTTTGGCCACTTCCTCCCTGAGCTCCCACATCGCAGGTGTCTGATGCTTTTGGGATCTCTGGTACAGACATATTTATTGCATCTTCAGCTCCAACAATACTACTCACCTTTCTAGGACATGAACAACTGAGTCATCCATCAGACAGGGGAGTGAAAGAGGTATTAAGAGTGATGCAGGAGAGCGTAGCTGAGAGACCCCGGAGTAAATTAAGGAAAACTCAGAATGTTCATTCAGAGTCTTTCTTCTGTTACAACAAGTATAAGTTGGTCCTTAAAAAACCCATGACAGTGACACTATTTAAAATACTTCCTAAGACTTGCAACAAAAGTTAAAAGAAATTTTGAAAGAAGTCACTCAGCAACTCTCGTACCATTTTGTCAAAAATGGTGTTGTCTTATGAGACACATATGGGTAGGAATGAATGAAGCGGAATTAGCAATGTTGAATGCAATCCTACAGTTCAGTCATTTTCTATGACATATTCAAAACATACTTACTGTGTTAATGCAAAAACATCATCTATCAGCTGGAACCTGTTGACAGCGGGAATAGCCTGCAGAAAGCATTCACGTGGCGTTAATAGATCTAAGTATGTCATTAAGATTTTTAAAAAGCTTTACTATGTTTCAGAAGGATAAGACACATCTCTAACACTTTTTCTAAGCCAAAATCTTCTACAGAACATCATAAAATGGATCCTGCATTTTAAGTTGCAATTATGTATGTGCTTAGGAATGTTTGTATAAATAAATATATAGTACACAGCTACATAATATATTTAGATATATAACTACACTACATTAGCATGGAATTTCAAGACCCCTCTTACTTACATACCATAATGAAAAAATTAAAGTATGGAAATGCTACATTTCCTAAAAATACCATAGTTATATGTATCATTTTGGTACATTTTTTCTTTTTTGAGGCTTCATTTCAGAATATGTACTCAGGTTAGTCCAGAGCAGAGTGTCTGGTGCTACTATGAATGAAATGAGCAAGGCAGGGCTGTGGGTGAACCCCTGCCTACAGCTCATGCTCTCCTGAGGTCTGCTGGTCCCTCCTTGACTCCTCCCTCTTTACATCCCCCTTCAGCTCAGCGAACTTTCCCACTGACCAGTGCCAAAATACGGCCTCAAGTCACCACACACACCTCCTTTCCTGCTGTGCTTAGATTTGCTGTGCAAGAAAAAAGCCTAGAAGAAAGGAAGCCAGTGTGCTGTAGAAAGGTTCAACTACACCATGTGCACTGATCAGCCAACCTCACATCTAGACCTTTGGGAGAAGTCATCTCACTGCACTGACTATGACTATGCTAAAAGCTTAAACTTTCTCACTGTTGTTACCAAAACCAAGCTGACATTACTACTGGAGCCTCGGTCAGGCAACATGAAGTACTATGCAACCCCACATACAGCCACGCATGCAGGCTGGTCAGCCCAAGATGTGGCAAGTTAGGGATGGGATGAAAGTTATTTTGAGTTACAGTGCTTATAGAGAGCAGAAAGAGTCCAAGTAGGACTGACTGGAACTTCTAAGAAAAATCTCCACCAAATAAAAGTCAACCAAAAACCCAAGTCAGATGATTTTTTAAAATTTATTTTTCTTTTTAAATTTCACTGGCAGAAATTTGAGATTTGAGGAAATGTGGAAATAAGAAGCTTTCTCCCCGCTTTCCTTTGCCATGGTTACCTAACAGTACATAAAGTCACATATCCATACCGGTAGCTCTTTGAGCCAAATTTAAAAGACTGGAAGAACCACAAGCAGCTAAGACAACTTTAAAGACAGAATGCCACCTCATGTAAAGCCATTTTTCATGCTTATGTGAAACTATTTGGGCCTGTTCCTCTTCCACTATGGAAAGCTGCCAGTGTCTTTAGTGATGCAACAGTGGATCATTTCTTCTTATGTGATATTTGAGTTTTTCATTATTCCAGGGTTTCATCAGTGTGGTTACTGATAAGAGCTGCAAAAAACGAATATAGGGAAAGAGTCTATTTATAAGCTTGAGAAAACAAATATAATCTTACCTTTGGGTCATTTTCAAGCAAGAGTGCCAATCTTTTTAAGTTTACTTGATCATAGTTCACCCTGTAGTATCCACTTAAATTTACGTTTAGCAGGATCCAGTCATATTCTGACTCTGATACTTGCATTTCAGGAAACACTTCTGTAAAGTGACATTAAATTGTATCATTTTGTTTTCTGTGCACTGCTAAGTTCCTTTGCATTTATAAACAGTGGAGTTGGTACTTCTTTGAGATTTGACACACAATTTTGAGGTTGGACTCAAAGAGAATCCCCCAAAAGCTCTGTCTGTTGTTCACCTCTGACTTTAGTAGCCCACTGGCCCCTCAGGTACCGAGTGCCTTGAGATGGCAAAGGGGAGAGTTCATAAAGGCTGCCCAAGAATAAACAGTCCGGATGAAGAGTGATACCCTCACATGACTACTGCAGAGCATGCACCCCCAGCACGACTGCTGCCCCCACTGCTGCTCCAAAATACAATGCTTAACAGAAGAACTGACCACCTACCAGTATTCACATCAATGGAGATCAAGGAAAGCAAAACAGGAAAGTTTATGCAAGTGGCAAGTATTTATTTTAAATAAAACAGTCCTGTAGTCTTTTTGAGTTACATCACTCACTAAAAGGCCTCCTTCTGCAGTCCCATTTCACCTCACTACTACACGTTTTATGTGTGCTTGTATGACTGCTTGCTTCTGATTGCCTTCAGCAGATCTGAAGGAGCCTCTGCAACCTTGGAGGCTCTAAGTGCCAGATAGAAGAGGATTCAAATGCTTCTTTAACTGGCTATGATCATCTCGATCTAAGAAGGCAAACTCTTTTAAGGCAATATATATCACTATTGGTGAGTAGTATAGACCCAGCACTGCTTTACTCTGACCAGAAGACTGAGACTTCAATGTATTTTGACAGAGCAAGTACTACAGGATTCATGCCCAGTCATCTTCGCAAGTTAAACGAGATGTTTTTTTCACAACTTCTGTAGCTCTTAAGTCACATGATGGGTGAGGAAACAGAATTGGTACCACTTCAATAACACAAGTTAAGCACATGACACTAGTCCTTCCAAGCAAGTGCTTCTTAACAATTCTTTTCCACAAATTTTCTTATTTTTTACCTCAGTAGTCACTAGTTTATTTAACTTTAAAGCATTCAGAGGATTAACCATCCACTGTTTGTTTATTCAAGTGTCCATATATTGTGAAATGATCATTCAAACCGTCTTATTGTCTGAAAAGAGGGAAAGTAGCGTGTGTGAACAAATACATTACTTACTGCTGCTGTTATCTAGCCATATTAAGGGCTGTGATGATCCATTTCTCATCCAAGAAATAGGAATAATCCATGTGTTGCTTTACAAAAAAAAAAAAAAGAGATAATATAATTAATCCATATGCTTAAAAAAATCCCTCTCAGCTGATGCTAAACTAGGCTGTAGATGAGTTTCGTCTTACAGGAATCTCCATCTACCTTCTCTCCTCCCTGATGCAGAACACTCCATCAGATGGTAATACTTATGCTGGATCAGTATTTAGATTCATCAAAGATAAGGGAGTTTTAGCATGGCTATAAGTAGGCACTCACTGTTCAACGCTAGGTATTTAAATACAATGCTAGAATATTGTTCAATGCTAGGTATTTAAATACTGCTGTGTCTCTGTGCTCTGGTTTTCCTTCTTCAGACAATAATTTTGTTCTCCTCACTTATTAAACTTCACCCTGTTTCTGGAGAACATAAAGATCCTTTTCATAAGAGTATCCACTAAAAAAGGCCCCAGGCAAGCAATACAACTGTAATTCTGACAACTGTAATTTCCTTTCTAAGGGATGGTAAAAATCCTGGCAAAACAGATGAAAGCTTCAAAACTCTGAAGAACTCTGTAATACATACCCAGGATTTTCTTACATTCATGTGGTATTGCCTCTTGCTAACTACAGTAAAAGACTTAACAATTGTAACTTGGAACTTCTTATCTGAGCTTACCAAAAATGCTGGATGGACTAATGCTCTGCAATTCCTGGAGCTTTGGGGTAAAGAAAACTCTGTGGTTCTCAAAATTTCTTTTGTTGTTTGTACGACAGGTAAAAACTGCTTTGGGTTTTGCTCTCCTTTATACTTTACCCCAGCACAAGAACTCATCTCATGGGCCTCGTCCATGCATCCCAACATTCCTGACAGCTGCTGAATTTCAAAAAAGTTCAAACTCTAGCCATGATTTTCCCGAGTCAGTGACCAAAGACAGGTCCTTCTATCACTGTTTTTCAGAATCAAAATAAGCAGCACAGCTTTAAAAGGAACCAGGCACTGTGCAATGCTCACTGACAGGAACTTCAGAGCTGCATGTCAGGTACTCATCACTTTCTAGGAAAGGATATATATATATTTTTTTTTATAAGTACTTAAATGCAACCCCTTTATCCTTGCCAAGCAGAAGCGACTGGGAATATGTGCACTGGAAAGAAGCTACAGCATGGTCGATCCAGGTTCCAAGTCCGTACAGCTGAGGGACGAGGAAAGAAGAAAATACCAGGCAAAACTCCTGCCCTGCAACCTCTTCATGGCCTGTGTCTGTCCTTACAAAGCCATTATACTGCTGGAAAAGTCACTGCTCCAGAGGAAAGCAACCTTTTGGCAAAACAAGTGGCTGGCAGAACTTTTGCAACGTTCAGTCTGAAACAGATTTTACTCGACAGCTCGTGACAAGAAAAAACATGAAGTTAAAAAATCAGATAGTCAAAAATAAAATAGGGTAAAAACAGACAATAAAAACACAAGCTAAACATACTTGTAAGTATCAGTACTGTTTTCATTTTTTTTATTAAGAAATTGTTCCTGACTGATTGTACCAGTGGTTAAATTTAATGTTAAAACTGGAAACCCATTTTGGCATGTCCAGGAATCCATTATTTGTTTTACAGGTGCTGGCAACTGAACTTTATCCTGTGCATCTATGACCTGCAAAAGAAACAGGAATTAGAAATATTTATGATAAACAGATACTTACTGATACAGTTTCAGCAACACTAGCAGGCTTTTTAATGTATTCGATAAAATATAACTGCAGTTTGCTGGTCTTTGCTTTACACACAAAAATCAGTGTACCACAGTCCAGAAGACACTTTTGACATTAAAATAAAGACAGCATAAACCTTTTTAGGAATTATGAAATACTGAGGTGGCATTTCTCATTCTTATGACCTGACTGATATCCTTTCTGTTTCCAATATTAATATACTTACACCCCTCTATGGCTATGACAGACTTGATTTGTTAATTTCATTAGAATAAAGCTGCTGGAACACAAAGATTTTTAAGTGACAAACTCAATATCAAAGACAAAACAAAAAAAAGATACTAAGCTACAGTCCCAACTAGTGTGAATTGGTACAGTGCCTGCTGGCTAAAAAGATACGACAGCCTTGCGTATCTGAAATTTGTCACTCTCATTCTTAACCTGAGTCTGCAACACAATGGAAGCCCTCTTTAGAGGAACAGGAAAGTGGAGTTTTAAAAAATAAACCTATTATTAGTTTTCGTACTCAGATTTCTACCAAAACCAGCAAAGCATGAAATGCTGAGCTACTGCCCTGGGTATAGACTTTGCTGGATCTGTGACATATCAGCCCCCAGCTGATATCTCTGATCATCAAGCCCCCAGCATCACACACTCTGATACAGCAAACCTTAAGCTCCAGAAGAATAGGCTATGCAATTTCATGTAGGCTTAGGCAATCTCCCTGAAACCCAAAACTCCACCTGGCCCTCATTTCCATCCCATCTCTCTACTTAGCTCCTCTGATCTCAGGTGTAGTAAAGCAGCCAAATAAGCACTTGTGAAGACATTAGAGCCAAAAGACCTAGCAAAGGCTAATTTTATGTGAGAGAAAGGGATAGCCAAATTCCAGTGCAGTCTTCTACAAATAGTATACGCCCTAAATTTGGATGGTGCCAAACAGCAGAGAGGAATACTAGAGATAAACTGTGTACCATCTGTATGTGAATCCAGAGATCATCCTGGTTAGCATTTGAGAAGGAAAATTCTTTCAGATATGACTGTATGGAAACAAACAGAAGCATCAGAATTCATGAGGGTTCAATGAAAAACAACAGCAAGGCAAACAGCAATTTGTACAATGTTCATTTTCAAGTTTATAAATCAAGATAAAGGCATTAGTTTTGCTAACTTACAGTAAGTGCTCTGATAAACAACTTTTCAGTCAGGAAACCAGAAAGCATCCAGGTAATAGTAGCCCCCTGGAGTACAAAACAAAAAAAAACAAACTATGAGAAAACATGACTTATTATTGCAATTATTACTGCAATATTTTTTCAAACTATATTACAAAGAAGTTAAGCTACTTCTACGTTTCATGTTTCATGCATGTTAAAAATGTTTTTGCCATTTCTTTCATAGCCAAACAGATTTGCAATATCCAATAAATTTGTGTGCAACAGAAACAAATTTTGAATGACAAAACGACCTACAAAAATCATTTTAATTCAAACTTACTTTGTACTATTATAATATACAAGAATCAGGAAGACTTTTATATTTTTTTAACCTTGTTGTATGTGATGCTGTCAAACAGAGACATTAAAGAAAATGGTCCTTTGATCTTGTCTTCACTCTCTGACAGTGATCGAACTCCTATTTCATTGTCTTCCCTTAAGACAGGTTGTACAACATGATCATAAAAGATTTTGTCCTGCAAGACAGATTTAAGTGAGCTTAACAGAAGACACTTATTCACAAAAGAGAATGCAGATTATGGTATTATTAGCACTAGTAGAAATAGTCTATAGGATAAACAAGGATTGATCCTTTTCCCCTGCCTCTAACTTAGCCATGAAGTAAAAGGGACCATACACCTGATATTAACATTTTCCACATGAAACATTAAGCAGCAAAAGTGTTACAACTGTGGGCTTGAGCCTGACAAAGACTATTGCAGTGTAATCCACAGGTTACAATAAGACAACTATATTAAACAACCAAAGAATAAATACTGAAAACTGAAAAGTTGTATCTCATTTACATCTGTATGCCTTCAATATGGCAGAATTTTCCTCCTAAGTTCTCCTTTCTCCTGCTGCAACCCTGATTAATAACCTAAAACCTAAGATACTGAGGGTAGCAAGACTTAACCATGCTGTCATACAGTATGAAATATGTCAGGAAAATGGCTTCTTTGGTGTAAATCACTGAAGTTCTCTTTTTCACAAATTGTCCTGGTTTGAGCGACACAGGACTGATTTCTAATGTTTGGCAAAACTGCACTTTCAGGAGACTCTAGCATCTGAATTCATTAAAATATTTATTTTATAGCCAGCTATGGTGTGTGGGTTTCAAGATCTCGGTGTTTTCGAGCCTTGTCAGGCCTTGTCAGGGACAAGGAGGAGCAAGACCCAGGCACTCGACCCAGGCTGGCCAACAGGATTATTTCATACCATGAATGTCATACTCAAGCTCCAGTGCTGGCATTGTCCCACATTTGCTGTCCCCTGTTGGCAATGGACAGCTTCTACTGATACAACTGGCTGAGTAAAATTCTTGTATGTATTATATTGTTTTCAGGATCAATACTAGTTCTTTGGCATTACTGTTAATTATTTAGTCTTATCCTATTAAATCTATTTATATTTCAACCCTCATGTTTCCTTGTTTACCCCAATTCCCCTTCCTGGGTGGGGGATAGTCATCAGGTAATAGAATAACTGTCTAAATGACAATAAATTGCTGTGGGTTTTTCAAACCATAGCACAAATGATGATCCCATATCCCACAGCTGAGTATCTGTCCAAACACAGGATGGAAAATGACATCATTACCAAGGTAAAGAAAAAAGCCCTACATTTTTTAAAACACTGTAGGCCACTTCAAGTACTTCTGCTTCTCAAGGAGAAGAACTCAGGCTTCTAAGTAATGGGATCAAGTTTGTTGACCAACTTTTCTCCTTATACATAGACAGTAAAGTTAATTTTCAGGGTTGAGTATGTAATCCAGTGGTGACCAGTGGCACAAAGTCTAATTGGAGGCCAGTAATTAGCAGTGTACCCCAGAGTCAGTATGGGCTCCAGTCCTGTTCCTCATTAATGATCTGGATGATGGGAAAAGTGTACCTGCAGCAACTTTGCAGGTGACACAAAACTGCGAGGAGTGGCTGATACACCAAAGGGTCGTGCTGCCACCGCAAGGGACCTGAAGAGTCTGGAAAAATGGGCTGACAGGGACCTCAGGAAGCTCAACAGGGGAAAAGTCCTGCATCTGGCAAGGAACAATGCCAAGCATCAGTACATGCTGGGTGTTGTCCAGCTGGAAAGCAACTTTGTGAAAAAGGACCTGGGGATATTGGGGACATGAAGGACACCAAGTTGAACATGAGCCAGCAATGTGTCCTTGCAGTGAAGAAGGCTAATGGTATCTAGAGTTGCATTTAGAGTATTTCCAGCAGGTTGAGGGAGGTGATCCTTCCTCTCTGCTCAGCACCGGTAAGACCACACCTGGAGTGCTGGGTCCAGTGCTGGGCTCCCCAGAAGAGGAAAGATACAGAGGTACTGTAGAGAGGCTAGCAAAGGCCACAAAGATGATGACAGGAACGGAACGTCTCTCCTGTAAGGAAAGGCTGAGAGAACTGGGATTATTCAGTCTGGAGAAGAGAGGACTCCAGAGAATTGATGTATACAAATACCTGAAGGGAGAGTGCAAGGAGGATACAGCCAGACTTTCCAGTGGTGCCCAGTGACAGGACCAGAGGCAGTGGGCACACACTGAAACACAGGAGGTTCCCTCTGAACATCAGGAAATACTCTTTCACTGTGAGACTGACCAAGCACTGGCACGGGTTGCCCAGAGAGGTGGTGGAGTCTCTATCCTTGGAGACATTCAAAAGCCACCTGAACATGGTCCTGGGCAATTGGCTCTAGGTGGCCTGGCTTGAGCAGGGAGTTGAACCAGTTAATCTCCAGAAGTCCCTTCTAACCTCAGCAATTCTGTGAATCTGTGAATCTGCACACCCCACAAGACTGCACACCAGCGCCCTGTATTCTCATGTCTGTGTAATTCACTCTGGATTTCTGAGACACACCACATAACTGTGGCAATTGTTGACTTACAGAAATGCAAGCTTCTAAATTAGAAGATTAAAATTAAAAAGGAGACAAGGATTTATTTCCAATTTAAAATTTGGCAGTCTTTACACTCTTCAATGATATTAAATACGGCGTTACAGAGAATAAAGAGCGCTATTTTTTGAAGCTCAAAGCAGAAGGTTAGCCTATCCCATGACCTAAAAATCCTCCTGACAGAATTTGTCTGACGTGTCCATATTAGTTTCCAATTAAGCATGCAATTAAGTACTTAGGTGAATTGGAAAAGGAAAGTGATGAATGGTATTTCATCTGAGCCAAATAAACAGCAGACTGGGTTGACTGCAGTCTCAGGCCTGCCCAGACTAAACGCTTCTCCTTTCTTCAGAAGCTGAGGGCACCGTGCACAGACATTAATAATTGCACAGGGGCACCTCATCTCATGGCTACAATTAGCAGCACCTATCTTCCTGTTTCCGAATGATGGAGTTTTCTAACAGGCTGTGAGATTTATGCTTATTCCCATTTGGGTGGAACAAGAAGGAGTTTTAGCCTGCTGTAAGTTTAGCTATGTGCATTATATTTGCCTTATCTGCAACCAGACACCACGGACCCAGCACAGTAAACAGACTCAAAGTAGCCCAACTTAGTCACTGCCAGGTAATGCTAGTTAAGGTATGGGGTGCTTAGAAATGAGCTTGAACAGGCTGTGGGGGCAGACCATCAGCTACAGGATCCAGGAGAGAAAGCAGGGTTTGCTACATGACAGCTCTAGGGCAAAACACCAACATCACTGCAGTCACAGCTGTCCATTCATCCTCTGCACCAGCTGTATGAGCTGGGTATAAGCACGGCCTCCAGCAGATGGAGACCTTCCAGGGAAGAATCAAGAGTTGCTGGTCCTTCCCAGGGGAGTTAAGTTACTAATACCATGCATTAATTATATCCCATCTCCTGCACCTTCCTTTTCTTTGTATGTGCTGGAGCTTTGCTACTTTAGCTTGCTTCAGTCAGCATTAGTACTTACCAGAGGAAGCTTGGGTTCGACAAAGATAGCTCCCAGATTCTCAAAGTAAGATGCCAGTCCCTCTTTAAGCCACAGATCACTCCACCAGCTCATTGTAACCAGATTTCCAAACCACTTAAATAGAAAAAAAAAAAGTCTCAAAAGCTCTTCAGATTGCTGTTTCTATTTTTGCAGGTTAAAAACACATACCTATACTGAAGTAACTTTATTTAATGTGCATATATCAGTTAAATAAAGTGGTGGATATTCCTTTAAATAATGAAAATTCAGTAGAAAAAGATGGGCCTTGAAAAAAGTCAGAGGTTCAGGGCAGTCATTTTCAATTGTTTCATCTACAATTTCATACCATGAGTATGGATGACAATGCTTTATGTCATTCTTTTACTCTATTTAATTCTAAACACGTCACAATAAAATTTAAATATCTAAAAGATCATATAAGGCTATGATTACAAGTAGGGAATTTATCAAGTAATTACAAAAACATTTTTCTATGTTCTTAACAAAAGGAAATTGTCACGGGAATGACAGAACTGGGGAAACAACCTTTTCCAAAATCAGCAAATCCCTACCCTGGCAAACAATAAAACTTCCACAACAGCTGTTACGTACTCATATTTGGCAGCTCCTATTTAGCAAAAAACTGACCACTTGTGGATTTGTATTTTATTTGTTAATTCTTAAAAACTCAAACTTCAACTTTGTTTTAAAGTAGAGTTTATTAAGTACTGACTTTGTCTTTATTGGCCTGCAATAAAAACACTCTGCTCATCTGAAGGTCTGAAAAGTTACAGACCTTGTCAGAAAGGCATACAAGTGCACTGGCCAAGTTAAACTCTCTTGCTAACTTTGTTGACTAAGTGCAAACAGTTGTTGCTCTGGCCAACAACAGTAAATTAAACATAGTCAATAATGAAGTGAAACTGCATTATCATTCCAAAACAGATAAGAAAAAACCTCTGTGAAAACTGGACCGAGGTGTTCGTGTTAATTTTGTTCTATCATACTACAGGCTGTTTCTTGAAGAAAAACAAATACCTTTTGCAATATGTACATTCTCTGCCTATATAAAAGAATACTTATGAAGTCGATTAATTCTCCCACCAAATTACTAACTATAGTGGATACAGTGAGCACTGCAGTACTGCACTGCAGTCATCCCAACAGCATTTTCAAGTACAGCATTCAGGTTCTGTATAAGAAAAAAATAGGCAGCCCCTTAAGGGTTTTGTATCAATGAGTCCTGTGCAGTCAGTACGTGCTCTGCAAAATGCCAGAATCTGTTTTTAATATTCTGCAACATAGGATCAAATAGTCTCGTGGCTGCACCCGCCCTACTATTTTTCATTCACTATTTTTCTTTTACTGATCATTGACTGCAGCAGCAGCAGCCAGAAAGAAACCACCTCACAGGTAAACAAATGAACAGAACTTTTTACCACATGCCTGGTGTCCTATCTCATGTGACACAATTATGGCAATCATTGCTTTTCTGCTTGTGAATTTATCACTTGGGAGGTACATCAATGATGACTCTTGGAAAGTCATTAGCCCCCAGTTTTCCATAGCAATTGCTCCAAAATCAGGCAGTGCAACCAGATCTACATTGATTGAAACAGAAAGGGGGGGGGGGGGGGGGAGAAGAAGAAAAAAGGAGAACCTTTAAAATTTTTGCAAGTTACTACATTTTAGTGGTTCGTTGTGATATTATGGCAAAGATATTACTCTTGCAAACAAGTCTCTGAAATTTCTTCTTGTCATACTTTTCCCCTATGGTTGCCACTCTTTAACATAATGAATTTCCACAAAGTTCAGATCTGTACTTCATCATGTACATAAAAATGTTTTGAACAAAAATGAAGGCTGTACTCTGCCAACGCTAGACAAGAATATATTCACTGCTGGCTCTCAGAAATCTTTCTCTGTATGAGTTTCTCCTGAGTTTGGGAGAGATCATACTTACCACTTTTTTCAGCCAAGCAACTGATAAAAAAAAATCGTGCACTTTCAGCTGCGTGAGTACAGGGATCCTTTCCACTCTTATTTGAAAGGTGCTTTAGAAACACCATCTCCTGGTTTCCACGGTGTGGCTGTTACCTCCGTACTCCCCTTCTGCCTTATGCACAGGGAGAACTTTCCCAGTTCACATGTGAGAGCTGGACAAAACATCAAGGATCTCAAAGAAATATACACTGTTTAAACTCAGCAGCTAAGAGCAAAATTTGGAAGAGGTATACAAAGCATACCCATCTATCCAGCTTGGGGCAAGACAGCTCACTTATAACTACATTAAAATCAGGTGAAGGCAAATCCTTAAGTATCCCTGACTTGATAAAGAATAAATTCTAAATCAATATTTATTCTTCATTTCACATTTTGAGTTCACAATATAGATCTCTAGTGTTTACAAGCAGCTATTTTCTGTTGATCTAACCCTATTGATCTTTAAGCAAAAACTTCAAAGAAAGACAGTGGGAAATGCAGGTGGTATTGCACGAGATTGCAGTGGGGATTGTAATGGCATTACAGCATTTTGTGAAACTGAAATCTCACCTAGCACAATGCCTGCAATGCTGTTCTTCTACTTCAGTTCTGTAGTATTTTTATACTAATGAATAAATGTATTGACATTGCTGCTAAACAGAGGAGCACAAGCATGAAACAGAATTGTCTACAGCCCTTGAGTAGCTTGCATGATTACTAAAATAACAAAATTTGAAGAGTGAAGACTGCATACATTGCATTTTCCATAAGAAGTGTAGTAAGTAATTCTGCAAGTTATTCTAAATACACTGGGAGATAATACATTTACAGAGACAAAAATTTATTTCTTTCAAGTGCCAAAATATAGATTTGACAAATCAACAAATTATCTGGTCAAGGAAAGTGGGAAATTCTTCCCCCACAATCCTGCTATCTGATAAGATCATGGGCAGTTCCAAAACTCATTTTAAATAAGAACTGCCTTCTGTGCTCTCAGTATTCTACCAATTTGCATAAAAGAGGAGGTTTCCCCACAATATTTATGCCAAAGCCCTTAGAAATCCAAGTATAAATAGCAGACAAATTGATGGCACCCTTTTTTGTTAATTGAAGCTTGACTTAACCGATTTATTTGATATCCATTTCTAGAAGAAAAAATGTTTTCCTGCAGGAGTCCTTTTTTGTCACTGGAGGAATGTGCAGGAACATATAGCCAATGCATAGGGAAGGCGGGGACATACTGAAGAAAGCAAGGAGCAGTTTAGGGAGATATGGGATACAACACGCATTGATTTTCTAGGAGGAGGTAGGGACTACAATGTCCTTACCTGGTATGGTTTATGTATCCCAGAAATAGCCACGTGACTCAACAGCTCTTTTCTAACCACTTTGTAGACCCATCCACCCCTTTATTAGGAAATAATGTTTTAAAAGAATGAGTGAGATGTGAAGGTAAAATGCCAAGTTACAGGTTAATAAGAGTCATGATGCAGAAAGGAGAATTCAGTGAGTTAAACTTAAGGGTTTTACTGTGAATGGTACACTACCAGCAGCCATTTCTGGTCCATTTAAGAAAACAAGTAATCTCACCTGTCTTTGGCAGAGGGTAGCTGACATTCAGTAAGTCTTCCAGAAATGAAAATATGGGTCCTGTAATATTTAAAGCATAGTCAACGTACCCATTTTTAATTGCCTCTTTCCGAGCCCAAATACGTATCTGCAATAAAACAAGGAAGCGTCATTTTAGACAAGCCTCATATTTTCACTTTCTTTGCTTCTCTTCTGTGAATCATTGTTTGAAAATGCTGTCTCTCCACACCAGACTATGCAATAAAGCTTTTAATGGAAAAAGTCCCAACTCAAGTTTCACTAGACCTAACAAAAAGTGGCACAGAGCCTAATCCTGCTAAAATCTAGAAGAGTTCCAGAACTTCAAAAGGGCCAAGATTCAAACCCCACTATACATTGCTGGAACAAACAGACTCCTAGGTTGTTTTTTTTTTATTAAATGGGAAATGCTGTAAAACTATTTAGAATGACACATCTTAAGCCAATGTATTCCAGCCAGTGAGTCCGGGTGATGAACTTTCCTCCAGCTCACCACTCTTTCCCCAAAGAAAGAGAAATGGATGTTCAGAGAACACTTGCTGCTCAGACTCTCTCTTAAATTTTCTCACAGCCCGACACAGACCACTGGCCTCCCACTGCTGCTGGAGAGAGGAGACAGCATGTGAGCAGATGACATCTGTACTCCTGAGGAACAGAGACAGCAGCAGCAAGACCCCTCCTGTGCCCATTTGCTTTGTCACGGCACTGAAAAGGGCAGCTGCTTGCCCAAGGTGATGGAGCAGACCGAGAAGAGGTTTATGTCTCCACCATGGGCCTCTGGATATGAGGCACACACACACACTCCCACCAAGTGTCTGGCAGCTCAGATCCCATGCAATTGTTGCATCTAAATGCAATACATGGTCTCCAAAAGGAGCTGCGCAGCCAGACCCTAGAAGCACACTTTGTAAGTCTCATGATTTAATCTACAAAGGAAAAAATAAAGCATATCCAGTCAATGGAGTATCCTCAAGCTCTGAGACACTCTTTTCAGCCAAGGCTTCAGAGGAGATTGAAAACCAGACCACTTTGTTTTTGTAAACCTAAACACAATGGTCAGTCTTAACATCCTAATTCTAGTATAAGCTTTGATCACGGTGTTTCTGGTTGTAAATGCCTTACCAGAAATGAGAAAACAGACACAACGAACATGATCACACAAACACTGAAGAGGTGCAGATGGAGCACTTCTCTCTGAAACCAAGGAGCAAAACACCCTTTCCCCTCTATCTCACAGAACACAGGTGGTACCTCATCCCTCTGAAAAAAGCTCTTTTGAGTGCTTTGCGTTGCTGACTGCTGTCAGTACACATCAGCCCAAAAAAAAGGCACCACAGAGCCATAAGCATCCACATGCTCTGTACGGGGGGGACAGAAGGTATGGTATACCAAATCCAATATGCACTTTTAAAAGGGGCCAATACCCTGCTGCCTAAGTGATCTTGGACTGTCCTCTCACCTTGTCCCACCTTTCCCCAGCAGGATGACAGTGAACTATCTGTGAAGCTAACACTCTCATTTATTAAACACAGCAAGTATATGCTACCCTTAATAGCTTTATGCTTGAGTTTATTTTCGAACAGCTTGATACATCTGTCAACTTTCAGCAAAAAGAAGGCAAGTGAAACAACTGATGCCAATAGAGTACATTTTTTTACAGCTTCGCTCAAGAAGATTTGGCCATTGTAGTGTAAGAGGAAAACTGAATACTCACAGACGAAGAAACTTCAAACACAAAACCAGTCTGTTTTGGATGCTAAAAAATGTGCCCATTGCAGAATAAAAGTTCAAAATACTAGTATACAAAATGCTAGGAGCATGGTATTGCACCTACTGATGTCATGAAACTGCTCATAAAAGGGCCTTGAAGAACAAGGCACTGAACTTCAGTGGTTTGTCACACAGTGGAAATGGATACTTTTTACCAACAATGACAATAAGAATACCCTGAATTAAGACCAGTACTTTCTGCAGAGTACCTGCTCCCAAAGTTTTAACTCTTTGTGGAATTGTATGAAAAGAACCAGACAGGATAATAAAATAGTTGTCCTACAGGAAAGCTTTCTGCACAAATATCTGCAGGATAAATGTTAGCAGTTTTGCCACATCAGCAAATAGTTTTGGAATGGAAAGCACCGCTAATGTCTGTGATATCTTCTAAAGCACATGATGCACTGCAGAGCCAACTTCTGTTGTAAACTTCTATAATGTGTTGTGCAGCCTCATATTTACCTCATTCCCCTGCTCGGTTCTGGTGACATAATCAAACTCACAAATCACAAAAGCAGTCAAGTAAGTGGACATTTTCAGTGAAGTGTTAAATGTGGTAACAGTCCACAGGCTTCCATTTTCATCCTTCATTTCAGACACATCTAGAAAAAATATCAAAGAAATATTCAAACCATTGCTCTTCCATAGCAAACAAGGAACTTTGTGTTTTCAGTATGGGTTTTACACCTCTCCTCAACACACTGAATTTCTGCACTAACTTCCCATGCTTCTGGCAGGAGGCAGGCAGACAGACTTGTTGCTACTGCCACATGCTGGAGTCATGATCTTCCATGCAAACACCAAAAATCCACTCTTGAGCTTCTTAACTGAAGCTTTGGAAGGATATCAAACTGCGTCAGTTTTAGGATGTGGGCAAACCATGGACAATTTATGCCATGCTGCATATCTCTAAAATGTATGATTTATTATGATTCAAATATGGGTTCTGTGAAATACTTAATCAGATACTTCCCTTCCAAAGAAGAGGGACATGGGCAAGATTCTCAGGGAAAGAAAATGCTTCAAGTAATTCTCACAGAGATACCATCTATTATAATTCCTAAGTTACTTAGCTTCCATGCAAATCTCATAAAACTACCCCTTTATGGCTGAAAATTACTTTGGTGAAAACCAAAGATTTGTGGCACTGAACTGGAGAAAAAAAAGCTATTAAGAAGGCAGAAAGAGATCCAACAGATTTTTGTAGGAATACTATTTTATGGAATTTCTTTGGAATCTTATATCCCACATGCATCCCACATGAAATCCCAGCACGGGACAGGAGCAGCATCTCCAGAGCCTTATAGTCCTCTCATTCTGCATATGCCCAGGAGTCTATAGTGTCATTGCCCCGAAAAGCATTTTTTTTTCATGTTGTAAATATGTCTTAAAATCTACTTAGAATGAAAGTAATCCCCAAATACCACAATTACAGGCTTTGCACACTGGGACTGGCATTGTCTTTTAAGCAGAAGTCACGCAGCCAGGGAGACACACGACCAAGCAGTAAATGCCAGGAATCAAAGCCTAGGCAGCCTCCAACAACCAGAGGAGACCACATTGCAACTGACAAAACTATGGAAGTACTGCCATCAGAGACGTTAATTATGAATAACTGTCTCCAAATTTTTAAGTTCATAGGCACAGATCTTCTGTACATTTTCAAGGCATGGACAGGACATGTTTCAGGACAACAGAACATTGCTGTATCAGATGATATAACCTATTCAGATAAATTACACCCTTTTAAAATTTAATTTAGGGGGCAAGAAACCCCTAAGTCTGCTTGCTGTTTACCTACCAATAGCAGGCATGTTGGAAAGAGCCACATAGCTTGGGTCATGGACAATTCTGATGTTAAATGTGGCCTTCATGGCAGGTTCATCAAAACATGGGTAAACTGTCCTGGCATATGTTGGTTCCAGTTGGGAGGCAATCAGCATACTATATTAAAAATACAAGAAAGATTAGTCGAGCATGCTACAGATGATCAGAATCAATATATAGTGCATAAAAAGGGGAAAATGCGGAATGCCTCCTGTATAGTACATGAACGTCTAGTAACTTTCAGGTTGTTCTTCTAAAAATGCCATCTCATTAGAATAATTTTATTTGTAATACTGATAGCATAATGAGGTTCTGTGTTAACATCTTTTGTATTTTATTTCTTTCATTTCAAAAATATGTAAGAATTAAGTGGCTCACAGTAAGGGAGTTTTACAGCAAGCAGAATCCTGTTCTGCCCCCAACTGACGGTCCGCTCCTCAGGTGAAGGGCTCTCAGTACTAACATGCAATCCAAGAGAACACAAGCCTGTTACTTGCTATGATTTCTGTCCTTTGCCTTTGATGGTCTTACCCACAGATTCATACAAAACAGTGCTGAGAACTTCAGATCCCCTGCTCTGAGGTACAATTACTGTACTGATGCTGTTCTAATCCCCTTTGCCTTTGTTCTAGTAATTGATGCAGAAGCAGCTGATAAAAATCAGTGCAAATATTGTGTTTGATTACATTTTGGGATGCCTGTTAATATCAGCCCTATGCAGTCAATTATTTTATAGACATTGCACAAGGCGTGCAGAATGCTTGGCTACCAAGCAAAATTCTCCAAGGACTTCGAAACACTGGTGACATACAGCCTGCTCTAACCCTGGAGGAATCCTCTAACCCTGGAGTCAGACACATGGGCTCATTCACAGCAGTGCAAGGTCTGTATGCAGAATGATGCTACAATAAATTGGAAGAGGGGAGATTTAGATTAGATACTAGAAAGTTCTTTACAGTGAGGGTGGTGAGGCACTGGAACAGGTTGCCCAGGGAAGTCGTGGATGCCCCATCCCTGGAGGTTTTCAAGGCCAGGCTCGATGGGGCTTTGAGCAACCTGCTCAGTAGTAGGAGGTGTCCCTGCCCATGGCAGGGGGGTTGGAACACGATGATCTTTAAGGTCCCTTCCAATCCAAATCATTCTATGATTCTATGATTCTTATAAACCTCCCGCATCGTATATGTGTGAACCAGCACCACTAGAGAAGAAAGGCAAACGTGGGTTCTGTACCTTTTCGCCTACCCAGATCCTGGCATGGACTCTCCCACCTATATGCAGAATACAGATTCCCTATTTCAACAGGAAAGCCTTCAAATACATAGTGCTGGCAAAGTGGGAATACCCTCCTGTTTTACTTCCTTTGCTCCTCGCAGACATGGGCTGTGCACTATCCATAAAGAGTGGTCCCATTTTTCAGAGTTTTCCTTTGCAAGCAAGACCAGATCAGATGGGTAGTACAAATTGTCAACAACAGTAAACACATATGCAGTCATCAACCATCAAACTGATAACAAACAACTTTTGTGGTGGAAGTGCAGTGAAGCTTGGTCTTTGGTTTATTCTGTTTTCCACAGCGGTGAGGTGAGCACTTCTGAAAATCACTCTCTCTGCAAACAGCTTTCCCCCCACCACCTTGCCAGGGCGCTCTGGCTGTGGCTTGGGACAGAGGACAGCACTCAGCATCAACTACCTAATCCTGCCAACCTTCCGAGAGCAATGTGGGTATCTGACCACGAAAAAAGTCAGTGCCAAGGCTCTGATGGAGCATTCATTACAGAGACTACACTTCTCCTGAGGCTCTAGCTGCCCTCTGAAAGCTTGCCCTTCTGTGCTTAAACTTTTCTGAAACGAGAGGTCTCCAGCTGTTCCACAAGCACAAATTAATAAAAAAACCACCACATGGTAGGACTCACAGTGCATGCAAGAAATATGGGAGTCCACACAACCATAGATGCATGGCACAGTGACTGTTACAGCCAGTGGTTTGTGTCACATATGAGGTCAGAAATCCATGCAGGAATCAGACCCTGAAGGTCTGCTGGATCCAGGGACAAGTCACTTTAGAAGAACCACAGGGCAGTCCCCTGGAGATAGTGGTTTCCTTGCAGAACAGGATCTGGCTTTGTACTGACAGCTGAACGGCACCAAACGTTTTTAAATCACTCCTATCTATATAATTCACCAGAATCCAACTTTTTCCATCATTAACAGCTTGCTAGATTTTACAAACTACATCCCTCAAAATATAACTACTAAAAAAAAAAAAAAAAGGCAGGCTGGACTCCATCAGATTAGGAAGATTAGGAAATGACTGGTAAACTGATGATTTAATTCCTAGTGAAGGAAAAAAACAAGATACTGCCGCATACTCTCAATTCAAAGAAGCCTTTTAAAGCAGAAAAATGGCAAAATCCATTCAAGAATATCAGGAATGTGGGCAGGAACAAATAACCAAAACAATACGTTATGTCTGCAGTCAGTGGATTTCCTCTGATTTATTTCAGCGTCTGAACACCACTGGCATCTCTTTAACCAGACTGCAGTCTCACATCTCATTACTCCTTCATGATAAGCTAAGAATTAAATGGAACAATTGTCATCAATCCCTTAAACAATTGGAAATTGAACTATACACATTATTTCAATGTTTTAAAAACATTTTTTCTTATTTTTTACTGTGCAGCACAGCTGACAATAGCCTTTTTTCAGGTCCTCTGAGTTTTACACAGTGTGAATCAAAATATGTCATAGTGCCAAAAAATGGCATAGTGCAATTCAGTGATTCTTAGATAGGACTTGATTGAGTTCATACAGCATCAGAAAGCACACTGATACAATATTAAGTAATTAATTACATGTTCCCTTCTTACTTATTTGGATGGGTTTTAATTATTTAAGTTAAGTAAAGTATTCTAGGTTTTCCTTTACACAAAAGTTGTACAAATAATCCTGTGATTAACAATCAGTTACTATATTCCTAAATATAGTTTAGGAATATTTCCTAAATATACTTCCTAAATATATATTTCCTAAACATACTTATATATATTTCCTAAATATACTTATTACCATACAGCATTTTTCTCTAAGGGTAACCAACTTATCGCCTTTCTCTTAAAAAAAAAAAAAAAGTCTGCATAAGTGAAATTTTCCAGATGTGGCAGACAATGGTATCAGCAAAGATTTACTGAAGAGCTGGCAGCTGAAAAGCCAACTCATTGTTGTGGAAAAACCACATATTCCTCCTCCACTTCAATAAAAACTTAACATTATTTTGTGGTTTCTTATTATTGCTACTCATATGGGGACTTGCAAGTATGGATTTTGTGGGTAATTGAGTGCTTGAACAAGAAGACTGTGCACTGCTGAGCTACAGTTTATTTTAGTGGACTCATCAATAGGCTAGGAGCCAAGAAGACTTGAATTTTAACTCTAGTTTTCCTTCTGACTCACTGATTGGTGATCCTCAGCAATTCGCTACATCTTTAATTATTAAAAATTCAATAACTTTAAAATATGCAACTTATCTGCCTCTCCTCTAAACACCTATTTTGAGAAATTTGCTTTCTGCTGCAACTATTTGAATAATTAAATTTCACTTTTCTTTAGCAAGTTTCACATCCAGAAGTTTATAACACAATCAACCTTGAGAAGATCCCCAGTAGAAAAAATAAATAAGCAAGCATTATTTTGAAGGTGAAAAAAACGTCTTAGATGATTGACTTCTTGATAAGCTCACGCTGCCCCACTACCGATTCTGCAGTGCAAAAGAAAACAAAAAAAAAAGAAAGCATACTAATAGCATTCACTAAGGAAATCATCGGTTGCCTGACGACAGCCAAACAACTGCATGTGCAATAGCATCCCCAAAGTCCAGCTGTCTGAAGCGTCCCCTCATCCTACACCCCACACTTCTGAAACCACAGGTGGTCAACGACTCTAAAGCCTTGCCCAAACACCACACATCCAAAATCCTGGATAAAGCCACGCTCCCCACAGGCACGTGCAGAGGAGGTGAGGCGCTGCCGGTGCTACAGAGATGTGTGGGGCCAGGATGGAGGCAGCTCCCAAGAACTGGGCATGTTGTCCGACCCCTCACTGCCAGTCAAAGGCACAGAAAGAGAGACACGTCCAGAAAAAGCCACTTGACTTGAGTTAGCCTCTCTCCTCAGCCAAAGGCAGATCTTCTGTCTGGCAGACCCTCTGTAAGCCCTCTCGCAGACTAACTCTGAAGCAGCAGCCTCCGTGAAGCGGGAGGTCTTTGCAAACCACCTCAGCGTGGTCCTTCCAAGCCACCGCCAGCCGGTGTGGCTCAAGTCGGCACCTGAAGCAAAGCCAGGGCAACCTCGCCAGTGCTCTCTGGAAAGGCGAGAGACCATCACGGAGCACGGAGATGAATTTCTGACAAAGTTCTCTTTGCAGCCCGTGATGTGCACACACCCGGAGAGAGGGTGGGGGCTGCGGGAAGCGCCCGAGCCCGCCCGGGGCATCCCCGCCGTGCGGAGCAGCCACCTCTCTTAAAGCCACCCAGGGCAGCGAGCTGCTCCCCAAGGGCCGCCCAACCCCGGCACCACCTGAAATACCGTCTGTGGAGACGCAACATCTCCCGGAGCCGCGTCCCGGTGACCCCGCGTCGGGGCCGGAGACCTTCGGGTGCCTTGGGCAGAGGGGTGCCGGGGGGGCGGCAGCCGCCACCTACCTGCTCCGTCCCAGGTCGGTGTAGCGGGTGAGGAAGAGCCCGTCGAGGTCCTCCTCCAGCCGGCCCTGGAAGCCCAGCTGCAGCACGTACCGGCGCCCAGCCCGCAGCCGGCCACGCAGCTCCAGCACCGCCGTCTCGCCCGCCGCCTCCAGCCGCAGCCCCGCCACCTCCACGGCGGCACCGGGCTCCGGCAAAGGACCGCGGACGGTGGCGGCCCCCCGGCTCCGCAGCCCGGAACTGTGCAGCACCGCCACCTCCGTGTCCTCCCGGCAGCGCACCGTGATGTTCACCTGCCCGACGAAGGAGAAGGGACCCTCCTGGCCCGGCCGCACCCGCGGCCACAGCTCCAGGTCGTAGTGGAGCGGCAGGAGGTGGCGGGGCAGGCGGCGGACCGAGCCGCCGGCGGCAGCGGGACCCGACGGGGCGGCGGGGCCGGGAGCTACGGGCGAGGCGGCGGGGGGCGGCGGCGGCGGCGCCTCCTGTCGGCAGCGCCCGTAGAGGGCGGCGAGGGCCAGCAGCGTGGCTAGTAGCCCCAGCAGCAGGGCGGCCAGCAGGGCGGCGGCCCTCCGTCCCACGTACAGCCCGCGGCCGCCGCGGGGACCCATCCCAGCTGCTCTGCGCAGCCCGACGGCCCTGCCGCCGCCGCTACTTACGGGGCGGGGGCGCGGGGGAGTGAGGGCGGGACGATGGGACACCCCCCCTTCCTTCCCAGGGAAGCCGCTCTCCGGAGGGCTGCTCGGGCGAGCTGGGACCCCCGGTGACCTGGCGGGGAGCGGGGGCGGCGGGGAAGCGGCCCCCGGGCTGTCCCCGCCTTCCCTCTGCTTCAGCCCACGGGGGGACCAGCGAGCAGCGGCTCCTCAGAGCCCGGGGTGGGCGATGATGCTGGATGGGGTCCGTGACCGAGGAGCTCCGGGAATGAGCGATGACGGTACCACCCGGACAGACGGTGCGTCCGGACAGACGGCGTTGAGCACACGGCATGGCCCGGGACGGGGCTACTGAAAGTCCCGGTACCCCGGTGTGGCCGTCGGGCTGGAGCTGAGGGGGCTCCCGCAGCCCCAGCAGGAGCGACGGCTGGAAAAAGCGGGAGACGGGGGGGAAAGCAACAGCCAAATCTGCACATATTCTTATTTTTTTCCAGCACTGTCAGGAACGGCAAGAGAAAGGATGAGAAAATGGGGGTTCACTGCTTGAAGTGTACGGAACTTTGTGGTAAGAGCAGATTGGCTCACAAGGAAAATCTACATGTTGAATGATCTGAGAGAAAGACGTTGAGTCTGAAAAATTTTTGGCGCATAAAAAAAAAAATGACAAAAGTGGTTTTTCTGATGAACCATTCCTTTTTGGGAGCCTCACTTCCCTGCGTAGTTCAGTTGAGGCTATAAACATCACCACGCTCTGCAAACGTACTTAGCCCCGTTACAATTGGTAGGATTAATCCCGTGTCCCCAGTTAAACACATACTTAAAGGGTTTGCCGAGATGAGGCCAGATTGCCAGCAAGATTGCAAAAATTAAACCTTTGTCACTTCATAAAACTGTGCCTGTTGGTTTTGCTCGCCTTTGAAATCCCAATGAGCCAGGCATTAACAGAAACAGTACCCAGGAACGGTGGCCCTAGCATGACACTGCCTTGGACACTTTTTAATCTGGATGACAAGTAGTTTTTCCCCCTCCTTTGTTTTCTAAACCAGGGTTGTTATTTTTTTTTCACTGTTGTTTTGAACCCAAGTCAGTTCCCTCGGGCTTGTAGTTCACACGGCAGCCACCCCCAACGTGAGACAGCTCTGTTTGCAAAATCAAGCCATTGGATAAGGTGTTATGGTCTGTTTTGTCGCCAGAGTTATAGCTGAGCTGGCTAAAGTAAACTCACCTCAACGACCTGACACTAAAGGTTATCCCTCCTGCTAATTTAGCTGTTAATTGGGAGGGACACCTTTTGCGAGGTCCTGTACAGATGTACAGCTATGGTTTTTGTCACCCTGGGCGCAGCAGGGCTGGCTGCTACAGGTCTAAGGAATAGCTCTGACCAGAATAGCTCTGGTCCCAGCAGAAGCCCGTAACCTGCTGTTTGGGTGTCTCTTGAGGGACAGAGGGCATCCCCTTCGCCAGCCTGTTCTGCTCATTATGGGCTCTCCCACCCTTCTCACCTCATCAGTTCCCTGCCCCAAAGCCTTTCCTGCTGTTACCCCCTAGCTTCCCAGCAGGCTGTCTTCTGGCACTGGTCTGTCGTCTTCTGTTTTGTTTCACACAGTTTGACTTGTATGTTTCTTTCTCTGTGCTTCTTTTCTCATTTTGTTCTCATTTACCACTCGTTTACTCCAGTCTTCCCCACCCACGCCCTGGGACCGCTTTCCGTTTCTCTGGTTCAAGCCTCAGTATTCTTTCCACTCAACCCATGATCTTTTCACCCTTCTGTCCTTCCACGTCTCACATACCTTTACTCTTCATCTGGCACACCAGCAGCTTCTCCCTTTCCTCCTAGCATGTTTTGCAACACTCATTATATTCATCTCATGTTAAGAGTTCACAGCAATCTCCAACAAACTTCTTGGAGGTCACTGGACTGGCAGCCACACAGGAGCCCTGAACTAAAGCCCTGCACTAACTACCGTCAAACAGGTATCACCTGCTGCATGTCACTTAAAAGATTTCAAAGAAAATGTTTTCGAATGTTTAGGAAAGTATATTTTCCCTCTTATTGTCACTGTAAGTTTGGGAAGCAGCCTGTTGTGCCAGTCCAGAGTTGCTCCGTCCCATGGGAGTGCTGAGACTGGGTAAGATGCATAACCAAGAGCTCCCAGAAAGATCAGGAAAGCAAAGACAGCATTGCAAAGAAGGAGGTGATGGGAAGAAGTAATCACAGAAATGCAGCACTTTTTCTGAGGCAAAAGCCCCAGTCCTGTATAAAATTATGGAGCTTTTCAATGTCCTGCTTTCCAATTATTTTTTATACACCATCAACTTTGTTCAGTAAAACCATGCTCATCCACTCACCCCCTCAAAACAGGGCACAGGCCAAATCAAAACAGGGGCATTTCATTCCACATCTGTGAAAACAAGCAGAACTGTTCAGTAAAAAGCCTGTAGGCAGTGCAGACCCTACAGAAAGGTTGCCGTTCTTAGTAGTGCAGGATATGTTTTAAAGTTTACAGTTCATATCCATAACACATACTTTATTTTCCCTTGTTTGCAGTGGAGAATTCAAACCTGCTCCTTTCCTCAATTAACACACAATAAAAATACAATAGTTAAAACTTATAACAAATATTTTAAGAAGTGGGTTTTTTTTACTTTTCTGAAGCTGAAGCTGCGGGACAGGTACCCTGACCACGGCATGTCAGGCACAGCCTTTTGCTCAGGCCACAACTCAACTCAAACCCTGACCTTTAAGGGAATCAGGAGACTTGTATTTAAGTCAGCAGAAGCCTCTAGTACACATCTGAAGGTAGAAACAAATCGCCTGTTATCAAAGGAGCCAGACAGCTCTGTTGCTCTGAAGGACACCAAAGCATTGGACAAACTTTATTACCTTGTTCCAGACCAAGGGGTCTGTGCCATTCTCACAAGCTGATCAAAGTCCCATCAGTGTCCACTGAATTTTAAAAAACAGAGAGAATTCATCACATACAACAGCATGGGATCTACTATCCATTCAGGTGCAGTAAGGTAAATGACACTCCACGTGGCAGCTGGCCAGGAAATTTGATGTGAAATTTCAGTTAGCAAAATATTGCAATTACTTGCTCAAGTTCATCAAGATTTTCAGGTTAATAGCACTGTTTTCATTAAAAATACTGTCATTCCATGATCATCATAAATCATTTGTACTGGATGCTAAGAAAAAAGACGATTATGTGCTTAAGCAATGTGGAAAAATTGCTAGTCCAAAAGATGATACCCTACATCACATTATTAGTGATTAGGTTAACCTAATCTGAGAAATTCTGAGTGATGGCATGTGTAGCAATGCCAGCAGCGGGAGCTGTGGGTGATCAGCACTCCTGAAAGTTTGCTTTTAAACAGAACTGTAGATCTTGTTTTCAGGTTTGTGCGAGGTGCCTGATTTCTTCTGTATTTACAAAGTCAGACCAAAGCTCCTTCTAGGCCTGAAGGGTCTGTCTGCACCACCTATGTCCATGAAATCCCTGTATTTTTTTTTTTTTAAACTTGGTCTACTCATCTGAACTGTATTTGCATCATTTATTCTCCTTCTTTAACAAATAAATAATAAATCAGAGCTGAAAATATAATGCCTTGAAATATCTATGGTGGGAACTATTCTATAGGAGATGTTGGAGACTTTTGCTGTTGCCCTTGATTTAGTGGACTTTTCAGGTTTCCCAGCCACCTGAAGAAAGAAGTGTGAGCTACAGGAGAGCACAGATAGTTAGCATAGCCACAAATAATTGCAATACCCATGGGCCGAAAAAGCACATGAGGACCACAACTTCTTACTGGACATGTCAAAGAAGTCCTTAGCTTTCCTTCAGGCTCAGGATGAATACTTTATGTCATCCTTCATGCAGTATGTATCTTCAATATCAAAATTAACACAGGTGATACTAGTTACCAAGCAAATGGATTTAGACTTGAAAGGACAAGGTTTCATTTCCTCAATTATAATAATAAAACAAACAAATCCACCAAAGCCTCTATTTCAGTGCTTCTGTCCTAAAAAGATTTTGTACACTCCCTGTACAAATTTGTGATATAATGTTTACAAGCTGGCACAGTAGCAACCAAGTATGAATTTGTATTTGTTTTGACAAGATTGTCTTAACTGGCCAGTAAAGGCCAGTATAGAAGAACAATGTGGAGAATACTTCCGATTGACACGGGTCAAACTTGACCAAGCGTTGGAGAATCATCAAAAAAACATTATATTGAAAACTGAGATTAATGGATTGGAGTGAGCTATTATCTCACCTCACAAGGAAATTACTTTCACCATAGAAATGCATGTATCTAATTAAAAAAATATAGCTAAGGAATTAAAAAATTATAGGTAAGGAAGGATGCTTGAAATGTTGCTATTATCCGTAATGATGTCTGATACTGTAATTGAAGTATTTTTTTTTAATTAAAGGATGTTTCTTGGTGTTTCACACCAACACGCCTCACAGACTACCAAACTCTGAAAAAAATTGTCAGCTCTGTTCTCATTTGATGGACCAGCTGTGAACTTCTTACCAGGGCCTTGGCTAACTGCCTCTGTGGAGCTATGTACCAATGTGATGGTTTGGGTTTATACAGCAGACAGTGGCTGCTGTGGCAGAAAAAAAACTGTCACCAGCAGAGAAAAGACAGCAACAGAGGCAAAACCAAGCCATTTCTTGGGTACTTCTGCTTGTGGAGGACAACATAGCAATGATGTCTAAATGGTATGGGTAAAATGAGGCAGTGACAAGCCATAGAACTGTGTGTTAACAAACTGATCAGCATGTCCCACAAGCAGCTCAGAGCTGGGAAGACTCCACCCAAACGGCTTAGGATTGCTTAAAGGAGCACGAGAGGCCTGCATCCCTGTTTGAAGGGAAGAGCCACCTCCTTGGAGAGCAAGGTCAGGAGACCATCTCCAGGGAACAGGAGGAGATTCACAGGACAGCATGGAAAAGAACCAAGGAGTAACAACAGCAGACATGAAAGCAACTATCTAGAACATGAGCAGAAGACAAAAATTACACCATAGCTGGAATTAAGGAGGCTGCAGTTTTATCAGTAATTTTTTCAGTACAGCCAGTGACTCTACCAGTTGGCTTCTAAGGTGTGGTAGGCAACCCATAGGGTGGATAAACCAAGTCTTGCAACTGATGATGTGTGTGAAAGAAGTGTATCATGTGTTCATGAGTTTGCTTAGCAAGAAAAAGCCTGTAACAATGCAATCTTAATTGGAATGAAGTTTTGAAAAAAAAAATTTAAGGCTTTGATAAGAAAAGGATGAGTGAATGCAGGAATCATTTGCAGCATGTGAAACTATTTCAGATGCCATTTAACTTTAACTTTTGGGCAGTTCAATGTTTTCTTATTGTTATGCATTTAAAAACAACTTGAATAGGTATCAGCTTTTTTCCAAATATGCCAACACTTTCAGGCTTGTGCTTTCTGACATTGTACAAAATTGAGCAAACATTTGACAAGAAATAACTTGCAAGTGGATATTTTTTTTCAAATGGCGTTAAATGTCAGTAGATTGATATTGCTTAATATGATGAATGGTGGCATTTCAAAGTTGTTGGCCTTTTCTATTAAGAATTTTACAAGCTTTCAGATACCTGGTATTTTTCTGGCAGATTCACTGAAATGAGCCAGGAATGCGGTCTTTGTCCCCTGAGTTCTAGTCATACTGAGATTTAGCAGCTCTCTAGGAGGAATAGCAAGTTGAAGTTTGAAGAATTGACGTATTGAGACACTGTGAGCTGTTCCTCACCCATGGAGCTGGACCAACAGAGCTGGACCAACAGAGCTGGACCAAGGACACATGTCTCCTCTCATTTCATCTGCTGCTATTGCAAGTAGGGCTCTTGGACAGTATGTGAGCCTGAGATTGCACGTACAGGAAATGCTTCTCAAAGCTTACTTCTACCCTAGAGCCGCACAGGGAACTGGAAGTGAAACAAGCAGGACCTTAGAGCATCCAGCTTGCTCTCCTGTTGCTATGAAGAAGATAGCAGAAGAGAAAGCAAGGACTGTTCCTGCTAGAAAGAACCTCTTTCTCCACACTTGGTAGGTGCCAGCCATGGCTGCCCAGAATGGTGGAAAATGCTGTCTTTGTCAGGACTTTTGAAAACGGTCTCCTGGTGCACCTCATGCATTCCACTGATGGGCATTCAGTTTGGGACATCAGAAGGGAGAGGTCGAGGACACCACAGCTAATCTGAAATTACATTCCTGGGAATGCACAAGTTTTGAGGGCTGGGCCCTCTGTACCAACCACTTTTCTCTACGGATCCACACCTTTTGGGACACCCTATCTGTATATTGCAACTTAACCTCTCTTGCCCCACTGTTCCAGGAAACTGGCTGCTTTTTCTGTGCTGAGAGTTAGCTCTGCAACAGAGCACTATTATTGCACATCTAAAGCAAGCACCACAGGCTTCTTCTCCTCATCATCATCAATCATCATCATGTCATCATCATCATCATCAAAAAATAATAAAAAATATATATTTGAGATACTGAAAGATTGTTTTTACATCTGCCCTCTTAGCTTGTAAACCAAGATGTTTACTGCATTTTTGTGATGTGCCAAATTTTCCAAAATTACCAAGAAATGAGGACAATTACTTCCTCACAGTTTTTTTTCCTATTAAAATCTTCACTAAGCCAGTCAGGCTTGAACACCTGAAAATTACATGCTGGCAGAGAACTAAACACCCAAGACTTCAACAGCTTTAAAGCTAATCTTTATGCCCAGAATCTGTGTATTATATTTTGCATGACACCTTTCTTGAAGAAGAAGTTCACAAAACACTTCCTGAATCTTTACTGGTCCAGCAAACCTGTGCTTCACTGCAGAACGTGGCTACGTGTCAAGTTGTGTTCAAATTGGCCAGGGCTCTGTGTATCCCAACAGACTCTAGAAAGGCTGTTTTCCAGGGCCTCTTTCTGGCAGACCTTTGGAGGAAACATACTAAGGCTTGAGCCTGATTTATAAATGGAATACAACAGACCTCCAGTTTAACCCTTTAGTATATTGTTCTTGCATCTCAGAGCCCTGTGCTTGTTCAGCTGCCTTTTCTTGCTGCAGCCTGCAATCCCATTGTGGTTCTCTGTTGCTACTTGCCACGTTTGCTCTCACAAACCCTAAATCTCATCTCATCTGATCCCTAAACTTCTGGTCTATTCGACAGAAACCAGGAAGATCTCTGCTGAAGCCTGTATGACCAGCTGGCAAATAGTTTACATATTTTTGGCAAATCTCTGTCCTTTGTGGCATGCAACATGTCACAAGAAAACCTGTACGTGACAGAAGTCATGGCAGTGTTTCAAAATGCATGAATTACAGAATAATTGTGTGGGTAGAACTGGGAAAGGGACCCAGGATACCCTGTGCTGTTGTACAGATCAATTTCTTACAGAAAATATGACATATTATATGATACAGAAATGAGATGTCCCTACTCATAGTAAGATAGAAATAATGTTTTCACCTAATATTTATGTGTGTAATAATGCTGTCGGGTATTAGACCCTCTCTTTGGTGTAGAAAAGATCATAACAGAATAAAGAATGTTGATCAGCCTCTGAATGGATCCTTCTATTATTAAATATAACACATGTGCATTTGTTTGTGTTAAAAATTATAGCTACAAAAGTCAGAACTTCTTGCAGGACTAATGATGCAATAAAAACCTCTGAGGGTAGATCAGTGACAAGAATAAGGTTGGCAAAATAGTCCAGATCTTTCTTTTTTGCAGAGCTGGGACTGCAGGCTTGTCCATGCCACTGACTCCTAAGTGTGATGTGGTGGTTTCCAAGAAGATACCGTAAAGGTTGTAGGAGAACACAGTTAGGACACATTTCTCAGGAAGATGGAGATGGTGATATGAAGATCCATGAGAAGACAATTCCCAGATGATGGCAAGGTGAGGAGAATGGTAGGAAGGCACAGGGCTTTGAAGGCAGCAGGCCATACCACTAGTTTGTTCAGGTGAGAGTTTCTGATTGACTAGAAACCAGCTGCAGGAATGGTACAGTCAAGATGAGAAATTTGTGCCACTTATAATCAAAGTACAGCATCAAATTATCAGATCTCTATGATGAAGAGAGCCATATGTCACAAAAAGGAGGATCCCAAATTCTTCCTGTTTGTTACAGGGGTGACCTCCAGACCCTCCACAAAAAAAAAAAAAAAAAACAACAAACATCAGAGAGAGAAAAAAAGAGAAGTGAACAAAGACTAAGGCAAGTCCAGTCTGAGAAAGTTTAGGTGCATGCAACATATGTGATTAGTTTGTTCTGCAAACAAAAATCATGATGTCAGTAAATTACAGAAATGGGTTGCTAGTCACAGTCATCACTCTGAAGTTAGTAAATTTAGCTGCAAGGCAAGAAGAGAGGGAAGCCTAGCAGGCAGATAAACCAGAGCCAATACTAAGGAAAAAGTACATTCTGGGAAAGCATTCAAAGCTTCAGGCTATGTGGAGTTCAATGCTGACATTGGGGACAACCATGGGTTTGTATTGCTGATCACTCAGAAGAAAAGTGACCCCAGGATTCTTCCCACCCCACCACCTGGCAAGCCTTTGGGAAGATCTGCTGTGGTGACTGAACCTCACGCAGTGAGACAGCCAGTCAGGTTTTAGAAATTGGTGTTCTTGGACTCGACATGGAGAAAGAGAAGCTGTTAAACAACAAACTGGACAAGCCACTCTGCTGGTTTTGGCTGGGATAGAGTCGGATTTCTTCATAGAGGCTGGTGGAGGGATGTGTTTTGTGTTTGTGCTGGAAACAGTGTTGATAACACAGGGATGGTTTTGTTCCTGCTGAGCAGCATATACACAGAGTCAAGGCCTTTTCTGCTCCTCACCCCATCAGTGAGCAGACTGGGGATGTGCAAGAAGCTGGGAGGGGACACAGCTGGGACAGCTGACCCCAACTGACCACAGGGATATCCCATACCATATGACATCATGCTCAGCATCTAAAGCTGGGGGAAGAAGAAGGAAGGGGGGGAAGTTTGCAGTTATGACATTTTTCTTCCCAAGTAAACATTCTGTGTGATGGAGCCCTGCTGTCCTGGAGATGTCTGAACCCCTGCCTGTGATGGGAAATAGTGAATTAATTCCTTATTTTTTGCTTGCATGAGCAGCTTTTCCCTTACTTATTAAACTGTCTTAATCTCAGACCCCTATTTTTCATATTTTTACTCCCCACATTCTCTCCCCCCATCTCACTGTGGGGAGAGTGAGCAAGCATCTGTGTGGTTCTTAGTTGCCAGCTGGGGTTAAACCATGACAGCCACCTGCCCTTCTCTTATGGTTTGTCTACACCACATACCACTATTACTTTTTAAATTGTTCAGCTAGTGACTTATGGGAAATTGGATAATCCACACAGTTACTTGGAGACAAAAATATTTGGTGTATTTTTTTTGAACCGTCCTCCTTAAGGCACTTTTCTCACAGATGTCCCAAACTGGTTTAATTCATACCTTGAAGGAAGCGCTTTGGTTCTCTATCCTCCCTTTACTCCTATGGTATTATACTGACTCAGTTTCATGTCCATCTTTAAATACCATCACACCACTAGATCTGCCTCTCTCTCAAGGATTTATTACTAACGTCATAGATCCTCTCTTGGCCTTACACCAGTCACATCTGATTCTGGAGAGAACAGACACAAATCACTTATTTCCTTACAGTTTGGGAAAAGATTAACAGCATCACTGTAATGCCTAAATCTAGAGAAGCACATGGAAATAAAAAAAAAATGGATGAAGGCCTTTCCAGGGAAGGTTCAAGTTCTGTGAAAAAAGAAAGGGCGTAGGAACAATAATGGACAACAATCAAACATACATGCAGATTCCCAGTTCCTGCCCCTAACATTATGAATGGGCCTCATTTTCTTCCCTGGGGTCACTCCTGGTGGGAACAAAGTAATGCTGCAATCACAACTGCAATTTTAACCAGAACTTAAAACCTGGATCCCACAAGTTTCATGTCCTACCCTCTAAAGCTGACCCTGAGGAAGAGATAAACCACAAAGTCCAAGCAGATGTCCAACATAACTATACCAGGATTATCGTGGGCTCATTTAAAAAAAGGAATTTTTAAATAACTTTTGTTCTGGGACCTCATGGGAAGATATTGGATGCTTTTCAAGCAAGCTCAGTTTTTATTACCAACCCCACACCCATTTTATGGATAGTCCAAATGATGTCCAGGATGAACAGTCTATGCTTTGTAGTATTTCATTTTCTGAAGTACCAAACCCTCCTGGTTTTGATTACTCCTTTCAAGCACCCCCTCAATCCATCTACTCATTTAATATTCCCTCAGTCCCTCATTGCATGACTACTTCCCTTACCATGTGCTCAAAATAGTGCCTGTGCCAATAAAATGTGAACTCTGAAGTGTTTATTTCCGTAATATAGCAAAGTGTTCTCTGTCCCTTTCAAATGGCTACTGTTCCATACTCTGCTTCAGCTAATGGCATCTCAGAGGTTATAAACAGACACTTCACAGCAAAAGCTTTTTTCCCCGCTGTTGTTGATACACAAAGATGGAGCTCAGCATAGAGAGTACGTGGCTTCACATCTCAGCACCATCTTAAGTTTATAGCTACCTTAAGCCTTGACAGGGTATTTTTCCGTAAATCGAGACTTTTCAAAATGCAGGGGAATGAGTAACAAGGAAAATGAAAGTGTAAAAAACACAGAATAATTTTGGCATTAATTGTGGAAGGCAAGAAAGCCATTCCAGGGCTGGCAAAAAGTGACACCAACACTGCCTTGGTACTGCAGCAAATTTTTGGAGATCGCTGTGTAAAGTAACATCACTCTTATCTTGCTGATACTCCCATTGCTTTCTCTGTGTTTTGATCAAATCAGAGATAAGATATTTCAAAGTAAAGATGACCACAATATGTATAGTTAGGACACCCCTATTTTGCATGGGTTACATCAAAGCACATTCAGCTAACATTTGCCCCAAATATTGCACAAAGGTTGAGGCATCTCCCCTACATTGAACAAAGGGTATTACCTTTCCTGTGTTTATTCATATAGACATATATATCCCATTTGGTCTATCAGATTAATTTCTGCTCTATACTGACATGCAAGAATATTCATCCTGCAGAGGATGAAAAAGCAGTAGTCAGAAATAATTATTTTGTGCTTTATTCATCCCATCATCATTGCTGGGCAAAAGCCCACCAATCTTTTTTCTCCGCTCACTTTTGTGTGTTGCTAACCCAGGAGTCAGGCCCTGCGAACTTGTTCAGGCAGACAGCTTGTTATGAACTCTTCAAAGGCACCATTAAGGCCATGTTTGTGTCAAGAGATCTTTGGAATTCACAAAACTCATAGGTGGATCTAAAGAATCATGATAAAATGATCCATGAGCTATTATCTGAAAAACTCTTTTTTGGTTTTGGATTTGTTTACTGGCATCATACTCACTTGATGTGGACCAGCATTACAGATGTTTCTTCAACACCCAGGAAGGATGACTTCACAAAACACTAATAATCTCAAGTGCAACCTTTGACCCTTCTGCCAAATCTGGCTCTATTCTCCTTCATCTTTATTCCTGTCTTCATACTTTTGTTGTTAGGGCTCTGAGAATTTTCTTTCTTAAAGTTGGATACAAACGAGAGTACATTAGAACCCAACCCTTTACAATAATCTTTCCAATCTCATTTAAAAATACATAGAAATCTCAGATGTTGAACCTTAACATCTTGTCTCCATTTGGATTTGGGAAGCACAAAGGGCAAAACTCAGACCTCACATGAACTGAGTTCTTTCCACAAGTCTCAGGATCGTAATCCCTGGCCAATGCTGTCATACGATATAGAGTGGGTGCAGACTAGTCAGGAAACAAGTATAGACAGCAGTGCAATTAATATGGCATTATAAGGTGTACAGTGTTTAACCACTGCTTTTCAGGGCCAGAAAAGTATTGTCAAATGGAAGGAGAACACAGTGGACAATACACCTTCTGAAGAAAGATCTGCCCTCTATTACCCTTTCAGGAGCTACCCTCCTGATATATGTCACTTTCTTCCCCCTTTGTAATTAAGTTTCCCTTAAATGGTTCTGTTTGAATGATAATGCACACCCAGTTACAGTGTTTTACTTCATTCTTACTTTCTTCACTTCCCTCTGTTCCCATTTTATACATTATGGGATCAATCCTATTGCTAGAGAATCTTTGAGAAATTTTTCAAAAGAATATTAGGAGAAATAACCCAAACAAACTTGTTGGATCAAATGCAGCTACACAGGACTCTATGTCTGAATAGAACAACTGCATATATTCAATTTGGTGGTTTTTATTTCTCAAACTGGGAATATTTTCAAAGTTTAGTTAACACAATTGTCTTTTTTAAAAAAAGTAATTGTGCCAAATCCCTGCCAGCATGCCACTTTTGTTATACTATTTAATCATTCTTCTCTATCACTCACATAACAGATAGTCCAGTTGCATAAACATATTGTATCATAAAATGACAATCTGGGATCACTTCAAGTATCTTGATGGTTCCTTATTGTGGATTGTATGTAGCAGAAATAACGAAGCTTGGAATGCCTTCCAGGAATTATGTCAGTACTCTCCCCGAATTCATTGTGTTATCCCTAAACAAAGTGGTGTGATCATAATAGGCAAGAACTGAAGACTTCACCACAGGGAATGGTGACTTCATTTTAATGTTATGAGTGTCCTTTGGAAATTTGCAACCAAGCTGACTGTTGCCCAGCCACTCCATTTGTTGTTACTGCCACATCTGTTGCTATGCTCCATCACTTTGCCATCAGAGAGGTTCGTTTCAGGTTCTCCACAACCCCAGCACCTCACAGCTCAATGGATGATAAGGCCAAGCTAAAAGTTCATGTAGGACATGTCTTCCATTTGCATAACCATCAGTGTCCCTTGCCTGAACTCTCATTAGAGTGTTGCTTATACATCTGATACCAGAAAGCAACACAAAATCTTTATCAGCCAAGTATCTATCTAGCAGTTGTGAAATAAGGATACTCACCAGCAGTCCAAAGCAACCAGCAGGACTGAGGAACCAAAACAAGTCTATTGCCCCATCTACCATCAAGTTTGCCACAGAAACAATATCTAATCACATGCAAATGCTTCACATGCAGAAATCTGAAGGTAGCCAGTGTGGTTGGTATAGTGGTTTGTTGGTTGGCAACCAACACTTGCCATTGCCATGACTGTTCTGCCAAATAATGAAGCTTTCCTGAAATTAGCAGAAGGGCAAAGAGGTACTGTGGCAGGAACTGAGAAATGAATTTGGAATAGAAAAGAAGCACAGGGTGAAGGCACTATGAAGTATTGATTTTATGGGTAAAAGAAAGATGTCCATGTATCTCTAATCAAGGAATGTCATAGACATTGCCAATTGAGGCAGTGTAAATTTCTGATAACCCCTTGTAAAAAGCTTAGAATCACACTGCCATAAGTATATATATCCAGTATTACTTTTCCACTGGTTGATCCTGAAATAGATGTCAGGATACCTTTACAAAATGCTACATCTTTTGCACACACTTGATTAGTTAAAAGAAAAACATTGAACGCGGACATACACTGCTGGTTACAGGCCCTTAAAGATTCTCTTATTCTGTATTGCAAAAACTGTCAGCAAAGCACCTTTGTTTGCAATTGCAAAAGAAATAAGCAGCAAGCAGCAAGACAATATTTTTGGCATTTCTAAGTTAAAAAGAAAAAAAAAAAGAATTCCAGAAATAGTATAAACAATCAGAGAATTGGAACAATAGATTTCCAATAGGAGAGGTAGGGAAAAAAAAGAAAAAAGGGAAAGGAAATTCTGAACATTTGCTCACTAATTTACATTATATGTTTTAATATGTGTGGAAAGATTGTTGCCTCAAAATCAAATGAGAAATTATTAGAGATCTAATGATTTATCTTTCATGCTAATGACTTCATGCAAACACACACGTTTACCTAGAAAGTCCTTGTGGTTGTTTCTTCCAAAAGTACATTACCTTTTCTCTTTTGTGTAAATATTGACTGCCACAGCAAAATGACTGCAGTATCAGAAAATGCACATATAGGGTGTGGTGTCACACAGAAAGGACCACCCCTTCCAATAACCTCAGAAATCAGATCTTGACCATGCGATCCTGTGGGACCATCTGGCAAAATGAAGAAAAGCTGTGCAAGGGGAGAGCTTGATAGGTTACATCAAAACACATAAGTATGAAATAGCTCAGCAATACAGGCTGTAAGAAGCAGATTAATACTAGGGGCTAGCATCTAGCATGCTGATACTGCAGCCTTTTCTTCTATTTTTTATTTATTTACTTGTATTCTATTGTTTCTTTACCCACTCTTCAAGAGCCTCTCAAAACTGAGATGGGATGATCAAGCCAAATCCTTGGCTTTACTCTTGCCAACTGTAAACAGAAGTTCATAGGTACAGCTTTTAGCACACACCTACTGAGGCAAATCTCACTACATTGCAGTGGTAGCATATGTGCACATCTTCAGCAGCAAACAGGAAACATTAAATTAAGTGAAATATATGAAGATGACACTTTGAGTTAATATGAAGTAAAATATTTCAAAAGCATTGGACTGTGTAATTTCAAAATTATTTTGATTTGCAAATGTATTTTAAATTGTTCACATTTTAATTTTTTACAGTCATTTTCTTTGTATACTTTTTCAAATATCAATTATGAAACAGTGAACAACAAAATACCTGAATATAATTTCCTAACGTCTGTAATTAAACTACAGTTTACTTTACAGAGTAAAATTTAATATGCTTGTTACCAAAATCCTTACTGTAATTCTAATAACAAAAGTAATTATGAACAGATATATAATAAAATTGTAACTTTAAAAATATATGCTATAAAAATAAAGAATAAAAAAGAAGTCTACAAAGCTCTGAACTCAAAGTGAAGCATTTGAAGTTCAGCAAAAAATCTTCAACTAAACCAAAATGAAAAATATGTAGAAACGTTAGAATTTTTCACCAGTTGGATTTATTGCTGCAGCCAGCTCTGTGCTTTCTGGGGTTGTGATACACACAGGCAAGAATGTCACCGCGTGACTTTTGGAATGTTAGCAAATCTTCAGCTCTGTGGTATCGAGGAGGGTGCAATTTCATCTTACATGTCTCTAGTGGCAACACTGGTTTTAAACTTTCCCATCCTCCTTCAGTCTTGCCTATTTATTCCTGCCCCCGTGCAGCTGTTCCCCCCCTCCTGCACTGAGCCAGTGTTATGGTCTGTGAGAGCAATGGGAAGGAATATGAAAACCCCCATCCCCTTAAAGAAGAAACAAAGAAGGAGGAAGAAGGGAAGCAATGATGAAGTGTTGATTGTGCCCTTTCCACTCTTATTCAATTAATTGCGTCCCTGAAGTCCACATTAATACTGTCAATGCCTGTACAGTATCACTCTCTGAGGACCATATGGCATGATACTCTTCCCACTTGAAATCTAGATGTCCGAGGGTTGACAAGCCAGAGCGAACTCCAGGTTAACATAACAAAACCAGATTCCTATTAAGAACATTAGGATAAAGCCAAATTAGTTCAAGTGGTATGACTTTGCCTCCTAAACTTTTTGTTTAGACTCTATTAAAATTAACGGATGAATGATTTGCACGGGGTCACACCCACTTCTTCTGGGAAGGAGTGGTCAAAGAAGACATTTGTCAGTTATAATAACGTTAAAACAAAGAAAGCATTCTCAGAGGAGCAGATAGGAAAGGAATCCAAACCACCTTTTTCTTAGCCTCAGCAATATTGCTATTTCTCCTGAGCCCAGAATAGACAAGAAAAATTACTATCCTCCATTTTTGAAGTCTTTGGCCTGGAAGCACTGCAGGAATCCTACATAAATTATCATTGATTGATACAATCATAACTTATTGTATGGTGTTATAGAGCCTACAATGAATACTTCATGTCAAAAGTTTTATATCACCCTAAGATTTCTAAGGCAGAGGCAGTAAGCTTAAAGACCATTTTGCAGAATCTTTCTCAACTGAAGAAACATGGAGTGATGAATGGGTGTTTATTTTTCAGTTGAAGTCACTGTAAGATAAAAGACTTTATCCCAATGCAGATATAACAGAGAATGAAAAATGTAAACCATCTGCCTGTGAAAAAATGTAAAGGATTTATGGAATGGTTGGGAGGACTTCTGCACAATGTATAGGCCATAGTAAGTTTTTGCTTTTGATCAGGATATGCTGAAAAGCCACAGACACTTTGCCAGCACATGGTAAGAAAAACATAGCCGTCAGTGGAGACTCAATTCTGACTTTACTATGTGTTTGGAGACACTTGGTCCCAGATCTATGCATTTTAGCATTTTACCACTTTGGCTTTTATCTTCGTAGGCTGTTTAACAGAGAAAACTTTACCCTAGTCTTAGATATATTTAAATAAACCGGCTGCAAACCCAAATTCAGAAAGACTATTCAGCATATATAGCCATAGGAACATCTGAAGAAGGCCTACCAACTTGGTGTTGCTTACAATGGGTGTCACAAGACAGACGGTTTCAGAAGGAAAAAACACCTAAAAACTGCTCCAGTAAAATGGCTCACCTCATCATCAGATTCCTACAGTTGCACCGTCAGGAAAGATGAGAGGTTCCTTTGGGTTCCATGATCCTGCAGTTAATGCATCTGGGTTCGACAGGTGAGCGTGAGGCTGTGGTCAGAGGCAACGGGAGGCTTTGCAGACAGGAAATCACAGGAACAGAGTCTTGGGGAGAAAGCTGAGTCCAAAATTTAAGTTATGTCATTGTTATTCAGTAACCAATGTAGCCAAACCCCTCAACACATAGCTCAGCTATACAGTTATAGGGCAGACTGTATTTCACAGCAACTCCTTCCTATGCGCTGGGATCATGGAAAAGCAGAGATACTCTTTGAGGACATATTGGTGTCCTCCAAGTCCTATAAAAAACTGAGGAGCAGCACAAGGCTGTTGTCTTGAATTACTTGTTCACACTTCCTGTACTGCACCTGTCTCTGCTTCTCCTCTCAAGGGCCCCCTTTCTCTTCCACTTTTTCTTGTGGCTTTTCTGCCTTACCCTTGCACTTTTTAATGGATTGCTAAAGCTGAATCCTCCCAAGACTGGAGAGGAAGAGAAGAGAGACAGGAGACACTCCAGCACAACCAGGCAGCACAGATTATCAGGCTGATGATGAATCTGGCAAGCTGTCACACACTAATGACAAAACTTAGGCAGAGACTTTCCAAAGGAATAACGTCATGTGCTATGGTAAAATCTATCTGGTTCTGAAGAACATCTTACGATGCGGACAGAGCAAGTGGCTGCCCCTCTCCAGGCAGGTAAGTCAAGGTAAAAATGAGTAGAGGCAACAACTACTAAAGGCTATTAAACGGCACAATGGGTAGTTTCTGGAAAAATATGATTGCTTTTTCTAACATTCAAACACCTGTTTTCTGCCAAACAGAAAATATTTGGTACCAAAGGAAGGAGAAGGGCAGAAAACAGGTGTTTGAGTGTTAGAAAAAGCAATCATATTTTTCCATCTATACAGTGTAGTAGATGTCACTGTAGTTTTATTCGGAGAATGAAAACTGAGTATCTTAGTTGAAATAGACAGGTGATTAATTCTCTCCACAATACATAGCTAGATAGATGATAGATACTAAATTCTCCATACTTTTGAACTCCTTTGATAGCAAAGGGATATCTATTAATTTTGTCAGAAACAAGTAACTGAATGAGAAATATATTTTATCAGTAACTGCTGTAACAGTAATCATTAAAAGTTATTTTGTGAGCTGTAAGAAATGCATATCTAATTTTGAATTTTTCAAGTAGGTTTTTTTTTTTCATGTTTTATGATATTTACTTGTACTAAATACCATATACTTCTGAATCCAGTTAAAATAGCCACTGTTTTAAGCATACAGTCTTCCTTCTTGAGAATATAATTGTCAGAGCCACATGAAAAAAGTTCTCGCAATGTGATCAGTATGAGAAGGTCTCTTGAGAGTAATTAAGTTACATCACTTATGGTGATGTGGATTATATAAAATAGGACTTAAAATTTAAATCCTAGCGAGAAATAGTAGAAAGGAATTAAAATGAAATATTTACTTTTGTGAAGATCCATAGTTAGAGCAAAAATTACAGAGAATAACAGGAAATACGTTCATTCAAACAAGCAGAATCAGCTCTAGTATTCATGTAAGGGTTAAAGCACCCTTCTCTTTTTCCTCTGTAGATGAAGATCTTATGATAATAATATTCGCAATGTGGTTATGACATCACAACTCCCATGATCACAATCTACTAGAATTTTTTTTTTTAATGACTGTATATACCAATGGTTATTTATTGGAATACAGTTGGTGTGTCTGGGTGATGGAAAACAAATAAAACTTTTCCAAACCCTAAATACATTTCTCCAATCCTAAATAATAACTCATCTGAGAAGTCAGAGATAGTTTTGGTTATTCTATTAAAGAGGACAAAAACTTCAATAAAAGGATCTGTAGAGCATGAATTTTGTTCTGTGTACATCATGTAATTAAGACACAGGAACTAAGAGCAGATACTGAGTCAATTTACTCAGTAATTTACTCAGTGATTTATTCAGTGATTTACAAATGAGCCAGCTCAATGGCACAAGAGGGCAGCCTGTTGGCTTTTATGCTAAACTTCATACCCTTTGAATTGCCCAACTCTAGTAGATAACTATTTTTTTCAATTTATGCTACAATCATGACGTGCCATCGGAATGTCTCAAATAGCTTATGCTATTCCTATCAATGGCAAATATTCTTACGAGTATTCTCAGCATATCTGTCCAAGGAAGAAAGCTTTTTCAGTCTCTCCTTCCTCTCTCTTTTGAGCCTGTTGATCCATTTCAGCCTGTGTGGCAAAACTAGACATCTCAAAGATACTTAATTATCCAGATGTTGCATATCTACAGACAGGGAAAATAAAATCTGGTAAACTTACTGAGTTTACCTCGGCATGTGGCACTGCCTAGATCATTAGCTCACTCCTAACTCTAGCTTGTGTTTCTCCCCTCACATAGGAAACTCGGGGTGAATAAAAAGAAGACAGGGACATAGAGGCAAGCGCTGAACTGGAAACACTGCCAGCACAGGAAGATCTCAAGTTACTGCGATGCAGATCTCATGGGATACTGGAAGGGAAACTGGCTTATTGCAGGGAGAGGTGTTGGGTGACAGAACACACAGATTTGGAGGAAATCAGACTCCATTAGTTCTGCTGCTTGTGGAATAACTTGTCCTCCCTTCTGGTTTTCTTATTGTGTTTCAGCAAGTGTGTGGAACTATTCTAACAGCATCTTCCGAACTAGGCAAATCTTGAGGAATTGCACTCTAATATAGGTTCTCTTTTTCGCGTTGTTAGGTGTTAGATGAAGGTGCCATGGGATACTGCTGCTCAAAGGTAACGCTCGGCCAAAGCTGCCCAGATAAGAATGGATGATCATTCCAGCTGCAGCAGACCTCACAGGTGTCCGGCTGTGTGGGAAGGAGGAGACAAATACTCTTACAAATTCCGAGTAAATTTCAATAGGAAAAAATGTCCCTGTTGCAACATGTAACTGCATCCCCACCCTTAAAAACCCCCAGACAGATAACTTCTCCCTTTTGCAGTCATTCGTTTACCTCTATTTAACAGGAAATCTGAGAATATCATGCAGCTGTCTGCATTCCCCTTGCAGCTGGAATAAATCTAGATCTATTCAGACTAATTTAGGACTAGAAATATTAGTACACCTTTATCCTTCACAAAATATGATGTACCCATTTGACACCCCAACCAATCTATGTTTCAGTTGCCTTCACAACTGCCAATCCATTTGGCAACGGATCAAATCCCAAATAAGAAGGCTCTGGTGCTTAGTGAGCCCTGAAAAGGAGCAGGTCAGTAGGAGCTTCAGGGCATTCAGCAACTTCCAGAATCACCTGTTTTGGTGTCACAGATGTTGGCGTCTTGTCATTGAGTGGTTAACAAGTGTATATTGGCCACATTATGTGCTCAGGAAGACACATCCACTCAGATATTGCTATGCTTTTTTTAATACTTACCCCTCATTCCTTTCCTCAGAACTTCCAGTGATTATCTTCACATGCATTACTCTGCTTTGGTGGATGGACTCTCAGAAGCCTCGCTCACCAAATACACTGGAGAAGAAGGTGGTCTGTGAAATACAGGCAGGAGGAAGGCACCCCAATCTTTTTTTTCTTGTTTTCGGTCTTGTTTGACATTCTGGGTTTTCTGCACTCTGAAAGCCAATTCATGTAAGTGGGTAGATGGAGACCTTAATTAAGGTAGAGCCTCTTGTTAGTACCTTTATCTACAGCTGGGATCATTACAGACGGGGATGTTTTCTGTGTCAAGAGAGCACTTTAATCTAGACTGCTTCTCTGAGAACTTGACAGTTTGGAAACAGAAACTGCTACCTAGGAAAAAACCACCACAATCAGAGGCTCAAAGATACTTTATGAACCTCGTCTTATGGCAATAGCAGTTAGGTGTTCAAATGCCTTTTATGGATCTTCTCATCTTCGCACACACAGCCATATTTTGAACCACTTAGGAATGTTATGATTTGTGGTTTGATATGGCCTGTGGTTTCAAAATGACGCTGAGCTTGTGATTGAGGTTACCCTGGAGAGACAAGCAGATTTGTTTAGTTCATTCTTTGCCAGTCTTTGCTAATCTTTGCACTCTTTAGAGGAGTTTGTGCAAAATGTAACATCTAAGAGGCTTCAAGAATTACAGAGGTCCCAAAGGAATACAAAAGAGTACAAAAATGCACAGAGCAACAGAGGCAAATCTGATCACAGCCCCTTTACCCCATCCTACTTTCAAGACTCTTTATGAAACTTGCATAACTCCTTACTTCAGTTAAATAAATACTCAGTTAAATAAAGCTACTCCAGCTTCACAGCAAGATCTAACTTTCAGCCTCCGTTGTTGCTGTCACAGTCCCATGCAGAGGTACAAGGATGTCAAGGAAGCTGGTTTGATCAGTACTGCTCAAACTGCTCAGAAACGTAAATGGCCGTTTTGTGGGTTTCCTTCCCAATGTGCAGCTGCACAGACGGACGGCTCCCTCTGACTCCGCATGGAGTTCTGAATGGTTGGCACTCAGAAAGTTCAGCTCTGTATTTTGTTAAAACTAGCCTGATTTTTTCGAATCGCACATTCTCTACGGTCAGTGCTCTGGATTTGCTGATCCCACCATTTCCTGGTATCAAAGATTAAGGGAGAAAACATCTGCAGATGGTACAAAATGGCAATAAAGGGTCTGGCTTGTAACCTCTCCCTCAACCTTCATAACTTAAGTTGGAGGGATAGAAAGAACGATATAAAGATATAATGTTGTATATATGTTTTATATAAACAAATAATGGTAACCATGAACTCAGCACCTTTTTCCTTGCCTAACATTAATTGCCATCTGAAATTAAGAATTTTCTTTATCTTTTGAATATATTATATTTTTGCTATTGTATTATACAGGCAGTAAAAAAGCTCCACTTCTATTAGTTTGAGGTGTTACATCCTGAAACAATAACGTTTTATAGTAGTTTTAATACAAGATAAATAAATGTGTTGGATGTTGTATGTTTTCAAATGGAGAAAAACATGCAACTTAAGTGAAGGTCAAATTTCTTGTGGTCAAACACATGAAGTAAATACAGACCATATTTTGTTTGTTTGGATCTTGAGGGAACAAACTGTTTTTATGGTAGAGTAGTGGTATTACACTAAAGCAAACACTGTAATGTATTGCATTTCAAAATCACATATTTATAAAATGAGGAGTGTTCTAACATCCAACATAATCAGTTTCAATCACAAAAAGTGGAAATGATTCTGAAAAGTGAAAACTTGAAAAAATGTACCTTTACTTTCTAAATTATAACATTCAAAGGAGGAAAGAAACCTGCACTGAATGCTGATGTAAACCTTCATATCACTAGGATCTAATCGTGAAGATCTGTTTATCGTACATGGTTTTCTCACACAAGTCTAATTCAGACTGGTTGTTCAAAATGGGTACATTTGAAACATTCTGCCTTGCTAAGCATCATCAACCTCCTTATGATCTTGGTCTTCACAATTTTACTTTAATTGTCATACTTGTGTTTCACTAGGAAAATGTATGATAAAAATAAACATTGCACATCATCTTTGATGTACGTCACTGAATGTGACTTGGCAGATATTTTGTAAGTTTTACTAATAAGATTTAAAAGGATGGTATCTTAAGACAAATACAGTTTAGAAATGGTTAAAAGGGGTGTCTGGAAAAAATTTGAAATGTTGAAAATCATTCCTGTTCCATTCAGGGAGAAAGACAAGATCCTTTGAGATTTCCTGCAAACAGGAATTCAGAGTAGGAAACAACATTTTTTTTAATTGGAACTACTATTTGACTGCAGGGCAACATGAGTCCAAGCAAAGACGCTTTCCAAGCTCTTTTGATTTCAAGCAAAAATTGCATGCAGTTAACACCCTTAGCAAAAATTCCTATCAACTCTGATTCACCCATTAACAGCTATGGCCAGAGCTAATCACCATTTTCCAAAACCTTATGTTGCAAAATTCCTAACCTGCTGAATTGATGCCTCTCTCCCAAGATAAACAAACTGCTCCGTATTGATTTATGAGTGGTTGCATTTGGGAATTACTATGTGGTAGGCAATTATGACATTTCTAAACAAACAATGATGTTGAGCATGAAAACGCTAGCCTCAGTGATCCACTGAAACACAAGATGAATCTCAATATTCCTAAAGGAGGCATAAGCTAAGCTCATTACTTTTAGGGATACAAATAAACGCAGTGTGTTTCCAATTATATCAGTGAGTCACAGTACAGTGAGAATTAATAGGACACCTCTGTGTGCCTGAAGACTGTCAGCCTCTTCAAACACAGTGTGCTTGTCCCTCTTCCTTTCCTCAATCACAGCTGATGGCTAAGCAGCATTAATGCATTATCACAGTCAGGACAGTTTTGGAAACAATCCTTAATCTCCTTTACGTGGGGATATTTATGCTGTCACCACATAAGCGCTACACAAGTGACACAGCCTCCTTGCTGGTTGTGCCAAGTGGTATGAATGCTCTCTGTGGTGGAGCTTAAGAAGCGTACACTGCTACATAAGTAGGTCTGAAAACATTCCGGTCACACCTACTCAGACCACCTTGAGCTCAAAAACATTTAAAAATCTACTTTTCAAGGCTGTCCTCATAATAAAAGGGACAGAGAGGTCAACATATTTAAAGAAAACTTCAAAACAGGGATTCAAATATGACGGTCTTCACTTCTTACGGAACAACGTTTTGCAGGCTATCACTTCTTCATATGATTTTTCAGATTAGAAGTGCACTTTAGACAGCTACTATTCCAACTGCCTGATTGCTTAACTTTTGTAAGACTCTGTTCACTAAGAAAACACAGGAAAGAGAACAGAGGTTACCTAAATTGGACTTTTTGTATGGGAATCTGTTTTGTAGGAGGGTTGTTGTTTAAAACTGCAGAAACACCATTCTAAATTAACTTTACTCATGACAGTTATGATTATTCCTCAGTCACCACATAACAGTAGATAATATGTACACTGCATAGTTACCTTGGCAGAACTGCCATTAAGTAAGGCTATGGTTTATTCAGCTTGGACAAAGCACATCTTCATGGTTAGAAAAAGAGTTCAGAGAGTAGCAGGAAAATAAATTATTTTACTTCTCTCTCTCTCTCTCTATCTATCTATCTATCTATCTATCTGTCCACCTACCTATCTACCATAGAATCATAGAAAGATTCAGGTTGGAAGTGATCTTAAAGATCATCAAGTTCCAACTCCCCTGCAATCTATTTATCTTCCTCCTGAGCCCACTCCTGCACACTAGCTTAGAAATTTCACAAGTCAATGAACTTGTAATTGTTCTTTGATCCCATTTTCCTCCATAAGCACCAGCAATAACCTCTAGATCCCTTCCTTGATTCACATTCCCATCTCCGCTAATCCCTCCACCCAAACAATTCCATAACCAGAAATGTATACGCAATACAATTTAAGTTTATACTAAAACAATACACTAATAAAAACAACACATCTTTGACATATTTACTTCAAGAACAAGAAGTTTTATAGCTCTCTTTTGGACCTGTATACACTGGCAAATACATTACTGTAAATCATGCAAATTCTCTAGCATGAATAAAGTTGGTTTTATTCTGGAGCAATTACTGTGTTCACAAAATAGAATAAATGTGGGTTTGGTATTAAAATTTATGGTGGAAAAGTCTGTCCACCTGGAGAAGACATTCCAGAGCAGTCTAAATAGAGAATTTCCTTCATCATCCTCCCCAATGGCTTCATAGGATCCATACTGTTTATCCAGTCAAACAGCTCTGCAGCAAAGTCACAGCCCTTCCTGATTTTCTCATCTGCTAGTCCTCCAGCAAACTTCACCCCATGCAGTAGAGTCTCCCAGTAGCATCTTGATTCTTACTCTCCCATCCTACATACATGAGTCATCCTTCTGGTTTCCCTCAAAAATTTCTCCATATGCCCTGTGTGTGTACGTCCTACTTGCCATGATTTTCTCCACCACCTCCCTCTCTCAAACTGTTTTTCCAAATTGTCCTCAACTCCCATTCTCTCCATGCCAAGAAACTCCCTTTTTTAGTTCCTACTCCCATCACAAAGTTTTTTATTTCTTTGCTTTGAATCCAGTAAATTAAATAACTTTGACAAAAACAGACTCTTGCCTGATCCCAAGCAAGGAAGACAAATGGTCCCTCATGAAGAAAAGCTGGAGTTACAGTTGCTTGTCCAGTGAAACAGGGGCTTTGCAGATCCCCTTGTGTGCTGAGAGACAGCAGATTGGATGCTCTGCCTCAACACGAAGCTGTGAACCCCCACTGTCCATCAGACCACCTATACACCAATGATTCCCTTGAACTGCCTCCCCAAAGCTCTTACCCACAGAGAGCTTTACACAGCTCTTTTAATCTTTTTTTCTTTTTAGTCTTTACACAGAGGAGTAAGATCTCTACAAAAACTCTGAAGGAAGGGATAGATTATTTTTTTTAATACTGAAACACAGAAACTCTAGGGAAGGGAAAAGAGAACAATTTTGTTTAGGCAAAGGAAACACGCAGTGTAGTAACTAACTTGGGGACAACATAAAATCATAGTATAACATATTTGCACTGGCCCTGTGCTGAAACTCTGTGGGCTAAACACGTCTTTGTTTGGTCATTAGCCACTGAAAATCCCAAACCTCCAGCACAACGTTTAAATGTAATAAAAGAACTAAGTGGAAATTCATTGGGCAGCACTTCTGGCAACAGACCGACTCTCTTTTCTTTACTGTTCTCCCTTACTTGAAAACATGCCACACTCAACCCCCCTGCTGCTGTCCATGAAGCCACCACAGCTCATCCTCAGCCCTTATGGGGCAAAGGGGGAGGGGGGAAATCATTTGTTACCTTGAATATTCACCCCACCAGTAGCACTATTCCCCATTTGGTGTCAGAAAGCACACAAAGACCATGTAGGTAATTTCTTATGTTTGCAAATGTTTTTAATACTATGTATTTTCTCTTTTCTACTATTTTACCGTTTCTCTTTTTCTTCTTTTCCCTGTTTTTAAAGTTTTTAAAATTTTAAAAAATATTCTATCTTTTCTCTCATTCAAATCCATTTGCTTCCTTCTCATGTTTTTCCCTGTTACTACTTCCTTATCACTCATGCCACCTTTAGATGTGCGTCAGAAAAGTAAAATTAGACCAGACAGCAACTGTCAGAAAAAAACACACATATCTTAGAAGCCATTTAAAGCTGACTGCCTTTGTCTTTACCTGAAAAAAATCATTTTGCAAAGGTGGGTCTATTTTTCTAAATATATCAGTTAACCTAACATATTATTTCACAACTCTGTCACGCTTTTATCCCTGAATTATAAAATAACCTGTTTAACTCCTCCTTCTTTTACAACCTTTCTTATCTGTTATTTTCCTTCTGGCTTTTCTTCTGGGCAGTATTCTTTTTAAGCTGTTTTGCAAACTACCAATTTCTTTTCACCCAAGCCCTCTCCTGAGTAGTTCCCTCCTGTGAAACCTAATTGAGATTTAGCAGAAAGCCTTTCATCATACGTACTTATGAGAGAATGAATTTAAAATAATGGCTTCATGCCTGACACAAAGCCCTACAGTTACTACCCTATCACCTTGCCTTCCCTCATCCTACTACCTGTTCTACTATTTTCTTCGGTTTGGTTGGGATAGTTAATTTTCTTCCCAGTAGCTGCTATGGTGTGACATTTCAGATTTGTGACCCAAACCATGTTCACAGCACACCCATGTGTGTGCAGCTCTACCCAGCTGCTATTGCTGAGCAGCACTTAGACAACCTCAAAGTCTTTTCTCACTCTGGCCTGTCAGTGAGTGGGATGAGGGTGCACAAGTTGGGAAGGGAAACAGCTGGGACAGCTGTAATTACAGCTGTAATTTGTGTTGTGCTATCTCACAACACTTGGATATGAATGTTCAAGTAAACTGCAATCCAAATTAAACTAAAAGGATTCTACAGTAGCATTAAACTTCTTAAATGGGCTGTAACTGGTTCCCAAGAGCTGAAATTTCCAGGGCTCATTTAATGGGGTGATACTTTTCATAGAATCACAGAATTGCAACTGTTAGCCTTTTGGAATCTGTTGCACTGATGTCCCTGAGCACTATTTCCTCCCTTGCTACAGATTTCCTGGGTGACTCTATATTTTAAAACAAACTGCCTGTGTTTGCCCTGCAGATTATCTCAGTGATAGCACCTCTTGCTGGGGAGCTGCAATTCAGGCCTTTTGTGTAGCCTTATGCCACCAAGGAGAACGCAGCTTCCTCAGACAAGCAGCCCTATAATGAAAACTTGAAATGTTACTATCTTCTCTAAGAGAGTCTCATTAACTTTCTCCCTCCTTTGCCTGCACCACGACTCCAGCACACAGGTCAACACAGGGTAAAACAGTGCTTATCTGGCCTTGTTTTCAAGTGAGGAGGGGAAAACTGAGAAAACAGGATGCAGATGCTTGCATTAACATATTGCTATAGAGCAGTGTATTCCATACATATTGTGAGAGTGCACAACACCTCGCAGAGGGATGGCAGCCAGGATGGGTCCTGCTGGATTTGCCAAACGTATCTGTGATGATTCCTGTCCTGAAAAATACACAGAAGTATGACAGCCAGCCAGCCCTCCCCGATTGAAGCAGAAGGTAGTCTGTGACACACAAGATGCGAGGACATCTCAGGAACAGAACCACGACTGACCCAAACCATTTCAGACGCCACGTGAAACAGCACCTCACTCGGGAATGGGAACCATGAAAGATCTTTGCTCTTGTAACACACATCAGCACCACAAATTATTGTAAGACTACTTTAAATGCATGGTCCGCTCCAGCTTTGCTTCTGTCTACACAGGTGAAGATGTGGGTGCCGCTTACGATGGCGACACCAAAGGCAAAATTTCCTAGAGGCACACCCAGAGCACTGATCATGCAGGTACTATGCAAACATTTGAAGCTGTGAAATTCAACATGGGTCCCAGAGCAACTCTGCCAGCTGAGTGCTGAAAATTGTACCAGAAAAGGGTCTGTGTATTGGACCATGAAAGCTAAAAAGGAGAACAGGCTCTCATCCATCCATGCAGTTCAGTCATCATTACAGGCCGCCTTTTAGCCCCAGGTTTGGTAGCACATTTACAATCCTGTTTAGAGAGAATCTGGAAGAGAATCTGCTCCGCTCCTGGTGCAGCCTGATGGCCGGCTGGGCAGCAGAGCCAACCCAGAAAAGGGTACTTGAAGCATGTGTGTGCTGCCAAGTTTCAGGGGAGGCAAACTGGGCAGGAAAGCAGTGGAAAATGCACAGTGTCACAGCACTCCTAACGCACCACGATGTCAGAACTTCTGCAGACGTAACCTGGCAGCTAAGCTGACATTGCAGTCAAACTTAGCTTGACTACCTTTGTGTTTCCACCCATGCAATGGAGGTAACACCATTACCTGAGCTCATTGTGCAGGCTGGGGTAAACACTGAACACCAAAACTTGCAAGGACAAATCACTTCCTTAAATGAAGAAAGGAAAAGAAATTTACAATTTGTTATGATAATCATTAAACTATATAATGAGGGATTATTTTTTGTGGAGTTAACTATTGACCTTTAGTCAGTTTTTGGCAGTATCTGGCTGCTTTCCTTGCTCCTAATAAAATTATGCATACTCTGTGCAGAAGTTGAAAAATATATTTTGTGCAAGACTTAGACTCTGTTTTTCTTTAACAGTTATAAACATTGATGGGATTTGAATCATTTTAATCTCCAGTTCCTTTGGTATTTTATGCCCTGCATACTCTATATAATTCAGTATCAAGGAGATTTATGGAGTAACTCTTAGAGCATTAGTAAGTTACAATGTGGCTGTCAGCATAGGCCTAAGTAAAACTCAGGACTAATTTTAGCACTTACTGGAATATGCTACTAGAAAGAAAAGGTCAAAGGAAGGCAGTGCCAATTTGAGTGGCTATAACCTGTTTCTCCCTTGCAACAAGTGACACCCTTCTCCACCCATTCCCATCAAGCAGAATAAATCAGAGCAGTACCATCTGTTTAAGAGGACGAATTTTGTACACACTTGTAATGTTGTAAAATATCCCCCCTTCCCAAAATGTATTCAAAACACACATTACTATTCAGGGAGGAAAGTGATGGAGTGACTATGCCGCTAGATAAGAGGACCTAAGGATGTGATCTATCTGGACTTCTGTAAGGCCTTTGACACAGTCCCCCATGACATCCTGCTTGCCAAATTGCAGAGATACAGATCTGATAGGTGGACTGTTCAATGGATAAGGAATTGGCTAGATGGTCACATCTAGAGGGTTGTTGTCGTGGTTTGGTACTCAATGGCTTTAAGTCCAGATGGAGAGCAGTGACAAATGGTGTCCCTCAGGGGTCCGTGCTGGGACCGGTGCTGTTTAACTGGCCTTCCAGTACCTGAGGGGGGCCTACAGAAAGGCTGGAGAGAGCCTGTTTACAAAGGCCTTCAGTGAAAGGATGAGGGGCCATGGCTTTAAGGTGGAGAAGAGCAGATTTAGATTGGATATTAGGAAAAAGTTCTTTACTGTGAGGATGGTGGAGCGCAGGAACAGGTTGCCCCAGAAGGTGGTTGAGGCCCCTTGAATGGAGACATTCAAGGTGAGGCTTGACGAGGCCCTGGGCAACCTGCTCTAGTTGGGGGTGACTGCGGGGCGGTTGGACTAGATGACCTTTGGAGGTCCCTTCTGGCCCAGATGATTCTACGAGAGGGGAGTGCATTGACAGGATACTGTGCTGTCAATAACATGGAGAGCATACTGAGATGATTCTAACACAAGATGCTTCTCTGAAGCAAGAAAGAGTCAGCAGCACTCATTGCCCCTGCCCCAGTGGGAAAGATAGCTGCTGTGTTTCAGGTCTGTGGAGGCAGCTGGTAACGTCTGCTCGCCCTGTGGGACTTACCTTTCTGCCCCTTCTCCACTTGTTTAGAAGAATCCATCTTGCAAGAAGGAAGAAATAATTTGCTCTAGGTGGGCCTTCAAGGAAAGTCTTTGGCTTCTGAAAGGAAAATACCTCCAACACCTTTCCTCTCACTACCTGAGGAGGAATCTGTACCCCAGAATAGAATTTTTCTTCTCAAAGACAAAAAATTTACTTGCCAGAACTAGCAGTTGCTCTCAGGAGCTAATCAGACTTAATCTTCTCACAATACCCAGTTTCACAATAAATAACTCTGAATTTGAAAAGCATAATTCATGAGAGAGACAGTCACATTTCAGAGACAAGTGATCTCAACTGCCCGAGCCTCAAACTTGCTCTCTGAGGGCACTTCACCCTGCAACTCCAGAATACAGACAAAGGTAGAAAATACTTTTAAATACTTTTCTTCTGTAAGACAAGTCTTTAGACTTGTCTCAGGTAGTAAATACCAAATAGTCTCAGCTACTGTTTAATAATATTTTATTTGCAGTTCTATGAAATGCCCAGTTAGGAAAAAGCGTTTCAGTGATTCATTTGGCACCTTGATGAACATCACTTAAAAGGCAGGCCCTATGAAGGAGCAGTATTGCCAATCAGTCGCCAGGCTTCTTCAGCTAAGCAACACCTCAAGATGACCTCTCTTCCATTTTAGCAACAGCTATGCAAAAGATTAATATCATTTTTATAAATATATATACATGAATACACACATATATGTGTATATTAAGGGATGGGGGCTTTTTTCAGTTACAAAAGCATTAAAAACATAACTTTATAATCAAGAGTGTAATCATTTACAACATTTTAAGCAGTAGTTAAGAGGATACTGGTGAAATAGGAGAAAGAACTGAAAAGGCGCATCGGTCTCATGAAGGTGATGAATACCAGCAGATCAGATCAGCATCATGGAAAGCCTCTGAATAACTGCAACACAAGGCAAGCCCTAGAAAGTCAAGAGTAAGAACATAATTTCCATCATTTCTGCTGATCAAGTATTCCGTTTTCCTCTGACTGGTTTTAGCTTAAGGCCTGGCAGTATTACGTGGCATGCTAAGAGGAAAGTATATCCACTGGCAAACTAAGACACTCCTCTGGCAAAGGGGTGGCAAACAGACAGGCTCAGCTAACATGAGGAAGCCCACATTGTCGTAGCACCTGTTTCATTTAAGGAAAAAAATAAAACTGTTCTGGCTTCCTGCATGGTACTTCTTGTGCATGCAAGAGAAAGATGCTTTTTGAAAGGAGTGCAATTTTACTGTGAAAATCTGATAAAGAATTTCTTCCCGTCCAAAGATCTTATGAGTAAGGAATATCCAGTTGTTAGTCACAGCCTTGCATTAAATATTTGCTGGTCAGTGTCAAACAGAGAAACTCCTTGAAAAATCTGGAATCCAGATCCTTTCCAGCAGATGCCATGTTGTCAGGTAGGAGAAAGGTAGCATAAACAACAGCAATACAAAACACAAAGTTAAAAAAAAAAGTTTTAAAATAGTCATAATTGTTGAGAGCTAAGATCTAGTTCAATAAAATGAAAGCCTGGCAATTGACAAATAAGAGGTGAGAATTTAATCTGACATATGCTTTATTTAAAGATGCCTCTCAGACCTATTTTTGTCATTTTGAAAAGTGTTTGATTCAAATAAACCCAGAAAAAATTTTTCTTCAACAAAAAATTTTTAACTATATATATTTACAAATCTGAAAATGAATCTCAGGGAAAAAAAGAAACAAAAAAATAGAGAACTTGGAAGAATTTCTGAAATTGTGAGCTCCTCTCATAAATAGCCAGAAAAACTCTCTAGAGGTCAAGAGATGTTTCAAAATTTCCAATTCATCCTTTAGCAGCAGCACTAACTAAATCCTCACAGAGGGAACAACGTGGAAAATTTTCAGCATCTTTACTTTGAATGTCACATAGTCGATGTATTAAGGAGAAAAACAAAAGTTGGCAAAAGTAGGTGAAATTATAGCAGTTTCAGATCTGCACTAGCTAAACTTGGGAATACTGAAGAATACCCTACTTCATGGGGGGGGGGGGTGGGTGGGGGATGAGGAATGGTGCACGCTTAATCCTCTCAAATTCTCTAGTGGAAATGAGAAAGTGTCAGTTTTCTATTTAAACACTACCTGAAATTTCCTGAAGCCTCAAACTAAGAAAGTTAATTTGAAATTAAAAAGATTCTTTTCAAGAGGTACAAAGAAGGCAACGCTGTTTTCAAAAGCATTTATATAACAGTGTTACCTGCTGCTTAGTAACTGTAACATGATCAATATATGCAAATTTTCTTCCCTCCCACCACCCCCCCTTAGAAAATATATTGAAATTCCTTGGATTGTATCAGATTTTCTGCCTCAAAACTAAGTTATTTTTTCTCTCAAATTGCACCAATGATAGTTACTATGGATCAAACAGAGAATGTGATGTGATTCCAAGTTTATTCTTTGGGACATGTCTTAATGTCAAAGGAAAAGAATGCTTTGTTTACATCATATCCAAATTTCTGAAGTAACACAGGACCTCTCATTAGTCCTGAAATGTGTTGTCCTTCATACTTTATATTGTATTTTCATATGTATATATATTAACCACATACTTTTTTTAGAGAAGAAAACTTTACAGGAATTCTTAAATATCCCAATGATATTTTTATTATTCATTTAAACAGACTTGTACATCACACAAAGCTTAAGAGCATGATTATAAAAACAATCACTATCCCCCTTTATTCTTTTCAGATCACAGAAGAGTTTAAGAGCTGAGCAACTTACACAGAGGTGATAGTACTTAAATCTTCTGAGGTCTTGACAATAAGTACTTAAATTTTCTGAGGTCTTGACAATACTATATATCTCATAAATCTAATTCTTGGTAAAGAATCACAAATGTCACCAGGCACAGAGGCGCTATTAAATTATCCCCATTTATCTTTCCAGAGTGCCTTTCTTTATCACAATGCATGATACACTCACATTTACAGTTCTGAGCTGACCAACTCCTCAGCCCTTTCTATACTTCTCACAACAGGCACAGCAACTGCAGAGACTCTTTTTCCTAAAACAAAGTCAGACCATCAGCCAAAGTCTATCAGATTGTGTAAGTATCTTCTCAACATCTATATGTAAACAGGAGTCATCAGATCTTCAGTAAAGGCAGTTTTTCCTTCAGAATAATAATGAACAGCTTTTGTTAGGAATGTAAAGAGCCAATATGTTACACAATATCCCCGTGTAATTCCTTCAGAGATTAAACTACAACATTAATGCTTGCTACAACAGTATTTATACATAATCAATTGGCTCCATGAAGAGGAAATAATGATTTATTGCAAAGAGTAGATGTCAGACTAACAGGTATTTAGAAGTCCAGTTGGTTATGAGTTTATTTAAACAAAAGAAGAGTTTAATGTTTTCATGCAATATTTGCATTTAAGTCTTAAATAATCATGACAAAGAGCAGAAGTAGTTAAGGAATGCATGAATTATAGACCTTAGTGAATATACAAAAAACCTCAGCATTATAGGTTATACAAAGTAAAGAACATCTTAAATACTTTCCCAGAATACTGCAGCAGCCTAGACACAGTGATATGCCTTACACAGGCATAGGAATGTAATTTAGAAATCACACGGGAACTACCCATTTCCTTTAATTTCACAAACAAGACAAAAGCAACATTCAACTCACACACTGATTTTTCCAAATTATGTCTATACAGTACCTTGAGTTTTATCCAAATAGCAAAAGTTAGACATGTTGTTTATTTAGTAAACAATTATGCGGTAAATCTCTATTACATTTTTTCCTTGGCTTTACCTGGAGTAGCCATGTTATTTAAAAGAGGGTAGGTTTGGCACTTTTATACTGATGTCACCAATATTAATATTTCTTGGGATCTCTGGCAGATTCATATTCTTTACAGCTGAAACAGCCCGGGCTGGAGCTCCTGCTAAACCAGCCTGTGTATAAAGTGAGGAAAAATGCAAGTCAGGCAAAGCTGGTCATGAGAAGTTTCACTAGCAACATACACAGACAACTAACTTTTCAAGTATTTCCATGGTTACACAATTAGAAAGACCAGATGGTAATTGTGTTTGGAATGAAATGGGTTATTTGGAAATATTAAAGCAGGAAGAGAAAACAGTTCACACATTCCTTTTTATATGGTAAAACATGTAATGTCAACTTGATGGAAAAGTATATGGGGAGGAATAGGAGGCTTATCCAAGCGTATGTAATGTGTAGGTTATAGAACAGACACTCCTGAGATATTTAAGGTCCAATGTGCTGTCTTTATCTCTTACCTATTCTAAAAGTTCACATGGTTCACAGTTGATTAATATTGATTACCGGTTCAGAATACATAACCTCAAAGTAACAATCATCAGTTGAACTACTATTACTTGTCTAAGTGAATATAGATAGATAGATAAAAGGTATTTCAAGGTGGCCTAGCTTAAAATGCAAGTTCACCTTGCATTTGTGGGAGGCAAAGAGCATGCAAAGAGGTCATTTCTATAGACCAACTGGAACACTTTGTTTTCCCACAGCACCTAATTATATGCTAACTTATCTGCAGCCTGCAGGCATACTGGAACATTACATAATAAACTGATACGCCAAATTAAACATTGAAGTAACTATTGTATATTAAAGTCTTCTACTGCATGGAGTCTCTCTTCATTTAAAGTCTGACCTTTCGGTCTAAATATGCAAGTTTTACAATACAGAAGTAAATTCATTACTGAATTCTGTTCAGTTCTTCCTTTTAGATAAATTAACTGCCAACTTTACACACTAGGACATATTACTGAAATGCTAACAAGGATGATTTACTGCTCAGAGGTCTGAAGACAGAACATGATCTTTCCTTATTGCTTCTGAACAACACCTCCTCAAAACTTTGTTAATTTAAGGACTACTAAAAAACTGCCAATATGCAAGTTGCTACTGTGTTTGAGGCTATAGAAAAGGTACTACTCATTTTAACTATGGAAATATTTCTCTTAAAAGTTCAGACTATATGTATGTAGAATTGGCTGTGTGCTTTTCCTTCAGGCTTGTCACTAAAGTGTAAAAATCAATTTTGTCATTTCTGGGAAAGAAAAAAAAAGTTTGGAAGATTTTAAAAACAGAGCTCTTATTTACAGAAAAAGACATCTTATTCCAAGTTCTGTGAATATGTAAAAAAAAAAACCAAACCTTTCTGATATTTTAAAAGTAGGATTAAAAATATTCAAAAATAATAAAACCCACAAAGTGATTTTCAGAACTACTACAGTTCTACAGTGTGGCATCTTGCAAGCCCCATAAAAAGGAACAATCCAAAATAAACAAAGCAACATGCAAAAAATTGGTTAACCAAAAGACTCAACCTGTAAAAATGGAAGGTCTTTCATTGTAAGAGTCAAAGATTGAAGAAACCAGTGCATTTGCAGATAAAAATCATTTCTAAAGAAATATAGCAAAACAAAAGAAGAAAAACTTCTGCAAAAGTTTGTGCCTTATCTGTTCATTAAAAGGTGTTGTCAGGTGACTACTGCTTAAAGTATAGCCTTTTCAGATTCTTAATATTCACTGAAATTGCAGGGTATAACTACTGAGAATTACACCTGATTTATATGGTGTGCACAAAAGGAGACAAACTCCTCCTAACTCTACTTTTTGAAGGTTGTCCAAAAAAATCTTCTCCCTTTTACTACTGTTTTACAAGAAATAAATGCAAGATCAAATTAATAAGATTTCCAGTTAAAATCCTACCACCTGTTCTCCCTTCAAAAACATAGATAAAACCAATTAAAGTTGCCAATTTTGAAATAAACCTTCTTTATCATGTGGGAAGGCTAAAGCATCATAAATCCCTAGATTTTAGTCACAGGAGGATTCCCAGCACGAGGAACCAAGACCAGAAAGCCATGAGTCATTTCTTGTAACATCCCCCATGCCAAACACTCAGATATGAAACATGCCAAAGTTGGGAAAGGCATGTGGGGATAGAGAGAAAGCTTGGAAAATCTTTAATATATAAAGCAACAAAACAATTTGCTCACTTTGGCCCTGATATAATCCAAATTATTTGTTTTTCAGAAGTACAGATTAAGTAAAAATAAAAAGGTGCAAAAACGTATTTTCAAAGCCTCTTTTTCCTTAGTTTCCTTTAACATAACCAGGTCTATCAGGTCATTCACTTCAGAGGCTGTTTTCCTCTTCATGAAGGGGAAAATCTGGACTTGACACTCGTAGCATTAAGAAATGGAAGTATTCCAAAATTAGCATCCTAAATGTGCGGGAAGAGTATCAGACACTACAATTTCTTGCTACTTATTAAAAAATGGTGCAGAAGACATAAAAGAACAGTGTCAAGCAGCTTCATATTTGAGAACCTGGAAATACTAATTTGAAATCAGCAGGTAAAACCAGTGAAGTTTTAACAAATAAAACAATAAATGTATTTCCTTTTTATTTGGTTTTATCCTTTAAATTCTATATTCAGTAACTGTAGAAATATTCCTTAAGCAAAACCAAGAGGGGGGGCAATGTAAACTGTTTTCCATAGAAAAGATGAAAATACCAATAAGGTAGTAACAAAAGCAATGAATTATACAGTTTGTAACTGAAACAATGGGAAACCAGAAAAATATTGTAAGTGATGGACATGGTCCACACAAACAGGCATGGCTGGCAACTCAAAAGAGAGATGCCTTCTAGGTGACTAGGATGGAGATTCCTTACCCTAGTTTAATGAAAGTTAATTATTCTTAATGGACAAATAAAAGTTTTAGTATAACTGGTCATTATTTTTACCTACCTGCAGCTATCCTCTTTACACAGACTTACAGTCCCTGCCTCCCGCCCCAATGGCATAGGATACAATGGAGACACAATTGAGAATTATTTAAAATACCACAATTGACATGACCATTGCCCTTCCACCCCCCTATATAGTCACGACTTCCAACAGTCACATTTCACGAAGACCATTATGGATCAGGATCAGTGAAGATCCCTGACAAAAACACTGAATTTCAAATTACCTCTTTGGAGTTTTGGGGTTGTTTGTTGGGGTTTTTTTTGTCAGCAAGATTGTCAATTGTCTTTCACTATCATGTGCCGGAGTAGAGATTTCCAAACTATTACATTCTCTTCTCCTGTAATTCCCTATATTAAGTGGGTTTGTAATTCAATGTATACATACTATGCATAGCAGAATGCTATTTGTTACAAAGTCAACCCTATCAAGCACAATACAGTCATACAGTATTTCTAAGAGAGAGCAAACAGTTCATAAAAAATGTCTTGATGGATAAAATGACTGAAAAGTAATTAAACTCCCAAACTGAATATATGTAATACAATATTCCAAATGCTACTATATCCAAATGCCTTAGCATTCCTTTTTAGCACGTCAATGAACTAGTATGCAGTCCTCCCATTTATTTATCATGTCTTTTAAAGAAAGTGGACTGTATTTACAAACACAACAGTACTCCAACAAGTACTTCCAGCCCAGTGCGAGTTTAAACAGTTTTATAGAGGTACCTGATTAAAAGAGCCATCAGTGTAACATTGAATTGGCCAAGTTTCAACTGCCTTTTTTACCAAAAAATTCAGCAGATAAGTTGGTGAGGTGCAAAAAAAAAGTTTCACTTGGGAGGAAAAAAAAAAAAACAAAAAACAAAACAAAACACGTAGCAAGCTTTAAACATGCAGTGAATGATGAATTGTCTGTCACAGCGAGCCAATGACGTAAGCAAATGAAAATGAAACTTCTTAAGACATATTAATGAAATTTCAGAAATACAGTATAAATTGCATACAGCTGGTAATACAATAAGCCAATACACCACATTTTTGCCACAGCTGCTTTGTATTCTCAATTTGATTATTGAAAGCTGTACTTTAATGCTGAAATTCTGTATATGAAAATTTTAGGTTGTTACTGAAAAAGGTCCTTTTAAACATGTTCATATACTTCTACAGCAAAACAGCAATGCCACATATGCAAAACAATAATGCAATTTTAGAGATTGAAATAGATACATTTAATAACAGAACTTTTATTCTACTGGCCATAGTCTATCAAGTGAGAAATATGAGCTGTTGTTAGTTTACTTGGGTCATTACTTATCACTATAGGAATCAATTTTCCTCATTCTTATCATCATCCTAACACCCCAAAGGTAATTTGATATTAAAGTGATCCCGGAAACATTGTTTTACTCTTTAAAAAGAAAGTCAGACCATTTGGAAAAGGTACTGCACACCATAAATGTAGTTAATATGCGTATACAAATATATTTTAAAAAGATTCAAACAACTCTACACAAGAGCTAGCTATGACTAAAATAACTACATAAAAATATACAGCCTACTGGAAAACAAAATAATGAAGGCTAACACTTTGCAAAATAAGCCGCCCTTTTCCAGATATTTCGGAGGTACTAGGACCTTTCTGCTGCTGGTGTTTCATACCAATGCTTCTTTCCAGAATAAGTATGATTTCAAAGCAGCAGGGTTTATGAAATCATGAAAGGATGCAATACATAATATAAAAGAATGATCATGTCCCCTGCTTATGAAGTTAAATAAATGAACATAATTAGAGAAAAAACAAAATGAAGTCTGCAAGTATATCAAAATGAGGCCAAACAGATAAGAAGACTTAAGACGTACTCTTAGAAATTTTAAGCACTTGAATCACAAAGAGAGTAATGGATGGGAATGATTAATTATTTGTTTGGTTGTTTTTCATTGCCAGACCCAAAAATAAAAAAGGATATGTGTGAGCATAAGAAAATAAGAAAAGTAGCTTTGCACAAATAAAAAAATTAAAAAAAACTAAACCTGAAATCAAGCTCCCTACTGTTACAATAAAACGTAGATTATATATTACAAGTGTTGACTTATTAGGCAGAGGAAGGTCTTTTGGTTGATTTTCTTTGTGTGCTATTGTACACTTCAAATTTAGATAAAATGTTTCATACTACACGAAAATATTTTTAGATAATGATTCACAACTTAGTACTACTAAATCCAATTACAGATTTATTTTTATTAAATCTTAAATATATTACATTACTTCATCCTAGAAAGATTATGTAAAAAGTAAAGAGCAATGCTATTCATAAGTTACATAAACTTCATCTGCGGTTCGAATAAACAGATATTTAAAATGAGTGGAAATGAATTTTGAGTACTGCAATTAAAGTTGACAGACATTCAAACTGTTGAACTGAACTACATGCTTTAAACATCAAATGATGAGGGACAATGACCATAAACTGAACTTCAAACATATGTTTTCCTCCTCCTCTTTCAGCTCCTTGTTAGTATTCATGTTTAGTTGACTATAGTTAACCAAGATATCTTAAAAGCAAAATCTGGCGATTCGGATGACAAGGGCAGAAAACGTGCATCTGAAGTTGAGTACAGGCTGAGAGCCCTTCTCATGTTATGTTTGATATACTTCAGGTTGAAAGATCAACTTTGGCATTTCTATATCATCTTTACAAATTGCACTGATAATTTTATTCTGTATGTATAAAACTACTTGAATTTGTTCGTTTTGGTGGTGGTTTGGGGTTTGTTTTTTTTAAGTTTTTTTTTTACCTGAAGCATCTCTCTGCAAGCAGGTAGAAGTTCTGTTTTCATTTGGAAATACTAAATGGTGAAGCAAAAGAATTCAAGCTACCTATTCTAGATTATCAGGTATAAAATTCTCCCAATAAGAAGGATATTTCTATTACATCATCATATCATATTTTGTTATCTGTGTGTTCAATTTTTATTCAAGTTAGCTTTACCTTTTTTTTGTTACTATTAATACAAGTTCATATACCTTTGTTTCTTAAACAATGATACAAAGAAAAGTTAAATTCTCAAATGCAGGAAGAGAAATAAAATAAAAAATATGATGTCAATGGAAAGCTAGTAAAATACACTACAGCCAATAAAAAGATGAGGGAACTACAAGAGGAAACTAGCACAAAAAGTAGGCTACAAGGACTAGTATGGGTATTTTTACATATAATTTTTGAGTCTGGCCTACATAATTTATTGCCTTTGACATCATTTTGCTTTCCCTTTTTGTTAAAAAGCACATTTTTTCTAAAAGTCAGCAATACCTTTGTCTACCTGTCCTGTCTGGGAGACTGAAAGATAAAGGTCTGTAAGAGAGAAGAATGGAAAGAGCTAGAAAAGATCAGGAGGTTCGGAAAAAGTGAGGTCCAACTTAAAAGTCTAAATCACAAGCAGTTGAACACTCCAAATAGAGAAGAGGTAGCCCAGGTTTATCTACAATACTTCCAAAGGCTCTGGATAAAATCCCAATGACCCCTCTCCCAAATATTCCCTCCCTTAATCATAATGATCCTTTTGCTTTAGGAGGATTGACCAGAAACCCATTCACAGATATCAACTAAACTCAAAGGTAGGGAAATGCATTAGACAACATTTCTCAGGGTAAGAGCAGAATTTCCTTTGTAGCCCATCCAAGCAATGTAAGAGCTGAATCAGAAATCAAAGCTAGGGACTCCCTCATCGTGGTTTAAATAATTAATGTTGAAAGCATTACATAATTACATAACAAATTCTTTGAGTTGATAACTTTGCTCAACTATTTGTGAATTTAAAAAATACATTTGATCTTCTTCACTAAATTCTAAATGAAATCCTGTTTAGAAACATTATACATAATTAAACAAATACTTGATGTCAAATGTCTACATTTTGTATCTTAAGTCAGGTGGGCATAATACAAAATTTAAAATGTGTCTTAAAATGTGGCTGAGTTATGATTTTATTAGCTTCATCATTTCAGCTATAAAAGAAAAAGCATTTTCACCTTAAAGCAGCTATTTTATAGACGCAAGAACTATGGCAGAGTTCTAACAAGCTGAACAGACTAAAGCGGGAATGCTGTGGCATAGGTGGAAGTCCCATGAACTACAGACTATTGCAGTAAAATTTTCTAAATTAAATTAAACTAAGAAGATCCACTAGTTTTGATTTCTTAGTGACCAGCATTCTTAGTGACCAGAATATTATTAAGTTATTACTGATTTTGAGTTACATGAACTGGATTTACTTGTATCTTGAACATACATGTTCAGGAAAGATATGTTGAAAAATTTACAATCTTGATCAAAAAGACAAAAGGAAAGGAAATAGCAATCAGGAAATTTCTGTGAATATGCATGAAACAAATGATTAATGGTCTGAGGAAATAGTTACCAGGTACCGTGAAGTATCTCAGCATTACAGTAACTGTTAAATTTGAAAAGAAACAGTCACTGAACAAACAAAAAAAATGTATTTGTGGTGAGCAAACTGTGAAATGTTCTACTCCATCCCAGTCACCAAGTGTTTTAATTTATCTCTGCTACTTCTCTACCTTCTATAATTCATTGCTGAACATAAGGGAAAGAGTTGCTATTTGCCTTGCATACCCTCTGAGCTCTACATGTTTTATTATAATAAAAACATCTTAAAAGAAAGAATGACTTACTGATGAATAATGGAAAATAGCAAGTATTGCAGCTGGCCGCATTGAATTGATGTGTTTCAGATGACTAGTCAGAAACTGGTCTACAATTGATTTAATAACAGAATTCACATAATTAAGACTGAATGTTTGTAGGTAAAACTGATATGCGCATAATACACAGTAGAACACAGCTGCTCAGTAAACTCAGCTTTTGGGACATTGTTACTTTTCCATTAAATAAGGAAAAATACATGTATACAGCAGTCTTTCAAATATAGTAAAAAATTATGAGAATTCCAAATATTCATCTCTGTGATTACCGGCTTACTCTGAATTTTAGAAAAATGTTAAAAATGAACATTTTGGGCATCTTCATAGCCTACAATACAATCCTTCTGGGTGTATACTGCTATGCACTGTGGCATATTATACCTAGGTTTTTCCTGTTTTTCAAACAATGTTGTTGTGTTCTTGCATACAGTCTGGAATGTGTGCAAAACAGACAACTAAGTATATTATAAGACTTGAGGTGGTGGAGTGTCAGACTGTAGAATTGTGAGAATAGTATACATTGTACCATAAAAAACCTGAAGGATTCATTTCTCTCTCTTCATTAAAACTAGGAAGTTATCTGGGTCTTCTCCTAAAATGTCACTTAGTTCACATTTATGCCACCTGCAATATTTCAGTCTACTTAGCTGACTTCAACTTTAGAAACAGTTTCCAATTCAAGCAAATGTTTGTTTAGAAATTTGAATACTAGGCATTGAAAAGCAGATGATGTGTTCTTCCATGGAATTAACCTCATCAATAAGCATCAATCACAGTCTGAATTAAGATGTACTATTAGAATTTTGATTTACAAGGCATGTCTGGTGATGTTAAAAGAACAGTAATATTTTACACTGTAGCTAAAGTAATTCTAAAATCCTTTCTTAGTTTAAGTTCCCTTCTGAAACACAAATTCAAGAACTGTTGAATTGAAAAGCGATTCCCACAACTTATGTGAGTATCCCTCAGTCAGACTGTTACATGTGTATATAGAATATAGTTTTCTCACTTGAATCTACTCAGATGAAGACCAAATGTTCAGATTAAAATAAATACAAATTCTGTCATTTTGGTAAAGGGTTTAAACTGGGTTTTAAATTCTATCTAGTCCATTTCAGTCAAATTTATTACTTTGTGTTGCAGTAATTATTGCGATACTGAACATGCTGCCATTTATTTCACATGCTAGAAACATATCAGCAGACAGGAATATGTAATCTTTGTATACACAGTTGGTTCTTTATTTCATTTAAGTGTAATAGTCACTAGTCCAGCATAATAAATACACTGGAAATAAAATGCTTTCTGCAAGAGAATCTTAGAGAACTACAGAAGTATCTCAATAGCAATAGCGCACAATGCTATTAGATACAAATAGCAAAAACTAATCCACAATGACTCTAAGCAATTATTATTTGTGAAAGGTATGACATACTAGGCTAATGATACATTGTCAATTTTCAGCCTTATAAGCAAGCAGCTGTATATAAACATATAAACAGCATTATATAAACATGCATTTACTACAACCATGTTTAGTTCAGAAACTCTGTGCATCACTCTTACCTCAGATTTCTCCAGTTTATTTTGAGCATCAATCTGAGTGACAATTTCATTCATGTTGGTCTCCAAAACCATTCCACCCATGACCATTTCGGCCAATATATTATGGACCTTAAAAAGATTGAAAAAAATTTTAAAAAGCACAATGTCCTACTTGTATCTAGGCAGATGATAATTAATACAGGAACACATATACACTGTAAGTCACTTAATTGATGTTAGCAATTTATTTAAAACCAAACAGGAAAAAAGTTCAAAACTTGAAGTACAATTCTCCCATATCTTCTGTGCTCGTAGTTCAGTTACAAACTCATTGTCTATACCACATTGCTTATCAATAGGAGAAGAAACGTTCACATTCATATCTCTCTCGGTGCCTGTTTTCTGACCAAAGACCACAGACAAGAGTTGTAATTAGCATCAATAGGAGCAGGTTCTAGAGATTAAACAATTTGCTACTTTGGGCTACATCTATGAAGGAAGTGATAGTGATGCTCACCCACCAGTGATACCAAGACTGGGCTTAAAAGTCAAATTAACATACTTGAGCCAACCCACACCTGAGCCTCACCAAAAAGAGGGAGTCTTCAGCATCTAGGATCATGATTGATTGACAGCTAGGACTCAAACTGACGGACCTCATAAGGCAGATGGAGACATGAGTGAAATGGATACATCTAAAATCCCTCTTCCCTGCAACCCTGCTTTGGGAATGTGAGCCCTGTTTCATGAATCTGCTTCAGAATCTGTATTTGCACTTTAACTAAAGATTAATTTAAAAAAAAAAAAAGTTTTCACATGCTTTCTAGTAAAAATCCAGAGTTAATACATAATGTATAATATTTGAATCCCATTATAATTCTTAAAACAAGGAACTTTTCTGAAATAAACACATTTTACAATTTGATACTTCAAAAGAAATAAATCTCTAAATGAAACAATGCTAAAGACGAATTGCAAGTACTACATCAAAAACCACCACACTTCCCATTTTTTGCGCCATATCTCGAAAGCAAAATTGAAGCCTTGGTCCTGATAAATCATTAATATATTTCTGTATGAACTTGAGATGAGTGTCTTTAGAGAGGTTGAAAACAGCTCTTCCACTCTGCATATTGCTGCTGAGCGGAGCTTTAAGAATCAAATACTTATGAGAAAGATTAACAATCCTTAATGAAACACTCTTTTAGTCCTCGCGTATGTATGTCCCTCATAACAGATCAAGCTAAAAAACATAATAAACTTACATAAATTTGCTTTTGTCTACAAATATGTGAAGAATTATTTCACAGACACCTGAGGAAAGATACAATATATTCAACAAGATCAATGGGAAAAAAATACTGATTTTTTCAGGCAGTTTTTTGTTTTACTCATATGGAAGGCTTGATAAGTTGACGACGCAAAAAGTTGACCTAAGATGTTTTTATTATCAAAAAGAAAATATCAAAGATGTTAATATGGAAATTATTATTTTAAAAAAATTAAAACAGACACAAAAATGGTATGGTTTTTTTTCCTTAATCAAAAAGTTAACAATAACCGTTAATGGCATTTAAAACACAACACACAAACACATGCCTACCACTGGTGATGGTCATAAAGACTGACACTTTAAAGAGGTCTAGCTAAAGGTATTATTGAAACAGTGTTTAAGCTTATCAACACAGTATCAGGTTTAATTATTCCTTAGAGACAAGATGTGTTTTAAAAGTAGACACATTTGCAGCTTCAATCACAATCACACTCCATTTCAAGATCAGTTACATTTTTAATCTTCTGCACAGGTTTATATGACCCTCTTGATTACTCCACAACTTTTAAGCTCTGAAGGTCATTTTGATTATATTTCACTTTATCAAGAATTTACTAAGCAACTACTTTTCACATACAGTGAAGAACTGAGACGTTAAAGCTCTAAGATAACAAGCTCAACTCTGTACGAAACCTACACCAAAATACCTGAAGAGATCGAGCATTTGATTAGGTTTTCACAAGTGTTCTGTTTTCTTTGAAATAAATTATAATGTGCATTTGAAAAGAAATGTGATATTTTTGCCCCTAATAGTTAAAGGTAAGCTATTACAGTCCTGTCAACACTATTCATAATAGAGAGAATGTTTCCCATAGAGTGTTACTAACATGGTAAATATATAATTGTCCTGGTTTGAGCAACAAGGGATTAATTTCTCTTTCAGTAATTTTACTATTCAGTAAGGTGTCTTCTAATACTAGGGAAAACTACTACTTTTAAAAGACTTTAGTGCCTGAATTTGTGAAAATATTGGTTGTCATTCTGAGAATTTCTTGCCCCTGTGCTGGACCCCTGAGGCCTTCACTTCCTCCTGAAGCTATAATGCTTGCAGTGTCCCACATTTGCTGTCCACTGCCAGGAGAGGGTAAATTTACATTAGATATTAGGAAAAAATCTTTCACTCTAAGGGCATTTAGGTTTTTTCTTACAGATCTACAAGAATGTTAATGAAATTAAACTTGAACATTAAATCAAATGTTTTGATCCTATGCGATGGTAAAAAGTAAGTCTTACAAATACACTGAAGGGAAAAAAAATGGAGATGACATCAGATTATTCACAACTGCACAACTAATGCTACTGTACTGCTGATAGCACCCTGGCATTAGTATAGGAGTTCAGCTTTCTGTACTGCATGCTTTTGTCGACCTATGCTCAAGTTCAAAATCAATGCATTGGTGAATGCCATGTTCAAAAAAATTTTTTTAACTCAAAGTGTCATTGATCTTTTATTTTGGAAATGGGTTACTTTTTTGCTAAAATATCTAATTAGGATTTAGGATTCACATTTTCCTCAGCGTTAAAAATTCTAGCCTAAATATTAATTGGGGTTCTCATGCAGTTTTTTAGTAAGTCAAATGAAACATCTTAATTCTAGCTTCCCTTTTGACAAATAGTTTTCAAAAAGAAGGTATCATTGCATATCCAAGATACAAAGCAAAATATTCTTAAAAAAATTTCACATTTTGAAGCATCAAACTTATCTACATTTTATTAGAAATTTATTTTTCCTATAAAATATAAAAGATTACTTATTTTAAGGAATGCTATTCAATGAAACATGCTGCAGAGCAATAGCTTGGACTGCATAGCAGCTGAAGTATTCTGCAGCTAAAGGTAAAGATCAAAACTCCTTGCCACAAAACAATTGCAGTATTTGGGTTCTTTAAGTTAAGAACCCAATATATAAACCACTCAAATTCTTTAAATTTTAATCTGACATTTTGGAAATAGATAGTGTGTTCCAGCCAGGCTAGAAATCCTAATGACTTGTCATGAGCATGGTATCGCTTCAAACATCTACTCAAGATCATTTGCATTTCACTGTCTGGTGAAGGTATAAGTGTTTCTTCCAAAAGAACTTCCTGATTTTTAAACAAGTTGAGTCAACTCCAAATGGTTATTTCAGATACTTGTTATTACTTTTAGTCCACTTTTAGTGATTTTTGTCTTATTGTCCTTTCATGTCTTTTGCTATTGATGCAGAAAAACGTTCACAGATAGGGAATGGTGACTGTACAAAATGCAATAGAAGTCACAAAATGCAACTGAAGGAGCAAATTCTGTATATTCAATTCTCAGCATTTTAGGTATTACACCAAGTGGTGCCAATGTAATTTTAAATTGTTACTATAGCAATGGCATTTCTCAAAACTAGATTAATAAATAAAACACTTATTTGAAGATTCCTATCTATCAGGCATAAGATTGTTTCTAGATGTGTGAAAAAGAGACATAACATATTTTTGAGATTTAGAAGAGAAAGATCAACACAGCATTTAAATTACAAAATCATAGTATTTGAAAGGCAACTACCAGCCCCAACTGAAAAACCCCATAGCAGTTTCAGTTTTAAATGATATAACACCTAACCATATACAATATAGAACAAATTATTTCTTGAAACTAAGTACTACTCTGAGAATATTTGTGTCTCCAATTTGACAATTATATATGCAAGAAGACTACACACATCTCACACGTTATTTTATTTTTCCTCAGAAAGACATGTTCCACCATAGCTTTCAAGTCTTAAAAATAATACATTGACATAAAGTGTCTAGATTTCACTAACAATAAAACCAGAATCACTGCAGAGTTTAATATCAAGTATCAGTTGAACCACACATTTTACTTGACAAGAAATATTACAGAAGCTCATCACAGTACCTTGTCTACATGGAAAATTAAATCCAGTTCACAGACGTTTTCAAAACATTTGTCTAGCGTTTCCACAAATACCTGTAAAAAGTTTAAAAAAAAAAGCCAGGTATCAAGCTTTAACAGAAACTCAATAGTTCCATTAGGTGTGAGATTTAACAAAAGCAAGATACAGAAAATATACACCAGGCAGATTTTAAGGCAATAAAAGCATCTAGAGAAATTATGTGGTTAACATGATTATGCCAACAGTATGTTATTTGTAGAGGGCAAAACTATATGCACAAGTCACTTTATGTTCTAACTGTGCTAGAAGTCACACAGCACACAGTTTTAAATAACAGTTGTATCTTAGAAAAAAAGATCATTTACGCTACAGTTTTCTCAGCTGTGATTCAAAGTGTTCCTTCCCATTTCATTAGAACTCACTTATTAAGCAACATTCAGCTGGTTTTTTATTCTTATTAATTGTAACAATTACTACATAGCAGGCATCTGACAGTTAACCAGACTACTGTTAACTTTGCCACACAAAGGCACGTGTGCAATGCTAACTGTCAGCATTATGCAAGTTTGTCAGCATTATGGCTTCCAGCAACTACAGCAGCTTTCAACTCATTTAGACCTGTTGAATTCATGATGGACCAAGGAAAAAGGCAGCTGTCTTAATGTCCCACCTGCTGGTTTTGTCAAGCATACCACCCCATAAATTTGGAAAAATCTAGCAGTTTGTACCAAGGCATATAGCTCCTCCATAGAATGTAAGTGCATAAAGCAGAAAAATCCAACCAACTGCTGAAGCCCAGCCACTGATGACCTCTCCTGGATATGGACTGTATGTTACACTGCTCTGGCTACTGCTGTAACACATTCCATGGTATTCCCATTAGCCAGATTTGGTACACTAAGAGCATCCCAGTTCCCACTTGCACTCCCTAAGCTCCTGAATGCCAATCACCATGAGCTTGTGGCAAGTGCTGACAAAGACTCCAGTCTTGGAAAAGCACAGGCACAGTGCCCTTTATGCAAGAGATAACTTGTACTGACTTTGATGAGATGTGTCAAGAACTCTAAGTTAACCATATGCTTAAGACCTTAAGCTTAGGGTCCTCAAAATTAAAAAGAATTTCTGTAAGAATTTCCAGATCATTTACTAATTACTTCAGTAAAAAAGCTGAAATTTCTAATCTCAGTTCTATACGTTTCAAGGCCATTTTGTCAAATATGCACTTAATATTAATTTATCAGTAGATGTATTTTATTTTGCCATTTCAAACTCCAATGCTAGAGCAGCAATACAAGAGAAATTAAACATCTTTGATTTGATGGTTTGATTCTCTCTCTTTTCAACATGGTTGATTCATCCCATCTTAGTTTTTGAGAGGAACCAGATTTCAAAATGCCTAGGCACAGAGCAATAGTAATAAGAAATCATGTTCTGCTCACAAAAATTAAGTGGATAAAAGGCCTGCTTCTATGGATAAGTATTTATAGACCACTGAAACAGGTCTACTTGACATTACCCATTTCTAGTTGCCTACCTTGAATATCAAGAAAGGTTACTCTTACATCTGAATCTCTGGTTTCAGATCCTGCTAACACTATAGAACAGAAGAGGATCACACTCTACTCATGTTATTACTGTTATTATCAGTCACCATTTTAAAGCCAAACTACATCTAACTGATGTTCCATGCATTTGGAACAAGGATCATTCTTCAACACCAAAATAACTTAAATTAGGAACAGAGAGCATTTTCACAGGCAGACTCAAGACAGTAAGGTTCAGTGACAAGAGCTAAATAAGTAAATGAATACACTTATGTTAAATTATACTGAAACTAGGAAAGCAGGAGTTTTTTTTTCTTCGAGTACTTGTTAATTTTTTGTGATAATAACAGCCTTCTATATAGTAGGGAGGCAAGTAAACAAAAAAAAACCCTTATATGTTAAGCAGAACAAACTACACAGTTCACAACTATATGCAGCAAGACAAATGACCAAAGATTTGGACTCTTACTTTCCTTGTACCTTAGGAGAATGTGGTTACAAGGACAGTACTGTGTGATATTAGCTGCAGGAAGAAGATAAGAAATAGTGTGTAAATGTAACCTTTATCCAAAATTTTCAGTTATAAGCACTAACAGTTTGACACTATTTTTGAAAGAAAAGAAAATATTCCTCATATACATCACCACATTTGCACATGAATTCATGTACCGACCTTGACATCCAAGTAGTTTCTTGGATGTCACAAACACAACTCAAATACCTTCAGAAAGGCCCCCATGGATATATGTATTTAGTAGCAGGACATACAGTCACACATGAACAACACAGAAGTTTTGTTTTTGTGTCCTTCTTCCATATAGCAACACTTGGGTACAATGTTTACTGTTAAACCTTTACCCATTACATACTGATAACACCACACACTGAATGAAATCACAGGTCTCTCCCTGTAATACATGACCAGTAATGCACACAAATATTTTTTAATCTAAAGGAAATCAGCCGGCACTGGTATTCTTCAGAGATTTTTCACTGGCTAAGTTTCCATGAGAAATCCTCTCTCGATCTTCCACTCACAATGCAGAGTTCACTCGCAGTAACACCAGGACTCTGACATGGTATGTATCTGCTACAAATGGTCTTTAAAAGCATTAGCCTCCAAGGTAAAAATAGATTTTCTACATTAACATTCCTTGTCCTATTTTAAGATACTTCAAATAATCAATGTGGTAAATAAAACTAGAACCACTTTCATCATAATTTTAGTTGAGAGTCTAAGGAATTGCACACTACGGAAAGCAATGCTTAAATTCTAAGCACTTCAGTAATTACTGCAGATGCTGCAGACTGGTAGATCAAAATAACCAGAAGAGTCAATTGTTTCAGGACACACACCACACATCAGTTGAAATGTACCGTGTGACATTATTGGAAAAGACACATAAATAAATGAGTCAAATTGCAGGAAAATAAGGATGCGTGTACAATAAGTTACTAGCTCCCCCTTGTGCTTCTTTTTTGAAATCGTAAGTTTTCACCAGTCAAAGAAAAACCCATGCACATCTCCACACAAACAGCAAAAAGAAAAAAAAAAACAAACAACAACCTATTTGCTATTTTGTAACAAATATGGTTTAATAAAGCCAGATACACACCTGGAGAGTAAAGTATATGAATCAAAACACTATATTGTTATTGGATATAAACAAGCTAGGACCTCCCTATCCTCAGTAATAGGTCAAAACATAAAATACCACCTTTACTGTAAAAGGCTTGGTTTTTGATTAGGTGAATAAGACAACAAAGGACTAAAACACATACATAGTCTGAAGGTAACATGGCTAGCAGAAAAATCAGAACACATAATCAATTAAATGCATCGGATGCTAGATAATATCAAATATTAACAAAAGCAGGTACAAAAAATGAAGAAAAAACGGGAGTAACTCATATCAAGAATATCCCATCCTTCTAAGCTAAACAGCAATAGCAAACCTTAAGACTGAATTAATTCGATCTGCCCATAGAGAGCCCTCTCCTTCACTGCTTTTGACTGTTCAAAAACTACTTCAGACTCCAATTAGAACATAATAGACCAAGTCTCCACAGACAAGACAGGTTTCTCCTCGGCTTTAAGAGCTTTCATAAGTCGTCATTCATGTATCATTGTAATTCACCTACGCCTAATGCGCCTAATTCATAAGTTCTTGGCACAACTGCTGCATTTTCCCCACAGTTGCACTGACATCTCAGTTTTCTTTCAATATATTTCAATATTTTTTTTAAACTAGTCATAGTTTAAAAGCGAAAAAGCATGTAAGGGAAAGACTGTAGAAGTCTTGCTGATTAATCAAAACAGAAGTGTGCTAGGTTTTTCAAGCAGACCTGCCAATAGACTTAATGCATTACCAATAAGGTTCTTTTTCTTCTTTATTCTTCTTTATTCCCACCCTTTATTTTCCACCCAACTCCAAAATTAACAGGGTTAACTTAGAATCATTTAGGTATTTTTTTCTGCCAAAATAGGTATCTAAGTCTTACGCCTCTCACTTTTTTATTTAATTAGCATAAAAGCATCTCTGGTTGGGATGATTTATCTTTAAGAACTGAGAAAAACATCTTTCATTGACTGAACTGCATTTCCATATGCATCTTACTGTGTATAGCGTTGTAAGATAATATTGTTCAATGTTTCACAGAAGATTGACCTCACAGATTTAGCTTTTTACCGAGTCGGTATGTCGTAGAAGTACAGCAATGGGCTAAAATCCTCAAAAATGCTTAGAGCTGAATGGGCTTTTATGTCCGTAAGATAGTTAGGTACCATTATAAATGTCATTCAATTTTTCCTCATGGCAGTCTACCACTATTTCTATTTTCTTATGTACTCTATTTCCATGCACTATAACCTTACACTTCGCAAGCTAATATGAAGAGTTGAAAATAGTTAGAACTCATGACATAATTTACACTGAATCCAAATTAACTACAAAACCTACCAAGCATAAAACAAATACTGACCTATCTCCTAAAACCAGTAACAGAACCTTCCATTTGTAAAAAACAAACAAACCAACAAAAAGAAAAAAGAAAAAACAAACAAAAAAACACAAAGAAAATTGACAAAAATTAAAAGTATGCATTTGCCTGAGGTGTTCCATTACATCTAGTTAGAACATGAAGGAGAGTCTATTATTTGTAACAAAGCCTGAGCCAAAAAGACCTACCTATGAAATAGCTCTGTCCTAATGGACTGAACGTGTAAGTGGCTTTCACATAAGGTATCTTTATTACAACAAAACTTTTATGCTGAAAAGAACTGCAGACTGCCACATGTAATCTAATGTACTGAAGAGTTTTCTTTCTTGTTATCAGAGTAAATCCAAAGTCCTAGACTGAGTTCTGTGTTTATTTCACCAGTTTATTTTCAAGAGATCATGAAGAAGTACTTAAATAATTCAGTGTATGTATGACTAATAACAAACTCCAGATGACTTACTCTTACCTGTACTATGTAAACAAAGATGTATGAAAATGTTTCTGTACTTCTTAACAAAAACCAGTTTATTTGCCTGAGTAGATGTGTATGTGTATATGTTGCCAGTCTGCATTGCAGGTGGGATTCACACATAATAAACATTCTGAGGGCCCTTTTCCAATGTAAGATAAATTCAATTCTGATTACTATTGCTAAGAGGATTAAACAGATCCTTTTTGTGAACCAGACGGGAAATTAAAAATGTTTAATTAATCAAAGTATACTTTCTCCTATAATTAAATGCTTGAATTACAATGATCTAGAGAAATGGGAATACTGAAAAAGCTGCAGGTACTGTGGTAAGATAATATTTTATTTATAAACAAAATCATACAGGTCAGAAAAAAGTATTTCTATGAGTAGAAATAGCATTTACATTATTTTTGCTTCCCTCCAGTAATTATACTTGCATGTAATTACAACACTGGGGCATAATGGAAAAGATGTGAAATAAAAAAAACCTGAGAGATCGAAATCCATCAGCGTACTTCTGGCACAGGAAGCAATATAATTTAGAGAAAAGTTTAAGATTTCCCTAATTCAGAGAGTTTGAGGGCTATTCAAATATAGGTGGTAGTAGAAAGTTCAAGCAATTTGCTTCAGCACCTTCAAGTAAAATTTAGGTTATACTGTGTAATTGGAAATAACCAAGACGACTGATGTGACGTTTTTAATATACCATAATGAAAAAAAAATCAATTGAATTGACTAGTGGCCCTGCAAAATATAACAGATCAACCTGATTGACCTAGATAATATTTCTTATCCTTATTATCTGATTAAACATAAGGCACTTATAATACCCACTTTATCTGAAAAACATCCCTAAGTCACATGAAACTTTAACACACTTGTTTTCTCAGATCATAAATATTTTAGCACTTCCGGTAAGAAAACACACCAAGCAACAAGCAGCTCTGTCCAATGAACTGCTAGCAACAGGTAGGGCCACTGTATACCACAGTAAGCAACTTGCACTGTTAAACTACTGCAGAATGTTTTTAAACATTCATGACCAGATGACATAAGAATCTAGAAACTGAGTTCCCTTCCCTGCTACCTACACAGCCACTCAGAAAGACAATTTGGATCTACTGTCCAGAAAGCATTATCACTGAAGAGCTGTTCTGAACAAGAAGAGGTGACTATGAGAAGTTATTTAGCTCCAAGAGAGGCCTGCAGGGGACAGTGAGGGCTTTAGGGCTCACAGTGCTCTCTGCAGTGAAATAATCAATAGATACAGGTCTATGACTCAGGAAAGCACAGATTTTACTTATGTATCATTCCTCTTGATGTGCAAGCTTTTGAAAGGCTTAATAGTAAGAGAATCATGCATATATATCCCACTTTATGTAATGACATACATCACTACATGGTTTTAAACTGGTTTTTTCCCACATCTGACTACACTAACAATCATGAGTGAAATTGTTTACGTGCAGATTGTAAGTTGAAAAACCACTGGTGTAATCAGAGTTCTCTTGATGTAAGAGTGTTCATATTACACACTGAGTAATACAGTTGATTACAGACATATTTTACAGGTTAAATCATACATGCTGTATTGGGAGCCTTGAAGAAGATATTATATTCAAGGAGTTAGTTATCTTGAACAAGCCTGCACTATTGGGCTCGAGAAGCCTGTATCTTATTAATGTAATCTATAACATGTCTTTAGGAAACGTAACCTATGTGGATCAAGGAGTGTTGCATATTTAGGAGTTGGTGATCCACTCTGAGTAGGAACAGGCCTGTGCTGTACTGCACAGACTCTCTGGCTGAAGGATGAACTCAGACAGCTCACTGTAACAGAGGAGCCTGCAGGCTCCTTCAGTACCAATCACCACTTGGTACTGGTGATTAAACCACCTACATGGCCTTGCCTGTACCTCAAAATGCAGCAAGAAGTTGTCCTGAGAATATTCTTTAGGAATAAAGCTATTTTCTTATGAGGAAATTACATATTAGCTTAAAGGTCAAAAATGGGAAAGTTTTTCTCTGTGGACAGAACCTGTTCTGCACAGCACACTGTGGGAAAATCCACCAGGGCTCCATTGGATGCTGCATGAACACAGGATGCCCAGCATCTGAAGGGACATAAGATTTTTACAGTCCTCTTATTCTCTTTTCTTAAACAGTTATCTTATTAAGCCTTTTTTTTTTTCCAAGCCTTTTTTTTTTTTGACAACCTGTACCACCTCTCCTCCTCCAGAGGCAAACACATGCCTAGGGCAGCTTTTGCAGGCATTTTCTAAAGTATATCTGAGCAAAAGCTCATAAGCTACTAGAAAAGTTTCATCCTAAAAGGTTCTGGATATATTAATTCATTGTATATTTGTAGTGAATACATATACATATGTGTGTGTACGTGTGAGTCAATGTGTGTATATATACATACACAGAGCTTTACATAGGAAGGTTCTCATAATCTAAACTTGTCTAGCGAACATTTCAACTGCACCATCTTTACCTGCAGCTAAAACAGGGCCTTGAAAAGCTGCAGTAAAACACTGGGCTGCTGATTGTTCAGTAGGTTCCAAATAAACTGTTTCCTTGCTTTTTCAACTTTTTCAGAGTCCAGAAAACTGCAAATAATCTAAAAGTAATTCTCAGTACTTTGGGTGTGCTCACAGTATGAAAGCCACCTTCACTTCCAAATATTACAGAAAAAGACACAGCTAAATATAGAACTTGTAAGATATTTATAAGTACAATATCACTTACTTTTAAAAAATGCAGCAAAAAAACTTACTTGTATGAGGTCTAAAATGCCAAGCTCGCTTTCTGAAGAATCAACACAGAAGACAAAATACAAGGTAGCATAGTGTCGGTAAATTAGTTTGTTATCAGATCCACCTATTAATCTAAACAGGAAAGAAAACAGCAAAGCTTAATGAGCATCTCAGGATAAGCTGAGCAAATCTTCATGATTATTTCAGTTAATAGGAGACCTATTGTTAATGGCTGGCTGGAGCTTTCCCAAATGCAACTATATCACAACTTTTATTTTGTGATATAATTAGAATGGAGAATGCTAAGTACCAAACCAAGTTACATTTACCACACAGGCACAGTTATTGTTATCCACATGGCTAACAATTACATCAACATATGCAACTTTTTATTAGTATCAATTCAAACAGATCATGTAGCTTCATCAAAAAATAGGAATTAAATGTACTTCCATTACATATTGTGTACACACTGTACAGGGATTAATCTGCTTTACAGATTAACAGGGAGCATGGCTGCTCCCTGCCCTTCTCAGAGTGGTATCAACAGAAAAAGAAAGCTATAATGCAGACTGGCATTTGGATTACGGGAAAAGCCTTAAATCGGGTTTATGGTCCACTTAGTAACCATGTAACACTCTGTGCTACAAAATGTTTGATACCTTGAGACATAAGACTGTACTACAACCAATAGTTTGTGATGCAAAGTGAAAGTCACAGAAGCAATTAAATTTTTATGCACTCACTAATCATCAAGTTACTGAACATGAAAGAGGTCAAAATAGGTACTTCCTTCCACTCTTCTCTTACAACGTTTGCAGAGAAAGTACATAAATCATAAAAAGTTCATGGGATCACTGATCTTTGCTGTGACCAGCAGGAGGCCCACTCAAACAGAAATGCAAATATTTTGTACCCTGAACCTACACGGCTACAAATATAATTCTCCCTTTACTCTCTACTAGAACTCAGATTTTGGTATATCATGATTTATCCCTTTAGTTTCTGCCTTTAATATAGGGAGAGTATATGCTGATAAATAAAAAAAAAAAAAAAAAAAGAGAAATCTTTCAGGTCACTTTTGGTTAAGCACATTGATGCTTGGGTGGGGGGAGGAAGAACCCTTTGTTCCTCAAGAGAAGGAACAATGTTTAAGAAATATCAGACAAAAGTATTACAAACAAATGTGAAAGTGGAAAAAATGGAAATTAAACTCTCCTCTTTTGTGCTTTGTATACCTAATTCTTTCAAATACTTTAGTACCCTGAGTTAGTATATATAAATTGTTGAGGCCTTTGGTTAAACGGCAACCTATAAAGTGATCGCTCTCTTGAAGAAAAAAAAAAAAACAACCTGAAAAAAATATATTGAAATGGTAACTAATTGAGCAGTAGGAGGAAAGTCAGAATTACGTCTCCTGTCTTAGTTTCTTTTTGTTGCACAAGTATGATTTTTTTAAAAGGCTCTAAATAGCTTCTGTCTTTGACTTACAGAATTCAAGCCAGCAGGTTTCCAACTTGAAATCAGCTCCAAGAACCTAATAGAATCACCAGTTGAGTAGTTGGAAGAGAATGACTTTATTTTAAAAAATAATTAAAAAATCATGAATCATCTTGATCAGGAAAAAGACATCATAGCTGGCAAAACACAGAGAGGCATTTAACTGACTCTACACAAAGAAAAGTAAGGCATTAACAGGCTAACTTTCAGTAAACGGATATTTCCATAACTACAATATTAGATATTTGACAATCCCTATGTTTAAACTGGAGATCGTGAGCTTACTCCACCAATTATGATTCCTTTTCCTAGAAGGTGGCTTTGTAACTACTTCCTCTTGATAACCAATATTGCAAAGTAAAACACTTTTCCATTTCAGAATTTCTTCTCTTCAACTAAAGGAAGACCACATTATAAAGAAACAACCAAGATGATTCAAGAAAGAATCTATGGACAGGAGACATTAAGTCTGGTTTTCCTCCTACCTTGCTCTACCTATATTAATAAAATATCTTGGTTGAAACTGCAATAGTTAGCACATTTAAAACCTAGGGTTTTTTTCTTCCTAGCTTATACAGCAAGCCTGAACCCTGACAAAAAGGCAAAAGGAATCCTACTACCAAGGGCTGTCTACTCAAACTTTAGGAGAGCAAGCCAAAGCAAACATTTCAATTTTCTCAATGAGTATGGCAAACGCCAATGCCTCTTCAAATGAGGCCAGAAATCTTTAGCTTGATTATAAGGAAACTCATTAGGTACGATCTGTGATTTGCCTGTTTCTTCCTCATCTGTGTTTGAAACAATTAATAGCAGTAGACACTACTTATTTCAGACTTGATACTTACAATCCTCCTTCTAGGAAATTACAGACATTTTCATCACGTTTTGATACTAAATGGAAAGTTTCTCGGATAATTTGTTGTTGTGTATCTTCACTCTATGAAAGAAAACATATTTTGCTATCAAGTTAAAATGGATTAATTACAACGCACAGCACACACAACTAAGAAATAGAACACAAAGTTTATCAGCACTCACAAACTATCTACTTCAGAAGCCTTAAATCTGACAATAAACAAGCAGCATATTAATTTGTCATTTCACCACAAAAAGACATTTTTATAAGTTAAGTTGCAGAAGAATACATTACTCAGAACTGTGAGAACAGTAATTGGTTTTAAGAAACTGATTAAAAAAATATATCAAAAAATATTTTCTTCAAGTAAACAGGAAATTTTCTTAAGTATTCTGAATTTTTTGTATTTCCACCATAGCCTGAACAGCTACAGACATGCTTTGAAATGACTTTCACCCACGAACAGGGCAGGGAAACAATCTCAAAATCTCGAAGGGACTGGGGAAGCTAGAAATCCCACAATACAGAACTCTTTCAGAAATAGCTTAAAATGCAATAGCATCATGAGCAACAGCTTCTCCTAAGCCATTAGATTTCCTTCTAGCAGATAAAAAACATCACTTCTGAGTTTGAATTTGCTTGACTTTTCTGGAGTCCCTACTGTGACTCCATCATTCCTGCACACTTCCTTTTGCTACTCTTCTATAAGAACAGCATTTTAAACAAACCTGTTATTTCATAATAAAGAAAATGCAGATACAATTCCTAAAATCCTGCATTTGTTTTACTATACAAAATCCTAAAATTATCAAGCATAGATAGCCCCCAACCCTGCCCAAGCACATAAGTCCACATTTTAAATTTTTATATGAACTAACGCTCTAAGGAAAACTAGTATGTATCTTAAAAGCATTTTCAGCTAGAACCCTGCATGAACCTTGCTAGGCAAAGCAAGACTGGCGTCGGTGCTGTTCACATTCATCACCTTAAATTCATGTGTCATTTTACAGAAAACCTCTACAATCCACAAAGACATCAGCAAACAGCTCCAGCAGAAGTAAATTGTTCCATAAAACACAGAACAAGAAAATGCAGATTCCTCTGCTTCTATAGTTTGTGTTCCTAATTTGTGCCTGCCATACCCTGCTGCAGTTATATCAGTTTCTTCCATCACATTTTCCATGATAGTAAGAAAAAGACAATCTGTCTTTTTTCCTTAAGAAATTGAGATACCAAGTATTTAAAATAACTTTTGTTTTCAGAATTCGCCCCTATTCACAAAGTTGTTCAGAAACTTATTTTTGACTTTGAGATTATGGTCACAAGTCTATATTCTGAAACACAAAAACAGGTTACATACATCTTCCTATTTAATTGCCAGGAATTATTATTTTTCTACCCAATTGCAAAAGATTATTAACTTCATTTTATGCAGTAGAAAATCTTCCCATTCTCATATATACCAGGGAAAAAATGTTACACACATTTTAAAAGTTTTGGTACAATGAAGCAAATACCTCTTTCACAGATCTGACCAAATTAATTTCTCTAGAAAGTCTGAGATGCTTCCACTTGTAGAAAAAAAAAAAAACCCTGATATTTACCTCCAGTACTGGTTCAATCAACATGAAGGTATGCATAAAGTTCAAAAAGTCCATAAATAAACCAGTCTTATTGAAGTCACACACAAAAAGATAATCAAGACAATTTTATCTGTTTCAGGGGACCATGAGGCTTTAGTGAAATCACCTAATCAAGTCACTTCTTAGTCTCATTTGCTATTTACATTCTCAAAATTTCAATGTGTTCTGTTTATACAGACATATTACCCTACTTGAAGCATTGAGGATTTGTTCTAATTCCAGTTATGAAAGTAGTAGATTAGAATGGAGTTGACAAGGAAAATCTGGTATCTTCCTGCCATTCCCTCCTCCCCTTCCCCTGCTTCTTCTCCCTCCTAGGACTTTTGATTATTCAACAGTAATAGAATACGCAAAAAGATAATTACATTTGAACGGAGAATTAGAATGGAAATAAACTGTTTGACATTAATCCAAGTTTTGTATATACATTTCTAAAGTCTCTCATCTACCTATTTAATTTTTACCTCCACAGGCAGGAAGAAAAAAAAAAAAGAAAAAAATCCCACCAAACTTCTTTAATAAGTTACTGTAGCTCTGTAATAGAACAGAACAGAATAGGGATGTGCATTAAGGGGAACGCTTTTCAGTATGTGAGGTGAGAATAGTATCTGTAGGTGAGACTATTCCATTTTAATCTTTGAATCAGAAATGGTAAAAAAAAAAGACATTGGACTGGTAACCCAGAACTGGTAAGAAAGAAGAAAACAGGTTCATAAACACATATTAGAATTTCCCGGTATTGCTTTTCTAAGGAGAAGGAATCAAATTTACTCATCCACAGCAGTGACCTATATAAGTTACACTCCTTTAATTAAAAGCCTGACAGTGCAAACTGAAGTGTCAGGTCAGGGTCATCATTTCTGCTCTGAGATGGAGGTAAGAAACATCCTGTCCAATAAAGTTAAATATTATGTCCATAATAGCCAAAATTGCAAATAGCCACAAACCCAAGTAAGTATTAACAATAATGAAAGAGAATATTTTGTCTACATAGTACTGGGAAGCATCATTTTCCCCTGTGTTTTAATGCACAAGGTTTTAATGCACTAAGCAGAGCTTAGCCTACTCGCTAGGAAATAGAGTGCATGACCACAACAGCACCTCAAAATCTCTTATTCTTGAATTAAACCAACTGTTTCCATATTGTTTCTTAATTCCCTGTGGTTGCACTTTCTTTTCATTGATATCAAGTGTATGTGCTGCATTTTCAGGGCTGGTTTGCTACTTGCCTTCTCCCGTGTGAAAGAATATACTATTATGCATTGTAACGTTTCTTTTTCACGTCAACTGCATTTCTATAGTACTCTGAATGTTTCCAAAGGAAAAGCCTCTGCTTACTGAAAATCTACGAGTCCCGCAAAACTGGTCTTCCCCACTCGAACACCTCTGCCCGGAGGTGCCCGGAGACGGGGAGCCCTACATCAGAGACACCGAAAGCCAGGCTACACAAGCGCTTCCACTCATAAGTTGAGAGAACGGGCTCCGCCGTCGAACGAGACTCCCTCCCTTCACCTTCAGCCCCTACCAAAGGACAATTTCCAGTGAAAAGAACACTGGAAAGGAGAAAAGCGGTCTGGTAGCTTTTTTTCCCGAAATCCCATTTTCCTCGCTGACGGCTCTCACGCGGCCTCAGCACCCTCCATCTTACCCCCATCCCAACACCACAGCAGCAGAGGCGCCGGGGCGGGGCCGGGCCAAGGAGCGGCTTCCCCCTACCCCCCGCCAACCGCCGGGCCTGAGGAGACCCCTCGCCGCCTCAGAGGAGGCCACCACCTCCCGCCCCGTCCCGCCCCGTCCCCGCCTTGCCCGTACATAGCGCTGGTAGAACTTGGAGAGCCGCGGCTTGCCGTGGTTGTTGAAGATGAGGATGGCTTTGATCATGGTGGGGCGGGAGGGCGGCGGCCGCCGGGCTCGCTGCCTTGCGCCCTCCTCTTCCTCTTCCTCCTCCTCCCCCCGCCCGGCTCTCGGAGCGGCGGCAGCCAGTCGCGTGCACCAGCCGTTAGCGGCGTGAACGGCCGCCCGCGCGCACGTGACGCTTCCCCCCACGCCCCTCCCTGTCACCTGACGGGAAGGAGGTGTCCCGCGAGGCAGGTCACTTCCGCCGCCCGGGAAGCCGGGGAAAGCAGTATGGCGGAAGCGGAGGAACAGGCGCTGCCTGCATCGCCTCAAAGCGAGGGCCGGAGCGAGGGCGGGGAAGAGGCCCCGGAAGGGGGAGCGGCAGTAGGGGCTGCCGACCCGCCTCCCCCTGCGGCCGGATCGCCGAGTACCGAAGAGCCCACCGGTGACACGAAAAAGAAAAGTAATGGGGCGAGAAGTCACGCCGGGGGGGCGGGCGGGTGTGTGAAGTGACGGGCGGGCGCGCTGGCCAATCGGCGGCGGGAGCGGGTGGCTCTGGCCAATGAGGGAGCTGGTGCGCGGCCCTTTAACGCGTGCCCCTCCCCCGCAGTTGACATCCTGCTGAAGGCCGTGGGCGACACTCCCATCATGAAGACCAAGAAGTGGGCCGTGGAGCGGACCCGGACCATCCAAGGCCTCGTTGACTTCATCAAGAAGTTCCTCAAGCTGATGGCCTCCGAGCAGCTGGTAGGGGCAGGTGTACCTGGTGGCCTGCCTGGCCTATCCCAATGTACCCAAGGGGAGGCCAGAGAGCCAGCCATGACAGGGAGCTCTGCTTGCCCTAGGTCCAAGCTGTCACACTTTGCTGTGAGATTCTTGGGATCTAGGCTATGGCTTTCAGCACTAGTAAAACTATTCAAAGTACACATCTGTCGTGGTTTAACCCCAGCCAGCAACTAGAACCACACAGCTGCTAGCTCACACCCCCTCTTCTCCCTTCACACCCTTTTCTGCCACCTCACACACATACACCCTATCCAAGAAGGGTGGGGAGAAGAGGCAAGAAAGGAGGAAAAAGGGAGAAAAAAAAAAAGCCTTGTGGATGTGATAAAGACAGCTTAATCCAAACAATAACAGAAAAGGAAAAATAATAATGACGTGGTTCACTCTTACCACCTGGTGAATTGGCATCATCCTGAGCAGTGATTGCTGTCCCCCCTTTATCCCCCACACATCTATGGTGTGGAATATTTCATTGGTCATTCTGTCCGTCTGTGTATGCTCCTAGGGGAAGCTGAAAAAAATCCTTGAATGGTGAAAACATCACTTAACAACAACTAAAACCAATAGGTATTATTGACATTCCTTTCACAGCCGTCACTAGAGAGAAAACTCATTCTTTCCCAGCTGAAACTAGGGCAACACCGCAGTGTAACATTGAGATAATGTTAGTATCTGTAGTGGTGTGGTCTGTAAATATGCTTGGGTGGTCAGCTCCTTTGGGCTTTTTGCAGTGTCTCGGTTTCTTCTTGCCTGATGCTGATGTGGAGCATCACTGTGCGTGTTGTGCAGTGATGCATTTCACTGAAAGGTTCCTATGGACAGTGTAACTGTAGAAGTCAGAAGGAATATTTGGGGAAAAGTCTAAAGGGGTTAGGGTTGGCTTTCTGAACAATAATGTCTTTTTCCTTCAGAACTTATCAAACAGTTTCGTTACTGTCCTAGGAGTGATTTATCTTTTAAAATGGATAGTTTGGAAATGTTCACAGTTTGGCAGCACATTACTGCCTTCCCTGATCCTTCCTGGGAGACCCAGGAAGTGGCCTTCTGATAACATTGGAAGAGCTGGAACAGATTCAGAAATATGGTTGTACTAATTTTTGCGATTAGCAGTAAGTTCTTAAATGAAACCTTGGAGTGCATGTTTGTTAAAATATGAAGTCAATGCTAGACTCATTAAAACAGTCAAACATGTAGCTAAAGTGCAGATGAAATTGCTCTGCTCTTGGCTCTTATTTAAGCATATAATCATAAACAGTTCCACTAGCCACCTCTTTCACTAGGAAAGAAGGGTTTCTTTTTCCCAGGGCTAATATCTCAAAGAGGTGTAAAAGTTCAGGTATTTACTGTTCATGGGTATTCTCAACAGTTTAATTAACTAGCTGCCATCTCAGTGTCTGAGGAAAAAAATACAGGAGTTTCAGTGTGATTTACGGTTAAGGTTATACTTCAGGAACAAAGCCATGGGAGTTTTATAACTCTTACTTGGTAATAGCATATAATACCCGACTTCATATTGCCATCCCACACTGCAGATCCTAAGGCCCTCTTTGACATTATGGACAGGCTACTGTATGAGTATATATGTTTGGAACAGGAAGTGAGAAATATGACTTTTAAAAAGAAGAAAAGAATTATTCTTTCTATGGCTGCTGTTTTAATTGAACAAATTTGAAATAGTGGGAATAGTTTGGGTACTTGAAAGAAGAGAAGGAATTGAAACAGTGAGTTCACTTCATGCTGCTGTATGGGGTTCTAATTGATCAACTTTCAGGAGAAGGCAGTCAGCATGCTTGCTGTGGCTTGGTCTGGTTGGCCAGTCAGAGGTGACTCACAGAAATCATGTTGCCCCTCCACACTGAAGTGAAAATACTACTTCATGGCATTTTGGTGTGGGTTGTCAAGATTATAAAATTGCTGGTGAACAGAGGGCAGATATATCTGGCTCTGGCTGCAGAATATTTCTTCTATGTGATCTGTGGGAAATGTCCATCTTTTGTTTTCTTTTCTTGCAGTTCATATATGTAAACCAGTCTTTTGCTCCATCTCCAGACCAAGAAGTTGGGACCCTCTATGAGGTGACTTTCATCTTTTCCTTTCCAAATGTGTTTGGCAGAACTTGACAGTACGTTTCTGGTACTTGAGATCTGTTACTGCCCCTAACTATGCTGGCAATGCCTCGTATTTAATATAATATGGTTGATACTCACATTTCTGTATGAATATGATATAAAGAGACACGACTTCATACAGGTCTCTGGAAATATGTTCCTTTACATGCAGTATGTTGTCATGCTTTCCATTATAATGGAGAGCTTTGATATAAGTTACGTTATTCCATGACACAGTTATCTGGTGAGGGGCTTTTTTGTTTGTTTTCCTTCATGTATAAGCTAGCCTGTGAATAATCTAACAGCCCTTATTTTGTTTTCTGTTTTTTTCTTGCAGTGTTTTGGAAGTGATGGCAAGCTTGTACTGCATTATTGTAAAACCCAGGCATGGGGATGAATTACAAGCAATACAATTGTTTAGGTGTTATTTTCAAAAATGGAAAAGGGATTAACTTTCTTAAACTCAACTTGTAAACACACAGAAAGAAGGACATTTTGCATTTCTGCTTATGACTGTACTTTTATAAAAATTATGCAGATGAACAGCAAAAAAGAAGAGCTACCTAGGCCGTCTGATCATGTAGGTTTTTTTCTGATGTACATCTGAGGTACAGAAAAAAAATCTGCATCTGCCATCTATAAAGTAGATCCAGTTCTCTTGCTGCCGAGTTCTCAATTGCTGTATCTGAAGGGAAACTATTTCAAAGTTGTCTGGAGGACTATATGCTGTACTGAAGATCAAAGTTCCTTTTTATTAAAAGGGATGTTTATTGTACATGTAGCCTCGGATTCAGTCCACTTCTGACATGTTGTATGTCTGTTATGTGCTTTCTATTCTTTGTGAAGTCTTCATCTTGAACACACATTACTCATGTCATTTCAGGACAGTATTTTTATTTTTTCTCACAACTAGTATGTAGGTATTGGTATATAATCTAATTATTTCACTCTGTGCTTTCATCATGTTGGTACTCTTAAGTACCTCACTTATATGGCACAGCATAATGATATGCCTCAGAAATACTTTCCTCCTGCCCAAATCGTGTAGTGATTTTTTGAAGGCTGAACACTTCAGCCAAGGTGTTTCTTCTGGCACTGTTTAATGACTAGCATTGTTAGTTGAATGATGCACTAACTGTTGCATCTTCAGTTAATGAAGAAATAGACATGAGATGCTAAAAACCTACTCTATATTCTCCTTTTGGCTGCTGTTATTTTCCTGTTTCACCAGCTGCATGTTCCATCAATAAAATAGAATGCTGTTTATATCCTTTTGCTGAGCAATAACTTAATGAGGATTATTGCTTTTTCATCGTGGAGAGGACTTGGTGCCTTGACTTGGGTACAGACCTTTGCATTTATTTATTGGAGGGTTTGGATGTGGGGGATGGGCTTTTGTGGATTTATTTTAAACATCTGTTGTACAATCTTTTATGTTTGTTTAAGCTGTACTAAATTAAGTGCTAGTGCTTTGCTTGCTGAGTGTTCTTACACTCAGATGACAGTTTTGGTCTCTGAGCTAATCTAATTCTTTAGCACATGCAGGCAAAACAGCGTGTTCTAGTTTAAAGCATGCTTGTACAATACTTTTGAGCAGTTGGTTGCTATTTCATGTGTAAGTGGCTCTTACGTGGTCCCTGCAACCTGCGTATCAGATTGTTTCCACCTTTGGAGGATTTCTGGAGAACTAATACCCAGCTGAACTTCCTGACGTTGGTGCAGTTTACGTGCAGCCCTGCATATATGTGGCAGAGTAACACAGGTACCTGACCTGAATGCTTGCTATGCAAATAGCCTGGTATGTTTTACCACTTTTTAAGTGGAAACCCAGGATTTGTTAGATTAAGCTAACAAGGCAGAATTGATTGTAAACTTAAAATGCGTCAAATAATCCGTACGTGTGCCTGCTCAGAACCCTGATCTCATGAGTCTTTGTCTAGTGAAGAGAACTGTTGCAGAGGTAAGCACTCTGTCTTGAGGAAATTGCCTCCTCAGTTCCTGTGAGGCCACCATAACCTTGCACAGCCACTAGAGGGTACGCAAGGACAAAGGTATTTGCATAGATTTTCCTCGTTTGGTTCCGCCCCCCCCCAGCCTTTTTCGTAATATGTCCACTTGCTGGCCTTACAAATATAAGTAGTTTGTTCTCCTGTGTGGCAGTATGTTTACCTAAGATAAGCTACTAGTCTGCCTCTCTTTAAAGAATGTTCTATTGGTGCCTTTCACCTCATTTGATCCTAAATGAAACTACTGATATACTGCAAATGTGCTTTTCAGAGTGATGCAAGAAGATTGGGTCTTGTGTGTGTGTTTTTTGAGGTGGGTTGGGTTTTGTTCTCTTTCTTTCTTTAAAAAATAAAAACAATTAAAAACCAACTAGGATCTCAGGGTAAGGGAGGGCTGTACGTCATTGTATCTTGCCAGCTAATAATAGAAGGTTGTCCTTCATATTGCATCTATAGATAATTTTTGTCATCTGCAGTTGAAAAAAAAATAATGTTTTATCACTTCAAAGGTAATAGTCCAGTAGCATAAAAACCACAGTAATGGTTTGGATTTACCATTTTGTGGTTCTGGGATTTCTTTTATTCACTGCATGCATTTTTGAATTTGTATAACTTTCTCGTGAAGATTTTAATTATTCGTTTATTTAAGATTCAACTTGCTCCTTGAACAATATTTATTTCTTAAAATCGCTCCAGTATTTTTCTGCTCCTATTATTTCTCCAGTCCCAACTAATAATTTTTAGCCCCTAGTTTACCACTGCACAATGACTACTCACCTGATACAGGTCTTGCTTTCTGTTTCCTGAATGCTCTAAGTGTCTCCCTTTATTCTGTTTCTTTCCTTTTAATGACTCCGATTCTACTAATTCCCCCCTGTAGCATCTGTACCTCTTTATGGAGAGACTTCTTTTTGCCACTTTTCTCTGTAGTTTTCTCCCTTCCCACATCAGGAGGGTAGTCGGTGCTTGTTTAGCTCTGGTAACTCCTTAATGACCATGGGGTCTCTGTGAAGATTCTGTGTGACTGACAGAAACTTTTCCCTTGAGCGTGTTCTTAAATAACAAGTCTTAAATGCAAACGTGTCAAGTAGATAATGTGTAGGGTAAACAAGTAAATGGTTAGCAGCTTGTTGCTTGCAGAATTTGCAAAAGACAGAGCTTGCAAAAGACATATTAAATCTAATACTTTAAAAAGTGACAGTTATAGCATCTAAAACCATAGGTGATCCTGAAATGCTTTAAAATGTATGTACTCTTTAAAAAGAGTAATTACAGTAAACTGGAAACATCAGAAGCTTAAGTAGAACATGAAATATGTTGTCTGTATTCACTGTGCTTTGAACAAAAGTGTTGACTGTATAGTTTAATTTACTTCAGTTGCAATAGAGGGAGGAAAAAGGATGTGAAAGGAAGGGTTGACCTTTTGGGCAAGTCTGTGGGAATGGTACAAAAAATATCTAGGCTTAAAAAAGTGTTGTTTTCCACTTCAGAATGCTACACTATTGAGCAGCCAATATGTATAGTATATTCACTTAATTGTGTGTAACTGAATTAAAAGAATAGGCAAATCAGAAAAAAAAAAAACACCAGTAAATAAACTAGTTTTTAAAGATCAAGAAATTAAGATAAGTATTAGAAAGGAAAATTATGCTGATTTTATGAAATGCTTAGTTCATCACAACATCCTGATACTTAACTGAATTTTGCAAAGCACTATGTTTTATCCTGTTTCCAAGGCAACAGTCACCATGTTTAAACCTTCTAAACTGAGAGGCCTAATTTATATGAACTATTATTCATATAATAGTTTAGAGGTTTAGAGACTAGCATTCATTATGAATTTCTAATTTGTAGCTTGAACTAGTCTTAAAAGCACATGGAAAACATGAAGGAGCTAAATGAAACTAAAGTACCTCAAAAGTGAAATGATAAAATATGTAGCCATATCACTTATGTGCATAATGAGCAATGTAATCCTTATTTTTAAGCCTTGAGGGATTACTGCCAAGGTATTGATAGAAGATGTGTTTGTGTTAATTATCCCTACAACATAATCTTAAATGTGCTGATCTGCAAGTCAGGGGATAGAAATCCACATATCAATTCTGCAAACTCCTTCTCAACTCTAAAGCAGCTGCCGTGTATCCATTGCTGCTGTTCATTCTTGTTTTGCAGATCAAATTCTGCTTCTAATTACACAGGCTTTTGGCTTACACTGTTCTTGAAGTTCCTGAAGTCTTAATTGCTCTTCAGGGTTGTTGTACAAAGGTTACTCAAGGCATTACCATACTACAACATCTTCATACTTCCAGATGAGACAAGAGAAGGGGAGGAAAATATCTTTACCTCTGGGTTTTTCATGGTGATTATGGCTCCATTACAAGGTTGTATAAATTCTGTGTGCGTTAAAAAAAAAACAAAACCCAAAACCACCAAACAGTGTTTTCAGCCTTGTTTTGTATTGGATCATCAAGAGAACAAAAACAATTTACAAGAAACTATGTTGAATGTGTTTGTTCTTACTTGCGGAGACCATGCTTCATAGAATCATAGAATCATCTGGGCCGAAAGGGACCTTCAAAGGCCATTTAGTCTGACCCCCCTGCAGTCACAGGGACACCCCCAACTAGACCAGGTTGCCCAGGACCTGGGCATCGAGCCCCTCCTTGAATGTCTCCAGGGAAGGGGCCTCAACCACCTCCTGGGGCAACCTGTTCCTGTGCTCCACCACCCTCACAGTAAAGAACTTTTTCCTAATATCCTATCTAAATCTGCTCTTCTCCAGCTTAAAGCCATGGACCCTTGTTCTTTCACTGCAGGCCTTTGTAAACAGACTGTCTCCAGCCTTCCTGTAGCCTCCCTCAGGTACTGGAAGGCTGCTGTTAGGTCTCTCTGAGCCTCCTCTTCTCCAGGCTGAACAAGGAGAGAAGCTCCCCAGCTCCCTCAGCCTGTCCTCGTAGCAGAGGTGCTCCAACCCCCTCAGCATTTTTGTGCCCTGACTCTGGACCCGCTCCATCAGATCCATGTCTTCTATTGAGGGCTGCAGACCTGCACAGAGTGCTCCAGGTGAGGTCTCACCAGAGCAGAGTAAAGTGGGAGAATCACTTCTCTGGACCTGCTGGCAACACTTCTTTTGATGCAGCCCAGGATGCGATTAGCCTTCTGGGCTGCAAGTGCCCACTTTCTGCTCATGTCCAGCTTCTCGTCCATCAGCACCCCCAAGTCCCTTTCCTCAGGGCTGCTTTCTAACACCTCGTTGCCCAGTCTGTACGATTGTTCTGGCCCAGGTGCAGAGCCCTGCACTTGCTCCTGTTGAACTTCATGAGGTTTACTTGAGCCCACGTCTAACCTGTCCAGGTCCCTCTGAATGACATCCCATCCCTCAGGTGTATCGACAGCACCACACAGCTTGGTGTCATCTGCAAACTTGCTGATGTTGCTCTCAATCCCTCTGTCGATGTCATTAATAAAAATGTTAAACAGCACCGGTCCCAGCACAGACCCCTAAGGGACACCACTTGTCACTGCTCTCCAACTGGACTTAAAGCC
>BJBW01001477.1:8639-111491 GCA_004320125.1 Scolopax mira | reverse complement strand
AGGCCTTACAGAAGTCCAGATAGATCACATCCATAGGTCCTCTCTTATCTAGTGACATCATAGAAGGCCACTAGGTTAGTCAGGCAGGACCTGCCCCTTGTAAAACCACGTTGGCTGTTATGAATCACCCCTCTGTCCTCCATGTGCTCAAGCATGGCATCTAGAAGGATCTGATCCATGATCTTCCCAGGCATGGAGGTGAGGCTGACAGGTCGGTAGTTCCCAGGGTCCTCCTTTCTACCTTTTTTAAAAATGGGTATGATGTTTCCTTTCTTCCAGTCTGCAGGGACTTCACCTGACTGCCATGACTTTTCAAATATCATGGAAAGTGGCTTTGCAACTTCATCAGCCAGTTCTTTCAGGATTCTGGCATGTATTTCATCAGGTCCCATGGACATGTATATTTTCAGATTTCTTAGATGATCACGTACCATGCCTTCATTTATAGTGGGACGGACTTTGTCACCTGGGTCCTCAACTTGTGGGCCATCAACACAAGAGCTAGGAGGAAAGGGGTTGCTAGTGAAGACAGAGGCAAAGAAGTTATTGAGAACTTCTGACTTCTCCTCATCTGTCAATACAAGTTCCCCATTGCTGCTCATTAGAGGGGCTACATTTTCTTTAACTTGCCTTTTCTGGTTAATATACCTGTAGAAGTCCCAGGATGCCAGTCCCTTCTTCCATTTTCTGTGTAGCCCCATCTTGCCCCTCAGTTTGACCAGCAGGTCCCAGCTCAACCATGGTGGTCTCTTGCCTTCCTTGCCCAATTTCCTACATGTAGGGATTGAGATCTTTTGCGCTCTATAGAGAGCATCCTTAAAGATCTGCCAGCTTTGTTCTGCTCCCTTGTCCCTGAGGGCAGTTTCCCATGGGGTCCTATTTGCTAACTCCTTGAAGAGCCAGAAGTTTTTTTTTCTTAAAATTTAGAGTCCTAACTGTGCTTCTCATGGGTTTTAGTCTTCTTAAGACAGTGAACTGCACTAGGGCATGATCACTGCAGCCCAGGCTGCCTTCAATTTTCACATCTCTGATGATTTCACTTGCATTTATAACCAACAGGTCCAACAATGCATCTCCTCAAGTGTGGTTGATTATTTCTTGTCTCAAGAAATTGTTGTTTAAGCACTCTAAGAGCTTCCAGGATTACCTGCAGCCAGCCATGTTGCTTTTCCAACAGATATCAGCCTTGCTAACATCATTCTTATTATGCTCCCAAGGCTAAATGTCAGAACAATAGCCATAATGCTGTGAGATGTCAGGTGCATCTTATTGTATTTTAGGCAGGAAGCTTTTAAGTTGAGGCCAAAATACTTAGAGAAACAAAACTCATTTAGAGGTTGTTTCATTCTAAAATAGGGGGTTAAGAAAGGTTGACTAAAGAGAGACCAAAATAAGTACATTAAAAGTTTAACATTAAGCCGGTCACACTGGGCTAGACTCGGTAGTGCCAGGAAATTTTCTGGGACACTGTAGCTCAGTCATCTGTTCAGTTAGTTGGTAGAACAGTTGCTGGCACAGATTTTGGCCTCTGCACAATTCAGGAGTTGGCAAGGCACCATTTCTGGTGGGCACTTTGGACGTGACCAGCCTGTTCTGGCGGTTAAAAGGTAAATAATGTGGTTGCAAACTGTTCTTTGCAAGTTTGCTTCCATGCCAGAGGACAGGCCTTGGGATATTTGTTAGTGGATACACAGCCCTGGTTTCAGGTGAGATTTGATTGCTTGTCCACACATAGAGAAGAATTAAACTTTGGGGAGAAAAACATTGTCCATTTTCAAGCCTCAGGAGCAGTCTCAGAACTACTTTTTAAATGGTTCTCCAGCTTTTCTTCCATGTTGCTTCCATGTTCTTCCATAGATGCTTGCTTTAAATGCCTACCAATAGCTAGATTCTGAAACAATTTTTTTAAGACTGCAGATTAAAGATGGTGAGGAATTACTACTTATACAACTTATACCTTTCCTTATTGCAAGTAGCTAATTAGTAAGATTTAGGAAAAAGTAAAGGAGTCTCAGTGTTATTTCTGTGTATTTTCTCATGTAATAATTCCACATGAATATTATTTATATATATATATATATAAAAAAAAATCAATTGGACTGAGTGAATATAGTGTTAAAATATCATTGCATGGAGGGCTTAAGCGTAAAAAAAAAAAAAAAAGGTTCAAGTTACACATTCCAATTGCAAAAATTAGTATGTGACTTTAAAGTAGACAAAAATGCCTTTCCCTCAAATCCAGTTTGGTAAGAAAACTAATAACCCTAGCAATTCTTGGGAACCAAAATGCTTCAAGAGCTCTTCATCTCTGAAACAGGAAACCTCAAAGAAGAGAAGGGCTCCAAACAGAAAACTGCACAGTAAATATTGTCAGTGCAGAGAAGGCTAGCCAGAACTTCAGCTTTCTTGTGTAAATACCACAAGTTGAAAGAAACGGAAACTTATTTTAAAGTGTTTTTCTCACAGAGATAAATGTCAATATTTTATATTTTATTTGTAGCGCATGCCTAGTGTACTAACCTCCCACCAAAACTGGATCAAAAATACTTCTTGCAAGGGTCCTTTCTGTGCTGTGTGGTTTAATGCCACACAGCTCTCCAGTGTGGTTTGTTTTGGGTTTTTTTTATAGCGATACACACACTGCTTAGTAGTAGTTGTTAGCGTTTTCAATGTATGGCTTGACTTAGTATGTGGTGCCCTCGTTTCACGCATTGATTACTGCATTTTGCAGTCTGCTGACATTTCACTGCATGATCTATGTTTGATACGATTTGTTCTCGGGCTTTTATTTCTGGTAAATCACTGTGCAAGCAGCAGGTTCTCATGCAAAACCTGTTGTGTACTGAGAGATCAATCTCACTTTCCAGGTTTTATGACTGAAGAACAGCTGCAGCACTGTTCCACAGCTCCAGAAGGAATCACCCCACCTGGATGTAGGGCTCCACAACCATTTAGCTTGGTCTTCCAGATCACAGCTTGGGAACTGTGGTTTTAGGTGGTGCATTGCTTCCAAACAGCAATCTGAGTGACGTCTGCAACAAACATTTGCTCATGTCTCCTCCCGGTTATAATCCGAAAGGTCTCCTCTGTGTAATTGGCATCCTCCCAAGAGTTCAAAGACCTTCATGTGAAATGGCAGGGACAGAAGTCTAGGTGTCATAGACTGAGGCACTTCAGGTGCTGGATGCAGTCCTTCTTAAATCATACAAAGCTTAAAGGAAGGGGCAGTAACTCTTTTGTAATGCTTTGGGTCTACACGACATAATATTGTATATAGAATCATAGAATCATCTGGGCCGAAAGTGACCTTCAAAGGTCATCTAGTCTGACCCCCCGGCAGTCACAGGGACACCCCCAACTAGACTAGGTTGCCCAGGGCCTCATCGAGCCTCTCCTTGAATGTCTCCAGGGAAGGGGCCTCAACCACCTCCTGGGGCAACCTGTTCCAGTGCTCCACCACCCTCATTGGAAAGAACTTGTTCCTAAATCTGCTCTTCTCCCGTTTAAACCCATTAGCCCTTGTTCTGTCATTGCCAGCCTTTGTGAACAGACTGTCTCCAGCCTTCTTGTAGCCCCCTCAGATACTGGAAGGCTACTATTAGGTCTCCCCGGAGCCTCCTCTTCTCCAGTAAGGTAGTTTCCTTGGCACAAGTTATTAATCTTTTATCTGTATCTTGCTCTGTGCAATGAAGTACTCTCTTGCAGCTCTTTGGAGAGGTAACGCCATTGAGTCATGTAGCCCCAAAACTTGCACTGTAGCTGCATATCCAAATTTTTCCCTTAAAATCCTCTGAGATTTTGTACTTTTCACAAGGAGTGCATAAGGTGAAACATAGGAGAAGACCTTAGACCTCTTCTGCTTCTTCTTTGCAAGCTGCTTGCTTGCTCTGTCTCTGTAGCGTAAGAAATACATATCCACTTCAGGAACTGAGTTATATGACACATGAGTATGCACACCAGTTGCACCAGTTGCAGTGTTGCATTCTGAGTTGTAAGATACCTAGATGTGAATCACTGTGCAGTTTGCCTCAACTTTGCACTTACTTTTAAAATGAGCTTTAATTATTGATTATGAAAGGGACCTAAGCTTTTTGCTATAAAATTGAAAGCTACAAAATCTCTTAGATCTTTTGGAATAAAGCCTCCTACAGACTGAGTATTATTCTACAATAATAGAACAGTGAGAAGTGTGTGCAATAGTTAATTTCTACAGGGGTATGAATATATGATTTTCAGAAATTAAAAGAAATGGGTAAAATGCAGTTAAGAAACACAACTGAGAATGTGAAGACAATTCCCATGCTGTGTGGATTACAATCCTCTCTCTCTCTTCTTTTTTTTTTTTTTATTTTCAGTGATGGATACCCTCAAGTGACTAAAGCTAGAATCTGTCAACTGCTGTATGTGCTCAGATCTTTGCACCATTTCTGTCAATGGGGTACAGGCAAAAACACAAGCTGAAGAGCTGTAAATATTGTTCCTAGTGATTTTCATACAGTAGAGTGATTAACTCCTATAGAAGATTTCAGGATCAACAAGTAATGTTGAAAGATTCAAAACGAAAACTGGGTAAACACTTTGAATAGGAGCAAATAAAAAATAGTATTTTCTGTTACTACTAGAGAAATGTATGGGTTTGGTAATCAAGGAAAACACTTTGACAAACTGGTGCAGCAAAGTAGGTGAGCTAAAAACAGCAGCAGCAGGTCAAAACAGCAATAAGTAGATCTAGCCTGATCCCTTAGTTGTAACAGAGGAAGGTGAAAAAATATCTTTTTGCTTTTACTAGCAGTATTTAAAGACATTACTAATGATCCCATCAACAATGTTTCTTGGATTAACAGCAGAAGCATAATTCTTTTTTTTTTTTTTTTGTGGATTTAAATGTCAGAACATCACTAAACACACCGAGCACATGAGTCTAGAAATAAGCAGGGCAACCACTGGAAAATAATTAAAATCAGATCTTGGGAATATTAGAATGAAACAAAAAATCTTTGAAAGCTTATCTCACATTTCACTACTCATTTTGGTGATCCTTACAACAACTTGTTCTTGTAAGATATTTATTCCCCTTTCAGTGTTTCTGACAACTCATAAAGTTATATGAATTCTTCCTTTGAAACATATGGCATGGGCACTAATTTTAACTCTTTGCAACCTACAGCAGTTTTAATGGTGCCCATATGGGAATATTCAAGCAAGGACTGGAAAGAAGTGCTACTTGCCCATACAATCTTTGGACACCAACCAGTAGCTAAAATGGACCCGAGGCAAATTTCATTAAGAAATAAGGCACTTGTTCTTAACTATGAGTTTGAACAAGATACCAAGGGAAGGGATGTGTTTGTTCATTACCCACATTCTCCCAGGAAGACTGAATATTTTCTTATTTAATTGCATTGCGCCTGTTGATATCAGTGCCAGGGTGTCCTGGTTGAATTTCAGAGATTCAGGGTGGTCTTAGATTCTTTCAGACCTTAAAGAATCTACTTGAAATCATCACAGTACACACACACACACACAAGCACAGTTTGTTTAAAAAAAAAAAAAGCAGCGATAAGGTTGGGTCTGCTTTCTTTGTGCTAGGAGACATTCTGGAGTGGTGCCTGACAATGTACCTATTCAGGACATTCATTCGTATTTCACTCCAGTGCACCAGATCCCAGCCCCATTCCTGACTGCAGTGGAGCCAGAAATTCATCCAGCCTCTCAAGTTGGAGCTACTGTATTCGTGGCGCTTCTTTTTCTCACACCTACTTTATGCAGGGATCAGGAAGAGGGAAGGGAAAGCGAGCATGCTAGAAATCCCTCCATGCAACTGCCTCTGAGGGAAATCACAAGCTGCTGGTACTGTGAGCACCTTTATGCCCCAGAGCTGCAGCAGACCACACCACCAGCCTGCTTACTTCCAGCCCCGCGATCACTGGGCAGACCTTAAATAACTGGACTCGGGTGTATTTTGGTAGTTGGTGGTGTGATTGTTCTGGGGTTGGGTTGTTTTTTGGTTTTTTTTTCAGAAAGAAAAGATGTGCTTTTTTAAACCACGGTTCTCTGACCTACCATGAATTCCATTGCCAGAATTTGTGACTTAGGAAGAACCTATTAACGGCTGAACTGCAAATGAAGACAGCCAGCGTGGCATCTGCTTGCTCCGTGGCCGGTGTATAGGTTTGACAGGCTGAGGAGTGGGAGGAAGGCTTGTCCTCTTAGCCTGGCCTTCTGTGTCCCCTCCATTGCATTTCTGGGTGCCACACCCGATGCTAATGGTCACAGCAGCCCTCACTGTGGCTGCAGAGTGCGTGGTTTGGAAGGACCATCACTGTCAACCAGCAGGCTGTATTCATGTCCCCTCCAGCAGCACTCTTCGGTGCGAGTTAGGTGCCAGCCTGTTTTGTTTTGCTTTTAAATAGATGGCTTTTTAGTTTGGGTTTGGGTTTTTTTGGGGGTTGGTTTTGGAGGGTTTTGGTTTGTTTTTTGTTTTTTCGAGGCCAGCCTCAAACTGGCCCTTCAGTTTATCTGCCCTGGAGGCTTCTCCCCCTGTGATACGAGCAAGGAGGCGGCGGCAGGCCAGACCTCCTCTGGAGGGGATGGAGATGCGCACACACAAAGAGGCTTGGAAGGGAGAGGGAGAGCTGCCCGGAGGCTGCCGCCGGCAGAGGTGCTTCCCTCCCGACAGCGGCAGCCGCTTCTTCTCTTCGCCTTCCCCTCACCGGGGACACCGGAGAGCCGAGCGCCGTCCCGCCCCGCGGGTTAGAGACCTGCCCCGCACCGCCCCGCCTGGCTGGCCGGGCTGAGGGCGAACCGGAGGGGAGGCAGAAGCAGGCGGTGGGAGGCGAGCCCCCGCAGCTAGCCCCGGTTGCCCCCGCCCGCCGGGGTCGGTGTCCCCGCTGGCGGGGACAGGGACGGGCACGGCTGGCCGCGGGCCCGCCCGCCGCCGCCCGGCCCCTCCGCCCGCCGCCGCCCGGCCCCTCCGCCCGCCGGGGCGGTGGTAGGCTCCCGCCGTGCCTCCCGGCGCATAAAGGGAGGCGACCGGCGACCGGCCGGGGGCAGCGGTTGGGCGGCGATGGAGCAACCGGCAGTGATGGAGCAGCCGGTGCAGACGGAGACGTGGAAGGCGCGGAGCCTGGAGGAGCTGATCCGCATCCTCCATCGGATATTCGCCGAGGACAAAGTCAGCGTGGAGGAGGTGCAGGAGCTGATGGAGTCCTACGAGAGCAACCCCGAGGAGTGGCTGCGGTACGCCAAATTCGACCAGTACAGGTACAAAAAACACACACTCACCCGCCACACCGGAGCGGCCACCCCCCCGCCTCCCCTCGGCGCCGCGCCTCTCACCGTGCGAGCGGGGCGGCGGGGCAAAACAACCCTCACCGACACCCCCAGCACGACGCAGCTGGGGGGGGTGGGTGGACGCGAATGGCAAAGACCCCCCCACACCTCCTCCCGGGGGGGACCGCGCCGCTCCGCGGTGCCCGGTGGCGGGGCCGGGCAGGGGCGGGGAGCGGGCGGGGCGGCGGTGGCCAATGGAGGCACCGACGGTCCCCCGGTTGCGGATCGGCGGGTCGGTCCCGCCGGGAGGTGCCCGCCGACCCGCAACCGGGGGACCGCCATGTCGTCGTGCCCACGGGTAACCCACGGAGGAGAGAGAAACATACTAAAGCAACCCACCCAAAAAAATTAGAAAAAAACCCCAAAAGTCTAGGAGGAGCGTGCCGGCAGCAGAAACCGCACTAAAGTGGGGTTTTGGTGCCTGTAGAGGAGCCGGTGCATGTTTTCCCGGCCCTACCGGTGGGTCGGGAGCCCCCCCCCCTACTTCAGTTCCTTCTTTCTCCGGAGTTGAGGCTTTTTACTGCTTGCCAGGAGAAAGGAAAATGCCGATAAGGGTTTTGAGTCACACCTACTTCACCAACAACAGGTTTGTTCCTGCCATTGGTGGCTTCCCTGTCTTAAATTTCAATATAAATAAATTCTATTTGAGCATTTCCTTTAAAAAATATAAAAAACACCACCCAGACCCCAAAACTTTTTTCCTTGTAACCTTGCTATCATGCAAGCATCATTCTGACTTGCCTTTTTTTAGCCTCCTTTGAACTTGCATTGACTCTCCTCCATTCAGAACAAATCACAAAATTTGTAATAGAACATAGGAAACTGAGAACAGAAAAACAAAGTGTGCTAACATGAGAGGTATGCATGGCAGCCTTTTTTTTTTTTTTTTTTTTTTTTTGGCCAGCCAGACCTGCTGTACAGAAATAACAGCACTTGTAAAGTTCAGTCAAATGCCAGCATTGATTTCTTATATTCTGACATCATAGGAAAAATATGTCTAGCCAATATACGCACAAATTGTGGGAGCAGTGAGAGGCAACATGTAGATACACATTATGCTTTGAAAGTAATTCATTATAAGCATCCTAGCTTGAGTAAAATCTAATGGTCTAATGGTGAAACTGATTAAGAACCACTTAGTCTACATCAGTGCACTTTCTGTGTGCCCCTGCTTGCATCCTTTAGGCAAGAGTGAGGTGTCCTGTCATGAGCACAAACACTCGCTTCACTTGGCAAAGTGGAGTGCAAATAGTCATGACTAAAGCTAGCCTGAAATCAGAAGGTCCCTCTGGGTTGCTTGCACCACAGCAGCTGGAAGCACCAAGCCTGGATCAGAAAAAACCCACTTTGGAAATTAATGAGCAAAATTCCAGTCCCTTCTCTAGGGAACTTCTCAATAGAATGAGACAAGCGGCAGCTGAGGAAAGGCTTGCGGGAGAGTACAAGGAAAGAAACACAAGATGTTGCTATCAAATATGTTGTCAAGCCCTGAGAGAAAATCACAGTCCAGAACATGCATATCAATAAAAAGCCTTTAGAGGCAAGCTTATTCTGTGCCACCTGTAAGTTAGTACATGAAAAATCTCTTTAAGAAATCTTGGTCTGATAAACTTTGTTATGCTGGCAGAGGTTATGCCACAGGTGTTTTATCCAGACACAAATTATGCAGCACAAGACATAGAACTTTCAGGAACAGAGCAGGAGGACCATGTATGGAAAGCCTAACATCTTATGACTTTGTTTTTTTGGCTTTGTACAAATGAACGCTGAGTATCACAAAGAAAGCCAAGAATATCTGAAAAGGAGCTGTAGCACAATGTAACCATGTATTTTTCTTGTTTCATTGCGGTCCTCTGTTTCTAATTATAAGACAGCTGCTGAAGTGACTTCATTCAATAACTATTTTGATTTGATCCTGTCTGCCACTCTAATCTAAGACTCACGATTCCCAAACTCCAATCATCTACGTAATTTAAAAGCCATATGATTATAAAATATTAAATGTCTTTTTTTTCTTCCGAGAAAAAGTACTCTTACAAAAAAATAAAAAAGTTTAAAAACACATTTTCATTTTCCCAAATAAAAATAGGCTTTCACCAAAAAGAAGAAAAATTATTTTTATATTTCACAACTTTCCTTCATGAACATGTTTGTATAATATTGTCTTCTATAGACAAATTTTGTCTTTTGTCTTTTATAGTAAAAAGCAAACATTTTGTATTTCAGGTATACAAGAAATCTTGTGGACAGTGGAAATGGAAAGTTCAACCTGATGATCTTGTGCTGGGGTGAAGGGCATGGCAGGTTCGTATCCAAAGACCATGTTTTTAGGAAACAGATATAAAGCCACTGTATCTTTCCCTGTCATACATAAAGAGAAAAATAATCAGCTTTATGTGTTTTTATTAGAAAGCGTCTGGAAAATAAGCAGTGAGGAGCTTCTGTTGGTATAGCAGTCCCAAATATTTGCTGTATGTTTTGCAAGTTTGTACCTCATGGACATTTTTAGAGCACACATTTTAAAATGCTCCAGTTTTCTACCAAATCTAAGCTTCCCTTCTGTCAGAGGAAGTTTTTAGTCCCAGAGATACCGAGGGTCCTGTGGGCAGGACAGGTTGAACAGACCCTCTTCAACCTGTCCCATAAAACAGACCCACATAACTTGTGGTTGCAGAAGCAAGAGTTGGTGTAGTTTAACTACTTTTTGTTCTCTCATGGTATTTAAATCCCACTTCTGTGAAAAGATGAGAAAAGTAGGTTTAGGTTGGGACTGCAGGCTCTGGGGAAGAAGCCCCTTTCCAGGAGTACTTGGCCCTTTTTAGCTTCATGCATCCCATTCCCTTCCTCAGAAGAGGCCACACTGCTGATGTGGCCTCCTGAGTCAGGTACTTGGACTGTACACTGGGTTGTGTCGTCCTACAAATGTGAGGGCAGGATCTGTCCCTTGGATGGTCTTTCACAAAATGTTGGCTAAAATAAAATGTAGAATAACAAAACTTGCAGGTTTTGACTGATTATTCTCACATATAAATAGAAAAACTGAGAAGATGTCAGAGTGATTTTTTGTTTGTTTGTTTTAATTGAGCGTGCAATTGAACATTGGCAGTATTGTCTAGGGAATGCCATGACATTATATTCAGAGGGGTATAGGAACCAAGCCCAGCACCTCTACTCCTTCTGGGCTATTCCCACAAAGCCTGTAATTTATGTCAAACTGTGTTTGAGTTGGACAAGCATTTGCTGGAGCTAGATTGAGACCACAAGTTGTTTTTGCTTCCTACATGCGGAGGATCAGATTGTTCTCATGGCTTGTGGAAGGAGCGTGACAACGTGGCATTTGTGAACTGTTCTGTGCCTGAAGCAAGCTCTGCTCTCTTGGCATCTCAGTTTGTAAGAAACCCTGACATTTGTTTACTAAAAACAGTAACATACAAGTACCAAGTTTTTGATTGAAACTCATTAGCACTGTACTTGCAAGAGGGTAAAATTCCTCCTTCTCACTCACCCCTGATGAAGAGCTCTCCCTTTGTCCTAATCCCATTGGATTCTACAGCAGTTAATCCTCTATTTAAAAATATAAAACCAAAACTAAAGCACATATCTAGCCCAATGTCTCCAAGTGTAGTAATTGAAACATATTTTGGAGCGAGGAGACAGGTAAAGCAAGCAGACATATCATACCAGGTCCTGCTGTTTTGTTCATGTTTTTCCAAGCATTTCTAAAGTAGCAGTTCTAACTAAGCATACCTTAATCACTGTGAATGTTTTTTCCTAAGACTCTTGTGCGTGACCCATGTGCAATGGCATTTTATTCTAGGACTATGTCCAGATACAATATGCTATGCCACCTCTCCTGTTTGCTGTGCTGAAATGAAATATGTGCATCACACTGAGTTTGGTTATTCTTTTCACATATATAGCAGTATCCATGATCACACTGACTCACACTGCTTTATGAAGATCCTCCAGGGAAATCTAAAGGAGACTCTATTTGAATGGCCTGAGAAGAAAGGGAATGGTGAAATGACTAAGAAATCAGAACGAGTTTTGAGGGAAAATCAATGTGCCTACATTAATGGTAAGCTATAAACTTGTTTTGACAACTATCCATCCACAAATCTTATTCCTAACAGAAGAGGTCATCTGCTCTGTAGTCTCCTGCCTTTAACAGTATAATACTAACGACTTTAGGCAAAGCTTAAGAATGTGGCTCTCTAGATTCTGCAGAAACTCATGTTTAGATTCAGTAAAACAAACCACAAAAAAAGGTCCTTTTAACTCGCTCTTAACTCACTCACTCTTAAAACAATTTTTTGATGCAATTGCTTATGCCTAAATATGCTGAGTTCACCCTCTAGACCAAGCATCCTTCAACATTGTGTCCCTAATGGGTATCTGAAATTGCTTGTAGACATAGACTTTGAATAGTACTTTGTGAGAAATAAGGGAGCCAAAGTTTAGATAGCTTAATCATCTTGGCTTTTTTTCAAAGAGAAAATCCTTTTGGTCAGTCATGGAAATCTGAGAACAAAAAATGCAAAAGCTGTCAATGGAATAAATTGACCAGCCAAGAACAGAGGTGACAGTCCTCAGTGCTACTTCATGTCCAAATCAACAAAAGACTGTAGAGCTGAAATGCAGTGTCAAAAGAATTGAAATGCTCAAGTCTACCCAATCTACAGATGCTGGGAGATGACCAGCAGTAAGGCTCCCTATGTACCAAAATCCATGCCACTACATGTATCTGTATATGTCACCACCTTGTGCTGTGCTGGAGTGGCCACGTGGATGTGATGTGTTCTGATGCTATAAAAGACTTTGCACATCATGCTGAACAGCAGGGAGTTCATCAGAACAAAGGCAAAGCATCAGAGAAGGAGACCTTTTATGTTATGTGAGTTAAAAACTGGAGCACACACACCTTGTGGAGCTCAGCTTGGGAACTCCCCAGTTGGAGGGAGCCTCATGCTGGGTTATGGACTTAGCCAGGGTGAGGGCATTGAGGAAGATAGACTAGTGCTCTGTAGCCCTCTCTTGAAGGTGTGCCACTTTAAATGAAAATACAAAATCCATAAGACAAAAAATGCAAGAAGGAGCTTGTCATCTCTGCTGATGCTCCTATGCCAATGACAAGGGTTCTGAGACTCAGGTTTTCCTACCAATGTGATTCTTTCCAATTCATGCAATTGCACCCTCTGTGTACCTGATTCAAAGCTTCCTTGCTTGTTTTAAACAAATCTGGTATCCAATTCTCTGAGGCAGTTGGGATCTCTGTTGCGTTTCATAACAGATATTTCAATTTAAAAGAAAAAGGTAAAACCAATAGAAGAAAAACACTTACAGTGTGTCAACGAGTAGTTCCAACTACTTCAAAAGTAGGTGACCTTCATGTTTCGATTGCGTGCTTCTTGGTTACTCTTGGTACTTGGTACTTTATTTTTAAGATTAGAACCTGCTAAACAGTGAGGGGTCACTCTCCTGCTAATCACTAGATGAGCACAGATTTAGGACTTTTTACCCCTTCGTCCTCTGTTTAGATAAACTATGTTAACAACACTTAGAGCTTACCCTTCAAATGTGTCAGAGTTAAGAGTGTACTCATGATTCTCGGGTATCCCGTATTGTGCAACGTAGGCATGTCTTGGTATTATATAACAGGTTAATTCAAGTACAAAGGCCTGAGTTGTTTTTACAGCAGGGTCATAAAATTAAATTCAAAGTCTCATTTAAGTAACTCAAAACCTGCACTTCAGCGTAGAGTGGAAATGGTTTATTTCGTAGATGTGATTCTTCATACCTTTCATTTTCACGTAGTAGCTTGATTTCTACTCCACCATTGCAGAAAGTGTCGTTACTTCACTAGTAACCACACAACAGACAGTGCCTTGTTTTATTACGTGTTCAATTATGCTTACTATTCAGTTAAGGTTGGAAGTATGCCAGTCACTACTAATTTGTCACCTTAGTCAAAAGAGCAGACAAATGAAAAGCCCATTCTCCAAACTAATAAACTGGAAGAATTAATCACTAAACAGATGCCTGCAGTGGAAGACAACTCTGTCTCTGTCTTTAAGTCCATGCCCCAAATACACATAGCTGACTCTTAATGTGACTGATACCCTTGTTACTGGGCCAGGAATTAGCTGTACAAAAGCCTTTTCCCTGTAAAATGTCTTGCTAATTTTCAGAAGCACAAACCTTCCTGCTTCTGGAGCACCTTTAACAACAGCGTCTCCTAGGAAAGTAAAGAACCTTGAAGTCCTCTGAGAATGGTGACTAGAGAATTACTGAGAAATCCAAGTTTCCCTGGGTTTCTACGTCCTTTATCCTGTGGCAAATAATCCGGAAGTTACATGAAGAGTGGTAGGCAATAATGTATTTTTAATTACAAGGGTATTTAGGATAGAAAACAGCCATGAAATTCCCTGTATCAAGTTACTCGTTGCCCATAAAAGTGAGGGCATGCCTAACGACCTTGCTCATGAGTTTCGGTTTGGAAACCATTTTTCCAGGCATCTGAGATGTCGTTAATTCTTCCCGCTAACACAACCTCTCCTTTCATGCCCCCGCGGGTGTAGACTCCATTGGCCTGCACCGTGTGGAGAACATAAGCCACACAGAGCCTGCCGTCAGCCTGCATTTGTACAGCCCACCCTTTGACAGCTGTAACACCTTTGATCAGAGGACTGGACACAAGCACAAAGTCAAGATGACTTTCTACAGCCAGTTTGGAGAAAGGACTGTCTGTGTAAGTATGAGATAACACCCTCCCTGTGTTATCTGGGACCCAGGGTGGGAGCCCCGAAGGGCAGGATGTCCAGCAGCCCTGCCTTTCCCAGGGCATCCTTGTCCAGGACCAGCATAAAACCTGTTTCCAAATACTACTCGATTTGCACTTCCCTCATGGGGAGTTCACTGCTTTGTAGCTTGCCTCCCCTTGATCAACAGGAGATCAGTTCCGAGCAGAGAGGAGGATTAATGAGAATTTTGCTACTAGCTGCCTCTTCAGGCAGCACGTGATGGTAAATGCGACCTAGTCAATGGAAAACCTTGAAGCAGTCACATTGTTTTGGCCAGATTAAGTCATGTGTAACATTTCCTGCCTAAACTGTTCTGCCAAAAGGCATCGTATTTCAAGTCAGTTGCTATAAACCTTGTAGCTTACTGTAAAGTAACAAATTCTTTCATGAATTTAATTCTTTAAAATCAAAACTTTGACACAGAAGTACATGCTCTGAGGGTGAGAGTAGACTGGTTGGCTGTTGATTGCATTCTTGAGCAACGGAATGAGATTTTATTTTGATAGAATAAAAATCTTAAGATCAGTTTTGGATGACCTGGCTAGGGCATCTGGGAGAGTTTAATAAAGTTCCTTCTAACATTCTTCCATGCATTGGGAAACGTAACTACTTGTATGGGGAGAAAAGACACATTCCTGATGTTCAGCCACAGAGGTTCAAAGACTGTTTGGTTTTGTTAGATACAGAACACTTTCACCTTTCACTGAAGCCAGAAATTCAATGCTCAGGAGTTTCCCAGAAAGTGCCCTTAATAAGGTCCTGTTAAAGTTTTATATAATTGACAAGTACTATGTAAATTATTTCTTTGAATCCTGTCACGTTACATGATTACAACTTTACCAAACAGCTGAAACACAAACTTTGACCTTCCCAAGATTGAAAGGTCCTTGAGAAAGTAAACTCAATTTATAATTCAGATTTTAAAGGGAAACTAACAAGGAAAAATATTGAACAAAATTCACACAAGAATTCAGTGTTTGCTTGCTTGCTTTTTGGTTTAAGTGTTTATTGAATATGAAATATGTAAGATAACAAGTCAGACTAGTTTTGACAAAGTTTTGACTTTGACTGTTTTCCTACTCTTAATCTGTAACCATCTGGCAGCGTTTGCATCTTTTGTGGGAAATGGAATCTGGCTTTCAGAAGAGAGGTAAATCTTAACAATTGGGTCTCTTTCATGAATTCCTGTAAATGGAATTCCAGTAAGGGGGAAAGTGATAGCAAGTCAGGGCCATCCAGCTGCCTGAAATGACTTCATGCTACAAAAACCTTATGGTCTCAGTCAGTGTTTCTGGAAAGCTGACTGGAAAATCAGACTTTCTGCTGTTTACCAGATCTCAGAAGGGCGTAGGAAGACAGAGAGCTGTAAGTTAAAAACACCAGGAGAGTAACGTAAAGTATACTCATTCATCTTTTATGAATGAGAAGATCTACCTAGCTAAAGCACATTGAGTGTTTCCTCTTTGTCTTAGATTTTTCTGCAGGTAAATCCCTTGTGGCTTCTGGCCACGATGAAATCTTAATTAACTGAATATCCAGTAAATACGTAATAAGTTATATAGCCTTAATGATTAAAATAGTATGTGGTATGTCCAAGGACTTGCCTGTGGAAGTAACTGCCTCCACGGTTCAGATACAAACCATGAGAATGTTGACGCAGAAGGAAAACTGATTTTGTTATGGGTGTCACAGCACATCAGTTCCTGCTGCCAGAAATTTTGCTGGGGGAAGTGCTTTGTGAGAGCAGCTCGTCTTCCAAGCAGGACTTCCAAGCAGTTTCTCTCCAAACAAAGTACAGCAAAGTACCGGGGAGAAAACACAGCCTGAAGGAGGAAGCACTCCTCAGCTGTCCCTTCTGCTGCAGGCGTGCTCGTGGTGACACAGAGCCAACGGGCAGGGAGATTTTCTCAGGTGCCCCGTGCCCTCCGTAAAACCCTGGCAAGGAGTAACTGAACATAAATACACTAGGTATTTTAAGGTGCCAAACAACTCTGGCAATAAAAGCCCATGCTGAGAACATCTCCTTGAAACGGCAACCTCTCTCCTCTTCCCTTTCAGGCAACAGCAGCGCCGCAGGAGAACAACTGAGAAGCAGTTGCGCGTGTTTGCATAAGACCTGCTGAATGTTTAACTGGGGATAGAAGACTTGCATGGCTACGGCTGACAGCCAGCCGTATTTCAATACCTTGTACATAGGATTACTCTAGGGCAGCTTCCAGGCCACCCGCAGCTCCCCCAAGCGAATGCCGATTACGGGACACTGAGCTAACTAGTGCCATAAACTACTTCGGAGGTCGGATGCCTTTTCTTAGGATCCTGTCACAGTTAAGTAGTTTGTTTTCTGATTCTAGCCTCCTTTTAATTCCACTTCTGACACCACACTAAGAATATCAGAAATAGGGTTTCTAAACATCGTCTGACGCTACTTAATAGGCCAATGGGTATGTATGCTCTCAATATAATTAATAAACTTGTAAGCTTCCAGTCACTTGTACCTATGGGTAGTACACTAGATACAACTAGCAGCAGCTCTTTTTTTTGTTTTGTTTTGTTTTAATTAATCCTTTTAGGTTTTAATGCTCTAGGCCATTTTGATAGTTTTGTGCATTTTTTACTTTTTATTTTTTACAATTTCTTTTGTCAGATCTTGTTTTAAATAGGAGCAGCAAAATGCTTCATGCACAATGATTTTCAAATTGATTGGGCAGAGATTTGGGTTTTTAGTAAGACTAATCATACTTAATTCAACTAATATCCAGTTTCAAGGTATTCTGTATAGCTACTGAGGAAAGTAACTGAAATAAAACTGGATTTGTGCAAAGATTTCAAAGTTTTCAGCCTTTTTTTCCTGGTAACAAAAATATTCACCACAGTTTACCAAAATTCACGTTCCTCCTGAACATCTAAGTCTTTTCCAAGCAATACACTAGTAGAAGCGACTTTAAAAGGTTGAAAGGATTTCAAACATGCGAAGAATCCTGATCCCAATTAAGCTGGTGGGAGTCCTGCCACTGAGTTCACTGGTGCTTAGTTTTGTCTTCCAGATTTAGTTACAAGGAAAGAACCATCTCGAAAAAAGTTAACTCTAATTAAATGTATCGAAATTAGCAAAGCTTCCTGCACTGAGGCTATCTCGTTCATGTAGTGCAGCTAGTACAGAAAGTGAGTAGACAATGTGTAGCCAGTATCATAGGTCAGTGCTGGTTATTCAGGCAGCAGTTTTAAATTTTAATAATACTGTTTTTAGGTGAGTCACATATTTCCCTCCATTTTGAAAAGCCCAGAAAATATTTACTTGCTGAGACCCTGTTTTCAGGGAGGCTGTGTCAAATTTAAAAAAAAAAATTTTGGTCTCTGCCCTTGAGCTGCAATTGTGCCTTAAGGGTGAGTGGGAAAACAGAAGGTGCTTTGCAATATTCTTTTTTTTTTTTTTTTTCCCTTTGGTGGGTTAGGGAGTGTGCAGTACATGGGAAGAAAAGGGCATGGAAGAAGAAGGGGGAAAAAATGAAAAGAGAAGGCAGGCCTAAAGGCAAAAGAAAAAAAAGGATAAGCATCAGGGGCTAGTGGGGACTGTCTGCATGAGGTGGACTTGGAGGCTGTGCCAAAGAGGAGTCAAGGGAACTTTCAGCCCAAAACTGGAAGAAGCATTAAAAGCAATGACACCTCAGGCATAAAGAATCCCCGGTGCATTTCCTGGGCTCCAGCATACCCCAGGGTTTAGCACATTTCTTTCTCATTCATTATGAACCAATTCCTGAAAAATCTTGCCAAGCTTGACATAGGGCTTGAGCATCTTATTTTGGCACAGCTCCAGTTGCTGTGTGGGTGTCACAGCACCGGAGATGAGCTGAGGCTGGCAGTCCAGCTGCCCTGCTCATTGCACAGTCACCTACAGCAGGTAGCTCAGGGCTACATCCAGTTGGGTTTTGAGTATCTCCAAGGATGGAGGCAGCACTGCCTCTCTGGGCACGCTTCTCCAGTGTTTGAACACCCTCACAGTAAGAAACCCTTCTTTTTGTTTAGACAAAATATCTTGTATTTCAGCTTGCACCTACTTTCCTCTTGTCCTCTTTCCCCTTCTCACAAGGACATGAACAGTTTCACTTAACTTCAAATACAGCATATTCATCATGCTATTGCTTACCAGGTAAAATTGAAGGACAAACCCAACAGCTTGTAGACCACAGTTTCATTCAGGGTCAGGGGGAACTGAGAAGGTCAGAGAGACAGCCAAGAAGCACAGCAGCGATGACAGCAGTTAGCCGTACCAAGAGCCATTGCTACAGAAACTCTAGCAGTACTCCAGCTAGACACACACATTCCTAGCAAGAGAAGCAAAGGAAATATAAGCAGAAACAATAACTATCTACCTCAATTGTACCTGCTTACACACAGTAAACATGGTATCATACATTGCATAGAATAATACAGGAATGTCTGTGTTCCAGAACAAGGTACTTACCAGATACTTATGCCCTCAATAACAGAAACATTAGGAGGTAGCCTATCCAACATAAAGGGCACTGATAGAGGAAACCTCAGGAGAAATGATTAATTGGGTTCAGAGTCCTTAGAACACATACCATAGCCGCTATCTTTGCCACTTCCTAAGCACTAGCTGTGCATCTAAGCATAAAGCTAATACCTACTGAAAGCAATATTTAATCAATAAATATTAAGCAATATAATGAGAAACAGAGTCACCTTTTCACTTACACAGATATGTTCACATAATCTGTGCTGGCTTAAAGCATAGAAACCAGTAACAGCAAAATAGCTTTTGCCCATTATTATGGCTGAGCAGCCAAGGTATTAAACCTTCTGGTATATGAAAATACTTGACCTTTGGAATGGTGCTAACTGGCCAGTTGATGAAGTAGCAATAGGCTGAGGGCTGAAAATTAGCCTTCATTGGGCAGTGAACTGATGTTTGGTGTTTCATATGCTTTCAACTGGGAAGGTGCTATTGAGCAGTGTCACTGCAAATTGAAGACAGTTCAACATTTATCTGGGTTTCTAAACTAAACTTCACAACTGAATTTCTTAAGTGGTAAGAGATACTGCCCTAAACCATTAGTTATTCAGGCTGGCAACAGTAGGGAGGAGGCAGACAGCCTAACCATGGTTTGGTGCATTAACTAAGATTTCAGTGAAGGAGCTTCAGCAGGAAGACATAGGGAGGTAAAGTAATGCCAGGAGGCGAGTGAAGGGCAACATTTACATGAGTTTAGCAAATTGCAAGGGTTTGGCAGTTTTATCGTTGTTGTGAAAAGTCATTATTAGAAGTTTTGCAAGAAGAGACGTTGTTTATCAGAGATGTGTTTTACCTTGGAAAGCTATGTAGCAAAGAGTGTCTGGGAAGGCATGTGCCCTATGCAAGGGAAAAGCTGACAACAGGGACTGTTCCAGGAGTGGAATTGCTATCCCTTGTCTGTGAGGCTGTGGCTGATGAGGACTGGATTCACAGAAGCTCAGGACGTGTCCTGGAGGGGTTTCCACCTACGTATAACCATCAGGTGAGCAGTTCTTTTTCTTCCCATGCTGAAGTGTGGGAAGCCTCCCAGGAATTATTGCTGGGAGAGGGTCCTTTGCTGCAGACATACAGTGTCTTAATGTTCTTGTGGATAATTGAGCGTAGAGTTACTTACTGTCCAACGCACCACAAAATCTTAGCATACACCAATTAGTTCAATTTGTTATTTAATCCTGGGTGACAGCTAAGTCATTTGGTGTCTGAGCATTATTTACCTTATTTCATTGTTGATGTATAGAAGAACTCAGCAGAATGTATGTGTGTATATATGTAACCCTGCTTCCATTACAAAGTATTTTCCCTGAACCACAATGATACAAGATGTGCTATTCACTAGCTAATCCTTATGGTTTTCACACTCCTCTAATGGTCAAGAGAAAGCTGTGTCGCAAGAATATAGCCTTCCCAAGGTTAAAAGAGGTGACCATGCCTACTCTGTTTGCAGAGACAAACGGGACAATGTGAAGCTCAGTACTTTCCAACCGTACTATATATTCTGCTCCTGCTGGTCTAGCTCATGAAAGACTTTGTTGTCCTTAGATGTCAGAGAGTCTTAAGTTGCAAGAAGGGACAGTAGCTCCAGCCTCTCTGGCTGGTAAAGGAAGCAAAGTCACCATGGGCTAATTGTGCAGGCCTTCAAGACTAGTTTTGACTAGCTTATATGAGGATTTATACAATAATTAGATCTCAAATATTTGAATTCTGTGGGTACTTCACACTAAATTGCATTGCTTCAGGGAGGAATGACCTCCAAAATAGGGACAGACAGACTGTTCTAACCTAATTGATGATTCCTACATGCTACACAAGAAATGGTTGGGTTTTTTTAACAAATAATGAAACATCTTATATCTATTGCAGACCTGTTTCCTCTTTGTTTTTGCTTTCCAATTCACTAAAAAATATTGGTACAACCAGATGACTATATTGTTTTCTCTTAAAGCCTAACCTCTTGATGTGCTTTCATTTCTGTCTCGCTGTACATTCAGAAGAACACGTAACATCAAAATCAACTCTATTTGCATTCCATTTCCCAGAAGTGAAAGAAAATCCTGTTCTGAACCACAAAGATAAAGTGAATTTGCTCTTCAATGATTCATGCTTTGGTTTATTTTTCATGTCCATCCTGCTCTTGATTTTAAATTTATATTCTTTCAGGGCCCTGTGCTCCCCCAGGTTTAGTTTAGCTACCTGGCTGACCTTTGGCCAATGGCGGTGAAGAACATTTTAAAACATGATGATGAAATGTGAATTAATGTATTTCTTAGGGGATGAAACTTCATTAGCCTGCTTCCTTAACTCATAACAACTAGAGAAATTATGTAAGATGATTGTGTGGTGTGTGCTGTCCCTGAGATCTGGCCAGGATCCTTGAGATCCATAGGAATTGCAAAGCACCATGAGAAAAAACATGTTCCCTGACCAGAGAGCAAAACTTCTGCTTCAAAAGACAGATACATCGTGTTTTCTGCTCCCATTCAGCATTCGGATTCAGGTGCTCGATATCTCTGTTTTTTCATATTGGTTTGGTTTTCTTCAATCGCATCATGAGGGAAAAGTATGTGATTTTCTTTATAAGTCACTGTCTCAGGAAGGTCTGAGAACACCAGACAGAAAAATGAACCTCCTTTTCCCTCCCTAGCTGAAAAAGACGCCCCTGCAGCACACCACCTCTTTCAGTCAACACTCTGATCAAATAAGTGTGATGAAAAATGTTTCTCCCATTCTTTCTATCTGGCAGGTAGGCACAAAGCTCTGCCTTTAAGAGAATTGCAAAACAGCTGTTTGAGTGCTCAACCCAGTGCAGAGACCTCTTGTCGATCACTGGCTTGAGGATGGCCCTGAAAGTGCATGTCCTGAGCGTAGGAACAGACAATTCTGAGGAGCAGGAATAGCTCTGGAGATTAGAGAACCACTCTACAAGTGCTGAGGGCCTGTTGCAAGGACCAGGTTCATTTGAGGTCCAGTTACACAGGGTTATAGAAGCCCTGGTTTGAACCTTACACTGAAATATTAAAAAACCTGCTGGGAGGCCTTTGGGCCTGTGGTATATAAGAATTCCTTTGTCATAATGAGGGCTCTGAATGGGCCTGGGACTTCTGATATGAAAATATTTACCTAATGTATTCATGGATAAGAAAACAGCATTTGTAAAAGCTTGCTTCAAAGGGATTGTGCAAAATAGCCCTGCTTAAACTCAGAGGCTAGAGGAAGCCTTGTCACCTTTTCGGGATAGATCTTTGTTCAACACAGGTAGGATCAGCAATGCTGTCACCAACTGACTAAGTTCTCCGTTAGTTGAAACAGCAGTTCTTATTTTAAACCTTTACTGGGACTGAGTGCTTAATTATGGTATGTTTATTACCAGAAACTCCAAACTCTTGCTCTCCCTGAAGAGAGTCACTTATGAGCGAAAAGGTACACCCTCGCTGCTTGAGAAAATCTTTTAACATCCAGTGTTTCATGTTGGCCAGGAGTATTCAGATTTAGAGCCCCTGGACAAAAGGCAAGAGTGAGAGGAGAAACCTCTTCCCACATCATTGCATCTGTTAAAACAAACAGTACACCTCTCTGCTTTTGCACTTCACTTCATTGCCTCATAGCAACAAAACCTCAGATTAAAGAGGTTCCTTTCATTTGACAATTTAAGGTTCTGATATATTGGAAAAATAAAACCCTTGGGCTAACGGTTATGGTCTGAATTCTGGCCCCTGCTCTGTTGGCACAAAGGGATTGAAAAAACAGCTCGAATCATCTTCAGCTTCCCCAAACTTAGAATTTTTGTTAACACAGTGGTTAGGGCATTTTGCAGAGCAGTGCAATATTCCAATAGTAAACTTCCTTCAACCAGGCAGGAAAAGTACTCAAGGTTCTCAATGAAAATGAAATGCATAAGGTACAAGAATGTAAATTATTATTATTGCCTTCTCACATACACTGTGATATCCCTAGTGCCATTCCTCTGTGGATCATGGAAGTATCAGAGAATTAGACTCTGATACACCAAATGAGGTAAATTATGCCAAAGTAACCTGTATAGCCTCAACAGCTGCAGCATCTGAGCTCCTAAAAATATTTATTCCAATCATATCAAGCCTGCGGAGGGTGAACAATATTAAGTTCTTTAATAATAAGGAAATCGAGGAACAGTAAAATTGGTGACCTTCTGTCAGCCAGGGCAGGCAGCTCTACAAATGTGTTGCAAACCCCTTGCCAGCTTCCAATTAATTTAGCTACTCTGTATTTCTGTTGCTGACTAAAATTATCATCTTCCATGGAGAGCCTGAATATAATAAGGTGGATAAATTCTGGTGGATACTCTATTCTTACAGAGTATCTCTCAATCAGTTACCTTGCACTTCTATTGTAAGGTTGAAAAGTTGAACTAAGACCTACAAATATCAAACGTTCCTTTACAGGAAAAGTCCACTCCCGAAGAAAATAACACTAGGTATTTTGTAGTAGTCTTTGACTCTGAAGTCACAATCAAAACATTAAATAAAACCATCTTTTGTAATCAAAAAGTCCCAAACACTTGTGCAGGTCTTTTCCACAGAGTTGAAAACAGTTCAAAACAAATGGAAAATTTTTTCCATAGACTCATATTAAAATAAAGGTGGGGTTTTGAAAACCAGTTAGTTCTAAACAAAACAAGACCCAAATATTGACTTGCCTTTGGAATTCCCTTATTTGCACCCACAGAACAGCTAGTAAGAGGATCCCAAGTAAATGAGTGAGTCATGGAGTCACTGCAACATCAAAGGCTTACCTCAATTGTAAGCATTTCTTTGAGACAATTGCTTCTCTCTCTTATTTGAATAGCTGCCAGGGATATCTCACTGTCACTTGAAGACATTTGAAGTGATTGCAAACAACTGCATGTTCACAGCACCACTACCTCAGCCTTGCAACCCTCCTTGAGAGACAGCGATGCTGTATGACAAAGAGATTCCAAAGCTCAGGCTTTGCCACCAGCTGCAGGCTCCCTGCGATTAACTTTGTGAAGATGTTTGTACATTTCAGTGAGGAACACTCAAGGTCAAGACTCACCAGCAATTTAAAATGGACAGGGCAAGCAGTTGCTACCTCCAGCTATCTCTCTGCCTATCCATTTTCTAAACAGCCTCGCAGCAGGCTGAAGCTGCTTCTGACCCTTCACAGTCCGCAGCTGTGCATATTAAGGCACTCTGAAGCTAGTGCCAGATTTGTTACATGCAGAGCAGTAAATCACCAGATTTCATGAGGAACTACACATACTTTCAGTTGTTCTTGCTGCAAGGTGGAAAGGAAAGTGGGGCCAACAGGTCACATACAATAAACAGTGAAGCAGCAACCACTTCAACGGTCAGATACCTCCTTCAGATAAAGGATGGGAAGAAAGAAAACATTTTGGTGTTGTACCGCATCTACTCACTGACATGACATCCTGGAACTACTAGCAGTTGCTTTAACCCTCTGCACAGATGCTCTAACCTTGTTGTTAAAGAAGTACAGTGGCCTGAAGCAGCTTCAGCTTGGTTTCTCTCACAGCACTAATGAAAAGCAGCAGCGCATTAAGTTAGCACACAGATCCACTGATATACTATCCCACACCCTGGGTTCATGGAAGTGATTCCATGTTCAAAAAACCAGAATTTTAACAGCCACGCATGAGTAACCATGCAGCAAAGAAGGAAGGATGATGGACCAAGCAGTCCCACTGGCAGTATGATCAGAGTTGCCTACACAAACTAAATCTCAAATGAATTTTTCACAGAAGTCTTCAATCAACTCACAGTCTTTACCTCCTAAGATCACATAAGACCTCCTCCTGTAAGATGTCCATGAAGACTCTGGGGAAAACATTCTCTTAGAAAAGATCTGGAATCATTGGTTAATGAAAGGGCAATGACTTAGCAGTTAAAAAGCAGTGCTGATTTCTCAATGTTACTGCTGTCCATGTTATTGTGATGCAAATAGCTTATACCAAACATTAAGAGTGCTGAGAAGAGATTTATTTTTGTTTAGTAAGTACATGAAGTTCCTATTAGGGGCCAAAGTACATGGCCTTGTCTACAAGGGCGGGGACATCATGGATTATAGGAGCCAGTATCACCATCTTATTTGAATGAATCATGGGTCTGACAGGACTTGTTCTTTTTAGCTCATTGACAGAGATCTGCTGCAGCACACGCACTGGACCACTAACCTGGGGTATGTTCTGGGCTCATCCCAATGCTTTTGGGATGCTGCAGCTCTGCTGGCATTTCTCATAAGCACAGATTCTCACAGGACAGCTGCCTTCTCAGGTTCCTTCTCTGGTTCCATCTCTCAGGTAACTTCTCAGGCTACCACTGGCTCTCCCACCTCCATCGGTAGTTTCCATGCCCTCATCCTTTGGCATCACATTTCCAGATAAGGAACAAGGAAGGTGACTGACTTACAGACAATCATGACACAGAATCTTTGTGATAGGATGGACCCTGAATATTTATAATTCATAAATTAGTAAGAATAATGCCCCAGAAACCTATACAAAAAAACCCCATTACTTCTTTCCACAAGCATCATTAGACCAGCTGCTACAAATAGGAAAGATGGACAAGTTCCAGGCACGTACAAACTTTTTCTGCATTGAGACAATGAGCATGTATGATTTAATCTCAGAATAAATTCATGTCTAAAATGTCAATCTGCTGGTTTACAGGAAGGTTCCTCATAGATTTGTGATTTTTTTTCTAGAAGGCTAATATCAGCCCCCTCCATCCCCTCAAAAAAAAAAAAAAAAAAAAAAAAGCAATAAAATGTCATTTGCAAGATAAGACAATGGCTAATTTCAGAAAAGCTTTTCAGACAAGTTCTTTTGTAATATATCTTAAGTTCTAACATTGACTCCCAGGGAAACAGAACTGGATTCAGTGCTGTTGATCTGTATCCTAAGGACATAACAGTCCACAGAGTTTTTGTGGTTATGGGGCTGGAAAGGGCAACACAAGGGCAGCAATGTTCTTTATACCTGTTAGGTTCTCTTCAGCAGAGGCAGCTATCATTTATAAATTTCTGTGAACTCTCCTGGGTCGAACAGGAGACAGACTGTTCTTCCAAGACATGCCTAGCACCAGAAGTGCCTGGGCTAGCTGGGATCTGAGACTTCATAATGGTTTTTGTCATGTCCTGGCACCAAAGCCTTTGTTTTCTTTACTTTCCAATTACTTTTCATTGCAGGGCACAATGTTAATTCATCTCACAGGAACTTGTTTACTGTTTTCTACTATTTCAAGCCTCTTTCCTGGTCAGTTTTCAACTTGGAAATTACCTTTTTCCACACACAGATTTTTTCCCCTACAGTTCCAATTAGATAAATTCTTTTTCAGTATTTTGCCTTACTCTGGAAAGTAGCATAACTATTCATTGAAGAAAGTTGGTTTGTCTACAGCTGTATTTTGCAGTATAGATGAATGTTTTCTCAAGCTCAGAGGGTGCTCTCTTTGTTGGATGCTGACCAGTATATCTGTGGAGAAGCTGTGAAAAAGCAGAGTAGATGGTTCAAATGGGCAGGTAAAGCAGCACATCTAGTGTGGAAGATGTACAGATTTTTCTTCCACTTTCCTACCATATTCTTCCACACTACCATAACAGCTTCAAACTATACCTTATTTCAGGGCTTGAACCTGCTGAATAAATGTACCAAACCAAGAAGATTCTCTGTCTCGCCCTCTCCCTTCTGGTCCGTGGTGGTTATACTAAGGCTAACAGCCTGCTTGCTGTTCAAGAGGAACCTTAGATTTACTAGTATGAAGGCTTGTGCCTTTAGCCAAATAGATAGGAAGCTGCTGGGGCACTGAAGGAAGAGGATATTGAAATACCAAAGAGATTGTCATTTCAGAATGAAGAGACACCATAATCTGCAAGACCTTTTCATGGGAATCCTTTGACCAAACTCTGAAAGGTTGTACATGGATAAGGGAAGCATAAATAGAGAGAATTCAAGAGCCAGATCTGCTGTCTATGCAAAAGAAATGATCAGGTACCTGCTGGGGGAGCTCCAGTAGACATCTTCGTTGCTGTGCCATGTTGATGATGTATCATCACACTAGAGTGACCATGATGGAGTAGGGAAGTGGAAGCACACCTCATGTTACCAGAAAAGCTCAAGCTTAGATGTAACATAAACCCTAGCAGCCCATGAGAAAGGCTTTGCTGCTGTGTTGCACAGTAGCAACTGGCAGACAGCTTTTTTTACTTCTGGCTCTTAGTCTAAGCCTGGCTTGTTTAAGATCTGAGTGCTTCTCCTTTAGTAGTAAAATATTTTAAATCATGATACAGTTTAAAATAGATCACATATCTGTCACACCATAATACACAGCCTCCAATTTTACTTGGGAAGACTAAAACTTAAAAATTGTTTCATAATCTGCAAACACTTCAGATGTATTTAACATTTTTTATTTTCCTTGGCTGTACCAATTTTCTACTTTCTAAATTTAATCTACTTTCTAAATACCCAGCTAAACTGAATATTCACAGGAAAGAAAATTTGGAGGTAATTTTTCCTATTCTAAGAATGTAAACTGAATAATGCAATGCATCCCAAATGGATGAGGGACATTCTTTGCAAAAAGGGGTTTTTTATTAAAAATAATTAGAATGAGAGAAGTGCCAGTTTAGGACAGGTTGTTATATTCAACAGTATCTATTGTATATAACCAACCAACTCTAAACAACTGTATCTAATTATGGATGGGTTGTATGTACGCCTGTTTATAGAGAAGGAAATAGGCATTATTTATTCAAGAGCTAAATTTAAATATCAATTCCAGCCTGGCTGCCTTCATAGGATGCACAGAAGTATGACCAGAGCTAGAGCAGGTGTCCTGCATGGCTTCTGCTGGAATGGAGTTAGAACATCCCTCTACTTCAGACCTTGCATTGCTAACAGCAGACAGCCTGGGGGTTTAACTTGTGCTGTACGTCAGAGCCTGCACTAGTCATCTTTCTAGGGGACAGCCAAGACAGAGGGTAGAATGATAACTGCAATGTTCTGGAAGGAGAGGATTCGTTGGCACAGATGAGACAGACGATGCAAAGCTAATTCAAGGCAGTACTACTCTCTTCAGTGGCAGATGGACTGGAGAATGGTTTGGGTACTTTTCTCTTGGATTCAACTGGAAGTGTCCCGCTCTCACCAGGACTTAAGGATAAAGATTGTTTGCTGTATGTTAAATCTGTGCACTGTAGTTGAGGTGAAATATTTGACTTAAAGTCAATTGTTTCTCCTTCTGCAACTTTAACATCTGGTTTCATAGCTTCTCTTATTCCTTCAGATTTACCGTCTTGTACTCAGAATAATTTAACTGCACTCTGATAAATGGCTGGGGGGTTTATATTTTGTACAGCAAGGCATTCATTCAGTTTACACTGACTTTCATTTCCTTGGACTGCCATTTATTTAAATAAAGTTCTGTATCTTTACTTAAATATGAAATGCATTAATCAGTGATATGGTGGCTTAAGTTCTACTTTATTACACTCAGGAGGTGGTGGTGAAATCATGTGGTTATATTGATCTGAGCTCAGATCAGGGTTCAGTTCTGACCTTCGATATGCTCACATAGAGTTCCTGCTGATTACAATGGAACCCAAGCATATGCAGCCAAGGCTCAGCATTTGGCCTTTGCTCAGAATATGTATTATGTTTTGCTTTCCTCTAGATGTAGAGGATAAGTCAAAAACATTGTCCATTTTAAGATTGTTTTTCATCTCTTTTGCTTGTTTAAAGTGAGGTGTCTGTTCCCATCATCCGGTCCCAAGTGAAAGTAAAAACTACCTTCTAACTTTGCCAGCTGGAGTTTTCCAAACTTGCCGGTACTTCTGCATCAATGATGACGACAGGTCACATCGCCCTGTTGACACAAAGATATGCCTTTGCAGTGCAGCCTGGGGATGACACAGGTGACCCTGCCTGTCTCTTTCACAAGCAGAAGTATTACGTCAGTTCTTACGGGAAATTCCTCCTAGCCAAGCACCTCATGAAAAACGGTGTGTTTGCTCTTTAGATGGTAACACTGATGTTTATACAAGAACTGTTAAAATAATTTAGCAATAACATATTTAAAACTACCTTCCTGTGCAATGAGAAAAAGCTGAAACCAGCCAAAATGTTAGTTTGAATGGCCTCAACAGAACTGGCCAAATATTTTTAGCACTTATGGTAGTGTCATTCCAACAGAGTGCACAAAAAGTTGAAGGTGAGAGAGAGTTTTCTCATTTTGGTTCCAATGAAAGACACAACAAGAAGTTTCCTGCACCAGGAGCTTACAGTGTCTGAAGATAAAAATAGGAAAATTTTTTGGGGAAAGGAAATATTACTACATGTTTTCTCAGACAAAAACCTTGGACAAAGAAAGATGAATTTTACTATGAATTCACTATGAGTTTTTAAGGCTTTTGTACTGAATTTGGCAATGTGCTGCTGATGTTAAAATAGTCCTTTCCTGCAGCAACCTAGGAGTCAAGTTTCAAAGTAGGCTTGGGGAAAAAAAAAAACCTTGGGGAAAATTGAATTTGAAAGAATGTTGATATCTATACACACATCTAAGTATTTATATTCATATGTAAAAGATTTAGATTAATGTGACGTGGAAAGAAAGTATTGTAAGGCAATATTCATTTTAAGAGGTAGGGCTGGAAGAGGCTTCTTTTTATATACATGGAAAGAATTTCCTTTCAGACTCTTCAGGTTTGTGGGATTACTCTTTTTTTTCCTTTTTTGGTTACTTCATGCACACAGGCTCTACCAAAGTGATGGCTGCATAGCTTCAGGCAAAGTTATAATTTTATTTTGGCAGGATCATTTTCCTGATTTTTCTCAGAAAGCATTTTAAATAGTTATCCTTTATAAGATTTGCTAGTTTAAGTTTATGCAAGAAAAAATTTTAAAAGTGGAAGACAACATTGTTTTTGAAATCTATTCCTTCTACTCAAAGTTCTCTTCTTCTAAAATTATTCTCCCTTAACCTTGTCCACAAAATGTCTGCAAATCGTCATAGATTTTTTTAAGACTGAAATCAATAATTGAAGAAATATAGTCTTTAATATCTTGATGAAAGGCTGATAGAACAATATAAAAGAGCAGTTTCAAATCAAAGCTTGACAGTAAGGTTGCAAAGAGATCTGTAGACATGCTGACCATTGAGAGGGTGATGACAGAAGCAGCTTTACTAAAGTAATGGGAGAAAATACTTCCTTTATTAGAATAGGCTGTGTGAAAATCTGATGTAAGGCTCCTCTGCCTGACTGCCCCAGTCATCTTCTCTCTAACGTGTTTTGAAGTCTAAAAGAATATGAAGAGCAAGAAAGTCTGTTCTGTTTCAAGTGGTGGAGGAATACTCAATTAGGTGAAAATTCTTAAGATAGAGATGACTCTTTCTCAGTGTTTAAACACTTAGAGGTGTGGTGAAAGTACTGGGCACCCACAGAATAAAGTTTTACACAAAATTTTGTCAAAAAGCTGAATAGGAAATGTGCAGTTACGAATAACTCGCTATTGTTTGGGTGGGTTTTTTGATGCTTTTCTCCTCTCTTTACTCTCTTTCTTTTTAAAAATAATCATCTTGACATTTATTTATATTGATTCAATTATTTTACATTTGTTTGACATGTCAGAATATTTTGAAACAGTAATTACATAAATTTTTTTGGTACCAGAGAGACAATTCAAATGCTAATGAAGAGGTAGAAAATTTATTCCTGGTATATTTTTATCCTGCAGAATATTAGGGCTGATTCTCTCACACTTGCTGTATGAGCATTCAGAAAGTCCACCTCTGAAATGGAAACTCTTTTAAGTTGGCCCATGCAAATTCCAAGCCATTTCCATGTATTTGAAAGACAAAGTCCAGCATGGTTGTGTTGCAATACTCAGATGAGTGTTTTTAAAGGGGAGATTTGAATATGAAAGATCAAAACATTAGAAAAAGGTAAAAGTGGCAGCTGTTTTATGGAAACTTTGCTGAATTTCTTTTAGTAGACAATAGTGTGTAATTACTGCTGAAAAACATTGAAATTATTTTTTTCTAAAAGATGTGAAACCAAAAATACACACCTACTTCTTCATTTTTTAACTCATGCCTTGAAAAGGGAAAGAGCTCCCAGTGACACAAGCAGAAAACAAGGTCTCATTACTTAACAAGGTCTATTTCTTCAACTTTTTGTCTACCATGGATATTTTAAACATAGGAATGGCCAGCATTTTTGACTTTTGTCCTTCTTTCATTGAACTGATGTGGGAGGAAACAAAATACCCAGAGAAGCTAATGATCTCTTGTCAGACAGCATGCTGATGAGGATGGTAGAAATATCTATCCTGAGTTCAGGGGTCAGAGTTGGACTCTGTAGCAATAAGGACAAGGAAGAAACTGAAAAAAAGGAGTTATTTTCCTTTCTTGCCTAGCTCTCTGAAACCCAGTACTCTTTCAACAAAAGGCTCTTTAGATTTGCAGATATTTGGGATTGAGGAAGAGGTGTTCAATTTCACTTTCGGATCCTTCCAGCCAAAGCTACAATTCAGCAAGCTTTCACCAGAGTTCAGAAGAAGAGTTGTCAATCAACAGCTAAATACTGACATGAATAGTGCCTTTGTAAATATTTCTGTTGTGCCTTTGAAAGCACACAAGCCAAAACAAAAAATCTTTTGACAGTGTGTGAAAAACAAAACTGAAATGCTTCAACAGCCTTTCGCGGCTAGAAAGGTGGCCATATAAACTCTTTAAAGTTGAATGCTCTTTGTCAGGCAGAGGAAAGCTTGTGTTCTGAGATTTGACCACCAGGCAGACCAACAGTGTAGATATGTGCTTTAGAAAAGTATTTCTTAGCTGTGTGAGGTGGTTGGTTGCATTTTTGTCCACATTCATGAAGCATTTGCAATTGTCATTGCATTCATCCTGAGTTTCTCTTTTAAATGTACTAGCAAGACACTGAGCAGTTTCCAGATCTGCAGTCAGATCTGATATATTGGAAGTTCTGCCAAACAAAGTCCTTCTTAGTGAATGCTCAACCCACAGGTTGAGTGATTTTCTCACCTGGAAGAATCAGATTTTGAGTTTGTGTTGTTTCCTTTTTTAAAAGTTGATTGCACTTGGTGTCACAGGCTCAGCCTGACTTTTCAGTAGCACCAGCAGAAAGCAGTAGGTTAAATCAGGCTTAGATAAAGTATGTTTCTGTGTAATGTCCCAATTTAATTAGCCCATGTAAGTGTATCTCTGACTTCAAATACAGGAATGATTGGAAATAATCAGAGGTTTAAAGAGAGATAAACAAATTGCTGAACTGTTGGCCAGATTCTGAGATGTTTTGCTTGTCCTCCATGTGTGGCTCCACTCAGGGACTTGACTCCTGAGTTAAAGTCTTTCTAATGCGAAGTCCAGATAGCACTGATTGAGGCAAGGAAAGAGAAGCAGGCTTTTTAAGAGAAAGTAGGAAAAAAGCCTCACATACACAAACACTTTTCATATGCATAAATTTATAAACATCTGTATAAGATAGTCTCAATGACGTGTGTTGCTGAAAACATTGCAGGTGGTGCCTAACTAAAGAGCAGTGGGACAGAAGTGGAGCAGTTATCTTGAGTTGCACAATCACACTTGCAAAATCGAATATTCAGACTTGTTTGGATTAAAGGGCACATTGGCTAAATGTGCAAATTTATCTGCTGCTTTTATTATAACTTGCCTTGGATTTTAACTTCTACCAGAGATGGCAGGAGAATTGTTACTTCATCTAACAATTAGATGATTAGTTAGTTCATCTGCTCGTCTAATACCTAACAGACCCAAGAACAGCACCACTGCTGTCACTCAGCTCAGAGGTGATTTGGAGTCAAAAATCTCTTGTGAAAATTAAACCAAAGATTTTGTGGGCTAGGCCTTGTGTTTGTGGGAAAGTTGGTTTTTTCCCAGGATAGACTGGTTGTGCTCATATACAACAATTTTTGGGATTTTAGTCTACTGGTATCTTTTGCATACCAGATAATCCCTTTCGGAAAGGCAGAAGTCTATTACAGAATTGTTACGTTTTCAGGAACATAATTTTCAGCAGTCACCTAAAGTTACATGAACAGTTCCCCTTCCCGTGGCTATGTCATTCTGCATAGATTTATAGCTGAATCAACCTGTGTCTTTTATCTATATGTCCTCTCAGGTCAGTTCAGCTGACTGTAACCTTCCACTTAGACTTTAAAACTCAACTAGCCCCAATAAAGTTCCAGTTTACACACACACAACAACATTGCCTTTATAGCAGTCACATTACTGACCTCCAGGTGCACTTGGTAGGTATGTCTGCAATTCTTTGGTCACTGGTAAAAGAAAGAAATTTTTTTAAATTCCAAGACCTAGCAGCAGTGGATATGTAGGTGATGAATGGAACCCCAGTGCCTTTGAAAAATGGTGAATAGGGAAGGCATCTAAGTAACTCCAGATGTCAAGGAGTGATCTCTTTCCCAAACAAAAACAGATTCATCCAGATAAGACTATTTTTTTAGCATGTCAATCTTCATTTAGCAATAGGATCTGGAAATTTAAGATACAAATGTGAACCTTTAGGTGGAGAACTAGCCTGCAGCTTCTGCTGAGGGGAATACCACTAGCTAGAAGGTGGGCTGGGGCAAACCTCCTTAAAATTATGAGGTATAACCTCATATGGTTTTAATTTAAAGCAGATCAATACAATATTGCTCAAACAGGAGGAAACCAATGTGACATTCTGAGGCAGAAATAAGTTCTAAGCACTATCCATACACACAGATAGAAGGATGGTTTTGTACAGAAATATCTAATACCCAAAGGGAAGCCTAATTTGTAGGGGTTTGGGTGGCATTCTATGGAGCTGTACAGATGGAGCTGTTGTTTCCCATGTCCCTCACCTTGGTGCCAGGGACCCTTCTAGCTGGTCCTCACTAATGTAGTAAAGATAGAGGCTTAGAATGAAGAGAAGAAAACAACCGGGAAGAGAAGAAAACAATTTGTGTCCTCATTGTAGTCCTTAAAATCTATCTTTGAGCTTTGAATTTGCAGTCAATGCTTAAAGCAAAATACATTTTGTCTAGACCTTCATCTGGGATGAGCCGTTATTCTGTCCACTGAAGTCAATGAAGTAACAGTGAAGTAACAGTGAAGTCAGTGAAGTAACAGTGACCTAAATCACTTGAGTCTCAATGCTGCATGTGGCTGGAAGCCCCGGCTCTTTCCTCCCTGGTGTTTTCTTTGCATGCTTGGCATTAGCAGAAGAAAAAGCATTAGAGAGAAGTGACGTTCCTGTTTTGAATGAGAGACCTTTTATTTTGTTTGGCTTTGTTGTTGTGTTGTTGGGTTTTTTTCGTTTGTTAGTTTATTTATTAGCTACACCTACCAAAAGTGATACTCCATTTGAAAATCTTAGGGATGGTAACTGAGTATCGGAAGATCCTTTAGGCTATGCATATATATTGACAGAGTAACACAGTAGGAGTGGATCTGCAGAGTAGGACAATTGGTGTTGAAGACTGGCTATTCACAATATATTTATTTCAGTAGGATTTACTTCAGACCAGTTCTGGTCTGACTCATGAATAGAAAACTCATTAGTGGTTGAAGCACTCCAGGGACACATCTTCTGGGTTAATATTACCCGCAGGTAATGCAGATAATATGCTTCAAGACCTCTCTGCAGCATGATATGTGGGAAAAATCAGGTTTTCTTCAACGTTACACTCTTGATCTCACCTAAAATGCAATGCAGAAGTATGGTTTTTCACTCTGTCCTGGAGGCAGGTCAACAGTTATATATCCTGCAATAAGTGCATAGTCTGGGTATGGTCTTGTGAGTTCTTCCCTTGTTAAAAGTCTTCTTACTAGATCAAAGGTAAGCTTGCTTGCAAAAGGATTATTTCTGAGCTGAAGTAAAACATATCTTGTGTATAGCATATAACTATGGGATTGTTTACATTCTTATGAGGCTTGCCAGAGAACAGCTGTTTCTCATTTTTCAAGTGTAGTGAAAAGGAGACAGATCCGGCAGGAAAACTCAGACAGGAGGTGGTAATGGCTTAGAATTTGCACTTTCTTCTTCGGGCAAGGTGTTTGACTCAACTTGAAACTGGACCTGGGCAAACTCCCCGAGGCAATAGACACACAAAGGCTAAAGTGATTTCAACAACTAATGATCTGACCAATAAATTTTTTACCCGGAGAGGAAATTACTGAGTTATAAACCTCACTACCGAAGTTTTAAACCTCTTGAGTCATATACTTTCATTTTTGGTGTGCCCAGATGACCAACAACACTTTATTTTTCGAAAAGTGATAACTCTATAGATCAGAGGACGGACAATAAAAGATTGATTTGGAGTGATTAAAACAATTCATCAGTATGCCTGTTTTACAATAATGCTTCCTGAACTAAAGTCTGAAACCACTGTTAGCACCAATATTGCAGCTGGTAGGAGCACTTTCCAGAGGGTAGCCAGAGGTGGCCCTGACAGCTGCTCTGAATTGTCATGTTGCACATTCCACGGTTTAAACAGTAATTTATTTTGCAATCTCTGCATCATCAGTTCTGGGGTGTTTGTAATGTTTAATGTTTAAAGAGGTCAATATTTGAAGAGATCTGTGACAGCAAATAAAACCTCTATGTTGCTTGAAAGTTAATATGTCACACACTGATGGTGATATAGAACAAGAACTGTCACTGACAAAGTGTCAGTGTCTCTATTAAGGCATAAAATTAGAGTGCCGAGAGAACCACCAGTGAGAAAGACTATTTAAAACTTCAGACGCTGTTTCTAAGTATCTTAGTAAAGTTCATTGGAGCTTAAAGGAAAAACTCTGTTTGTTAATCCTATTCAAGACATGCAGGGGAACAAGCCAGTGTGAATAGTACAAAACAGGGTATATAGGATTTGCCAACATGGAGAAATGAACGTCCCTACTGCTTTGCCTCCTGCTCCAAGCCAGCCTGGGAAAAAGCAGGCATGTGTATTGGCAGACTGTGGGATACACTACTGCTTTCAGCAACACCTGTAGGAGTTACTACAATATCTTCCTGCAGGATCGCTGCTTTGCAGTAGCACAGTCATGCTTGGCATTGAAGTTCACAAGGTGATGCAGAAATACCCAAAGTAGCAAATTTGTGGGTAATGCTGCCCACAGGAGAAGATGGTGGCAATAAAAGCTGGTCCTACGAACACCAAAATCGGCATACCTGGCTGCATGGCAATACAGGCGAAGCAGAAAAGGGCCAGTGGAGTCATTTGACATGGCAGGGACCTGAGGTTAGCAGTCTTTGCCTCTTCTAATCTTGCAGCTTCTAGATCACCCTGTCTGCCTGACAGGGCTTTCTGCAGCAAAGGTCCTTGACAGCGAGAGGTCCTTCTCCTCCAGGAGAAGCACAAGCTGCCCTCCCTCTCCTCAGTGCTGAGAAGGAGGAGGACTATGCCTTAAACAGCAGAAGAGCAAAAGACCTTTGAGCAAAATCTGTAATTATCACAATCTCAACTTTTGCTCCTGTTAACTTAAAATTTTAGAAACAGGGGTATTTGATTAGTGAGAGGACTCTATATAAATATTTTCATCTGATTTGAGTAGACTCCCAACTGCATGCACATGGAAAATGATTCATCTGAATTGGAAAAGCAACCCTTGAATCTAAAATTACTTTGGTTGAAGCATCAGGTTAAGCATCATGATGTTGTGTATTTGTTGTGCAAATACAAAGTAAATAAGTAAAAATTCTTATATTTTTACCTTTTCTAATGTTTTAGCAGCTGTGACCATTTGTTTCCAGACTCTTTAAGCAGTTCTGTATTTCTGGGAGAGGGGAAGGCGTTAAAAAAATCCTGTGTCTTAACAAGGAAGGTTGATATTTCAAGCTGAACAGATAGCTCATTTCCTTAAAATCACATCTGATACTATCTTTCCTTGATAAGAAATATTTTTTGTGCAAAAGCACAAAATACAGTGTAATACCTCTAAACACCACTTTTAAAGAAACAAAGGACGTGGTCTTTTTTCCCTGAACCGATCCTTGCAAGTTAGATCCTCCAGAGTCCCAAAAGGCATGAATAGTTTCTTTTAAGGAGAAAAGAGAAACAGAAACAAGACTTATAAAATGTTCTGAGGTCTCTGCTCTCTCTCCTTCTGCTCTCTCTGTCTCCAGACCAAAAAATGCTGTGAAGTTGAGGCAAACTGCCAGGAGTTTCACACCCAGTGCTGAACTGGCATAAAGTCAAAGGTTGCTAGCTGCATTTGGATGCCAAAACATTAGCACGGCTCTCACTACTGGCTATTACACATCTTTTCTCAAAGCTAGATACTTTGCAATTTTTCGCCTCTTATATAAGCTTTCATTGCTTCCTTTTCCACGTTTTTCATCAGGGCTAATCTTGCTGCTGGCAGGAAAGCATCTCGCATACTAAAAGTTTCCTCTTCAGTGGCAGCTGTTGATGGAGGTTTCTCTTCTGCGATGGGAAGCATGTGCACCAAGTGTTGCATTGCCTGAGTATGTCACTATCAATCAGGTCAGTGCAGTTCAAGCCTTCTTTTTGGTCCAGATTTGCCAGTCAGCCCCACTGCGACCCTGAAAGCCACTCTGAGGGGCTGCTCAGCTTGAGATCTTCAGGTGTGTTCAGAGGGGGACAGCCCATCCTTTCTTACAGCCCCAAAATATGTCCGGACACCCACTCAGAAATGGAGCATGTTAAGTTTGAATGCAATACTGCCCTGCCAGTGATATCCCAAGCCTGACCCTCACCAGCAGTGTACAAATGCACTCAGTGACTAACCACCACAATTTGAAAAGTCACGGGCTGCAGCAGCTGGGATCTGCCACAATACCCTGGTCTTTACCCCATAACTAATGCCTACCCTCAGAGGGCACCACACTGGAACAGCACCAGGTTTGACGCATAACTTACAAGCATTTTTTTGGGACGTTGTCTTTTATTTGCCCCATACTCAGATAGGCACCACATATGCAACTTCACAAACTTCACTATAAGCTCAGAAAAGTTCACACTGAACTTGGTGGGAGTATTAACATGTTAAATGCTCTGGGATTAATCAGCTGAGGCTATGAGCTTCCAGATCTGCTTAAAAGTCTGCTTATAAACATGTATGAGTATCAAAACATCTGACAAAATGTCAGACTGACACCCCTACAATATTCGGTGTTTTAGCACTTTAAACCAAGGCTCTGCTCTCCAGGAAAAGCAAGGATTCAACTCACAGAAAACGCTATGTAACGATATTCCTTTGTGGATGTTCAAGTGGCTGGCAGAAGGAACCAATAAAACTGGGCAGACACCTTCTTGCACCAGGGTAGAGTCAGCTCCAGCACGGAGGGAAAACAACCACAGCCTATAGGGAAGTATTTAATCTCTATTCTCCTGTGCAATTCTCAGCAACACGGCAAAAGGAACACACACAAAAATTAATGATTTACATATTTATAACCCAATCCTCTTGACCTTTGTTAGCCAAAACACCTGAGTAAACCAATCTTAAATTTCTTTTAACAGCTGGGAATGTGACAAATGTGGGGTTCTGTTGTTTGGTTGGGTTTTTTTAAAGTAGGCAGGAAGGATAATTGTTTTGATTTTTTTAAGATAAGACAAAGCAGGAATACACAAATGGTAAAATGGAGTTTAATAATAAGACAACAAGTGGAAACTGCTAAAAACAGGATGTATTTTTGCTTGTGTTTTGCTTGTGTAGTTGCCCGCTACAATTTTGCAATGATAAGAAGTTGTTTGTTTATCTCATCCAAGCAACTGTTTCCTTGTTTCACATCAGAGCAAACAGCTGACTAGGTGAAAAAGGTTGATCAGTAATTTTTAGGATTATACCTAAATCACTGCACTGGTTTCAAGTTAATGGTCATAAAAATTTGATATGACCTTTGTAGCAGCTCTTTGGATAGTATTTTGAATATTTCCAATTCATAGGATGGCAAGCACACCCTTTTTAAGGATTTTTAAAATGTGCGTGCCCTTTTTGGTAACTAACTCTTTTGTCTTCATTCACCCACTGAAATGAATGAAATCTGAAAATAAATTTTACACCCTTGAGCAAGGGCAGGACTCCTTTTCTGAGTGTGTCTCGCTGATGCTCCTGCAGCTTGCAGACACTGTTTTGTCTTGGGCTGACACAGCCAGGGATGCTTGCCAATTTTGTAGTAACATGTGGCATAACGATAATTTAGAAGCCTATTTGTGTCAGACTGGCAAGAAAAGGTCGCATGAAAAAAACAAAGTTATGAGGAGGAAGAATGTGCTTCTTGCTCTCAGGAACTCAATGCTCTGTTAGTGCCAGAGAGGAAAGCCCTGCCTACCCTTAACATTTTGCTTGAGAAGCCAAAAGTAAATCAGGATTCATGAGCACTATGGATTCTTTTAGCTCTACCTAACATCTGTAGTTGCCAGATCAAGGCTTTTAACTGAGTAAACTAATTTATGCTTCTGTATTTGAGTCAAATAAGCTTGATTGTGCACACCCCGCTGATAAAAAATGGTGCTTAATCAGCATAAGTTCATGCTTTTTGTGCAACGGCACAGTGCTTTGTTTGAAACAGTCTGGAGACTTTTAGCTGGGTAAAATTACTGTTGTCCAGATTACCAGCAATTTGGAAGGTTGTTTTTGTGTAGATGTATTAGGCACACACAGAGCACTAGAAGGCAATGACTGTTGGATGGTATTGCATCCATACTGCTGAAGAGAGGGTCAAACAACTAGTTGTCAGAGAGGTTTTACATGAGAACAGAAGGATGTTTGTTATTCCACCCTGAAAAGTGTACGATATAAACACTGGACGTGGGATCATCTTGCTCAGCAATTACTCCAAAGAAAAAAGGCTATCAGCCCAAGTTCCTAAGTACAGACACAATCTTGGTAAGTCTCCTCCTCCACACTCCACCCTCAAATTTTCATTACGATAATTTGTTATTGAAGACAAATAACAAGTAGTCAAACAAACAAACAAACTCCCAATAATTTAAATAACCTCACAATGATTAGTTTTCTCATTCTAAATCAATTTTTGCTCTTCCCCATTGTATAGTCACTATTTCCTTTGTTCTTCATGGTCAGGACTCGCAAAGTAAAGAGGATCTTAACTTGTGAAGTGAAATAATGCAAATGTCAGGCTAATTTACAAACACACTTTGCAGCTTCTTTCAAGCCTGGCATTTTAGGACACAAGGACCTAGTGTTCTTCTTCACTTAGATGATAGAGAAGCAGGAACAAAAAGACAGGAAAAAAATCTCTTTAATTTTACATACATGTTACCTGTGTATTTCCTTAAATGGGAGGTAAGTAATCTGATCTAAAGTATTACAAAACCCCTTTCTTTAATCTTAATTGGCTGGCAGAGGTCCAGCTATAGCACAGGAGATGCTTTGTTTGACAAGCAGATAAAATCAAAGCTTGAGTTAAGACTTTTGACTAACCTGGGTCTCGGTGCTGTGCTCCAGTCTGTCCCTGCAATGCCATAACGACTGCTTTGTTACTGTAGTGAATACCTACAGGTATTATGTCTCAAGTTGCATACTGGGTATTTAGGGAGAGATTCTGGCCTAAGGGTGTCAACGGGAATGTTGCCACTGACTTAATTTACAGCCTGGATTTCACCCACAGCTTGTTGAATCACTGGGGGTTTTTTACTGAATTTTCCAAACTATATGGTACTAGATAACCTTCATACTCTATTTTCAGCACTATTGTTTTTTCTGAATCAGACTTCTCTGTTGATCTGCCTAAATGGGTCTAAAGAAAAAAAGAGGGAGAACAAGGTTTTTAAAATATTGAAAGTAAGCTTTGTACATCTTTTCTAGGCATGGACCAACACAGAATAGCATCATTTCAGGAAGATGAGTAACTAAACCTTCAGAGGCCTTACACTTGATATGTTGGAAGAGCACCTGAATTATATAGGTCAACTGTGGAGGAAATTCAGGAAGGTACATGATAACCTTATATATTCAAATCTATCTTCCTTTGAAATGCTTTTTCTTTGAAATTCCTCTTCACATAGGAAACTGATTTGCTTAAGTGAGTCTTTGAACAAGTGACAAGTAAATAATCATCCTGTTTTCTAGCTCTACTAGTGATTTCTGTTGTCCAAAAAGACAGTGGTTCTTTCTCTCTCTTTATTTCCTTGCCACTAGAAGCACATTTAACAGTATCTTACAGTACAAATTAAGAAACAGATCTTTAGGCACACCAGTCTATAAAATCATTGCTCCCAGTGACTTTTTTAGAAAAGAACAATGCAGGATCTTCCTTTGCCCAAACTCACCAGTTTTTATTACATCTATTTCCCAATCTTTTATTAGTATTTCCATTTTGCAGAGCAAGCATAAGGCTGCTCCATTTTGCATTCCCTTTGCACAGTTGCGAATGATTTAGCAATTGCAACCACACATGTCCCATTACACAACTGCATATTATTCCTGTTTTAATCAGTGTGGCAGATGCTAATTGTATAAATGTGCAACTTAAAAACCTACTGGTATAAAAAAAAGGTACAGAATGTCTTAATTTTCGAGATGCTGCTCCCCTCCAGCAGAGTAGGAGGGAAATGTTCAGTGTTGTAGTTGACGTCTGTAATGACCCATGAGCGGGTTCACCTTTCTGCTCTCTAAGAAATGTGCTGAGTTGTGACGTTTGTGTCCTACTGTAGTAATGACAAAGGACAGAAGGTGATGCCCTCAGCTGGGTGAGCTGCGGGTGCAGGTGTGCAGATGATCAGGCACCCGCATTAGACAATGATCCATGGTAACCTTTGGGTATCTCTGCACTCAAAGAGGTGATCCTTTTGGACTGGGAAGAACTGATCCCACAGTAATTAGCTATTTCTAGAGAAAGAAAAATGAGTATGTTTATTTTCCCTGCATGTATTCCTTTATTTTCTTGGATAAATGAGTTCAGGACTAAAGAGTTTCCTCCACTCCCTATGTAACACTGACAAAATAGGAAAGTCTTGTTGAAGACAGACATGCTGGATTCCTCTTCTCCTTAAGTTACAGCTAATATTCCGAATAGACAAACACAAGGAAGAAATGGATATATGTCCTTTGACACACACAGAAAGTTAAGAATAGCCCACTATCACAGCTAGTGATAGTCTGCAGAGACATAGCAATATGTTTAAAAAGGAAAAGGACATATATATTGGGGGGGGAAATCCAGAAATTTAAAAAAGTTCCCTCTCTGATTTGTAAACGTACTGTTTTGAAAAGTATTACTCATAGTCTCAGTTTTATTTTTATCACCTGTCAAGGATAAAGTTGCTTCAAGAATGTAAATACACAACATGCTTACTATTCCAGGAAAGAAACAGGTTTTTTGTTTTCTCATGTTCTCCCACTTTTTGCAACCTCTAGTGTATTAAAAGTATACATGCTCAAAATGTATCTGTGAATGAAATAAATTACTTATTCTCTTTGTCACCAGAACCACATGTATTAGTGTCCAGACTTTCAGGCTGCAATAATAATGATTACTACAATTTTTGTAGATGCAGCCCTACAATTTAAAGTCCACACTAGTTATTAATAAGGTCAATCTGGAGACATATTTTCCAACTTAGACAAATGAGCAGAATGTATGCTCTGCGCATCAAAATTTCAGAAGAAAGCATGAACTCCTTGCAACCTCCATACAGCCTCATTCTACAAAGTTCATTAATGTCAACATCAATATTTTGCAATGTAATAACAGTTCTCTCAAATTAAAATGCAGGCTTGTGTGACGTTCAAAAATGGAATCAGTATTCTAAATTAAGCCCCTAAATCCTTTGAAATACTTCATTTTCTCTGCAGTGTTTTCTCATGTCAGCTTTGCGTTTCATATAATGTAGACAAAGCCCTTGTCAAAATCCCGTCCATGCCTTGATAAGTTATTAAGCAAATTAAAAACATATTATAACATTAAGCCAGAATCTCAGGGGTTTTATTTCTATATGCAATTTTAATTATTAGATTCTTTTACACCACATTCAGCTATCCTATCTATCCTATTTTTGTGTTGAAAACGTGTATCAGCAACATAAGTTGTAAAAAGAAGTTGAAAAATTAACAACTGCACCTCCTGGCACCAAGAAGATCTACAAGCACTCACGAATCTAGAATAAATACCTGTACTAGAGGCTGCTACAGCCTCTCACACATCTTCAGTAGTCTTAGCCCTGCTTCTTCTACCCATAAACAAACATACTTGTTGAAGCAAACCTTTTATGTTCCTGGTCTTGCTCCCCTGTCCCAGACACTTTAAAATTCTCCCTTATCTGCTATAAAACACCTGTATCACACTAGACTAGGTTTTTCAGATTCTCTGTTTGCCACTTTCTCTAGAAAAACAGATTAAGTCTTTGCACTGAAGGAACCTGTGACCTCCTGGAACACAAAATATGTCACAAAACTGCCAACAGAAGTCACTGAAAGGACCTTTGTAAGGCAGCCATGGTTATACATTCAATTTTGAAACTTGGCACAAGCATATAATCTTTCCAAGTCTGTGATTAAGCACCAATCACCATCAAAGCTTTTGATATGTAACTCAAAACATAAGCATGGAGATCTCTCTTGTTTCATAGTCAGTACTGGTATAAATCCTGGTTATCTATTAACCTGGTGATAGCTACTTGTTTTATGTCATCGTGATTGATCCCATGGACTTTATAGTACCCCTTATAAAGACAAACAGGAAATAATTTAAGTTTAGGTGTGTTATATAAGTAAATACTTTGAAAATATCTTTTCAAGGGCCAGATGAAATGATTACCAGAGAAATTACGGGATGTTGAAACAGAGGCAAAGAGTCTGGAATAGAAGAGGAAGAAAGTGAGCAGGTTTTATTGACCATCAATGTTTTTATTTCACTGTGCTCAAGATACGGTAAAGAACTGCAACAGCAATGACCACCAATCCACAAGGCATTAATTAATAAAACCAGGGCATCGTACTTGTTCTGTCTGTCCTTCAAAGAAAATTTTTCCCCAGTTGCCTGTTGGATGTCTTCTTTCATCCCAAAGCATGAGATTTTATGGCCAGACTTGCATTCCTGTTTTCATCATGCAGAACAGACAGCCGTGGCAAAGAGCGTGGCAGATGCTGGTGGCAACATCACCTCTCGTACCAGCTGTTTCTGTACTTCCTCACAGGTGTTTGTCTTCCACACGACTGACAGCTGAATTCTGTTCCAAAAGGATGACTAAGGCTGCAATCGGTCAAGAGCCAAGTTTCCTCTTGGATTCCCTTCCTCTTCCTGCTGTGCCTCATGTGGCTGGCACAGCTTTGCCATTGTGGAACAGAGGTTGCTGGAAATAAATTCTTCTTAAGCAGACAGGCTTTTGTTCAGTTTTGACTCCAGGCTCCCTGCCCAAATGCTTGAGCAATCTGCACTGAGTCTGTGGGAAGGCTCTTTTTGAGAGGCGTCCAGTCTGAGCCAATCCGTAGTAAAGAGAACCATTTTCTGAAAGGCTGTGTTCTGAGCAGAGGGTCTTCATTATCCGTCTTGTCCTACCATATTCTCTGAGTTTTCCATCAACTTGGGCTTTAGATTTATATGCAGATAAGACCATTCTTAGGTTTTTATATCTGTATTTCTTTACGCAGACTAGTTGTGGAGGCATAAGGTATTCTTGTACCTCTTGCCTAGTAATTAATTAATCCTTCACTTTTTTTTCTAAATGGGTGAAAGAAATGGTGTGTGCACATAACTTTTCTTCTTTCTGAAAAAGGAACAAATGATTCAACAGCTTATTTTCTGTCACAGCCACAATTTCATCACATGAAATCCAAGGTTTTTCTGTGCTCTAAAATAATTAGTATATTATTCATCTTTCTGTGGACATGCAAGAGGCCAAATAATTTTGTGGGTTTTCCTGTTCCTTTTCCACTTCTCTTGGTACCACTTCCAGAAGCCATTGTCTGTAATGCCTTTGAACAAATCTATAAACTGAGACTCTTTTCAAAACCAATATTTTTTGGACACACTCGTATATCAGCATAATGTTTTTGAAGCATTTTGTGTAACTGTTCAAAGAGCATCCCTTCCTCATTTTCTTGATGATGATGGGTAGACAACCCCTCCTGCCTATCAGTTAAAAGTTGTCATCACTTTTCACATGAAGTCTGAACATTTCTAGCCAGTCTTCAACTGCTAGCTATTTTTGTTGAATGCTTTATTGAATTATATAAAAATTGTATAAGCATGACTTTCACTGCAATGTGCAATTTACAGACCCTTCTTTTGTACTTAAAAAGAATGAGGACTACAAAGAGTTTTCATGGTTCTTCATCTAACTCTAAGGGCCAAAATGTGCACTCACCTGAGTTTTTCCTGTTCTGCAGAATGGCAAGGCAATTTTACAACAGCTGTGAGGCCCTTGGTAACAGCTTTGTTGTTCTTACACTCAGTCCAACTTCAGATGCTTGCTTTTCCCCTTAATCTTGTTTTCACCATTTTATTCCACCTCAAGCCACACATATGATTCTCTCTTCTCTGTTATTTACATGTGACACTGCTACATGGTGTAGCATCAATGACAAATTGCCACATCAAGGCTTGGACTCCTGTTTACTGCTTTTACAAAAGGTCCTACTTTCTGAAAGAATACCTGAATTTGTCAAATATCTTAAAGCAATGAAGTACACAGAACAAATGAGAAAAAGTCACACAAAAAATGCCAGTTGATTCACAGTGTACCTGATTATTTTTCTTTCCTGGTATTAACAACACAGATGCTGTGTTAGCTATCTCATAATGTGGAAACTCCCTTTGACTTAAAATACTGACAATGCTGAAGAGACTAATGTTTCCCTGGTATCTTTTAAATAGTCAACCTCTTGTGTTCATTTACCCAAGATTAAGACAGATGGTTTTTGAATTAACAGACTACATTTGGGTAGCCAGAGATTGTACCAGATGGGTATCATTATTCACTTATATGATATTCTGTATCACTTCCCTTGGGAAATATTAAGAGTAGCATATTTATTAGAGAGCCAGTCATGCTAAAGGCTTTATTTTTTCATTTGACTGATGCTTATAAGCAACAATTACAGCATGACAGAAGGTAACAGACCAACATATTCACTTTTCAGTGCATAACTACAGCTTGAGCATGAATAGCTAGAATTACTATGAACAGGGAAGAACCATTTAGGTATATAACAGAAAAGAAAAATACACATAATCATTTTGCATAAGAGTGTGCTGATGAACCCTTCAATTACTTATGAAGCCATGATATTTCTTAAAATACTTTAATTGAAATAGTCTCTGTAGAGAGAAATACATCTTTTATTAGATTGACTACATGCAATTGTAAATGACAGACTATTTTTATTAAGTGTTTTATAGCATAGCATAGCATAGCATATTCTAAGTACCCTAAAGCTGAGAGGATAAAAGTGCATATATGCAAGAACCAATCTTTCTTTCACTAGGTAAGTGCAATAGCATTATCAAAATTCAGCCATGGCTGGGAGAAAACAAAACAAACAAAAAAACCCCTCACAAAACAGAAAAAAATGTGAGCCACTGGGATGAGTGCTGTGGGAAGGATGTCTGTGTTGACCAGCCCTGGAGGTATTTAAGAAATGTGTAGACATGGCACTTCAGAGCATGCTGTAATGCCTGAGAATGTTGGTTTGTGTATCTTGTGGGTGGGTGTAGTGTGGGAGCCTGTGTTGGCTTGGGTTGTGTTCTGGGTTGGTGTTATGTTTTAGTTTTTTTGTGGTTGGGCTCAATGATCTCAAAGGTCACTTCCAACCATGAAGATTCTGTGATTCTTCAGAGTCTTCACTTCAAATCTGGCTGAGGCGTCATTTGGGGTTCCTATCTACTCCAGTGCAGCCAACCTTTCATTGTCTAGCTCTTTCTGAGTGTTTTCAGCCTTTCCCCAGAACTCTGCCCTTCACACAGTCCACTGAGGTCCAGCTTCAGCCAGAGAACAGATGGGAACTGCCCTTTCACACATTCTGGGACCTGCTCTTTCACACATTCTGGGCCCTCCAGCTCTTAAAGAAATCGTATTCATGGGGATGGTCCCTACTGCCTCACCCCAGTGCTGCATGCTGTGTGACAGAGCTGGTGCAGGCACCCATCCCCAGAGAGGACAGGGATCTGGGAACATCAATGGGAGATGAATTCCTGCCTGTTGCTGAGAGCAGGCCACATTTGCCACCACTGTCAGAACACGCCACGCTGATGTTCCCATGGGGCAACATTTCTCCATTTCCCGTGGAGCAGCTTTTGCAGCTCCCTGCCCAAGGTTGTAGTTGCTGGTGACCCTCACTGCTAGAGATCTCTGTGTGTTACATACAGGGAGCGCCGGTATCTGAAGTGATGGGTGGTTTTTGCTGAGGGACTGATGTGTAGGCCATGGGTGTTGTAGCCCATTCCTTAGAGCTATGCCTACTTTATGTAACTTTTCTAACTTTTCTTTCTATTATTATATTTCTATTTAGCTTTCCAATACCCATTTACGACTGGATCGAAAGAGCCAATCGAAAGTAAGAAACCCTTAGGCACCGAATATACTCTCAACAAAAACTGAGACAAGCTCAGGAAAGTTGTTGCGACCAAGAGCTCCCTCTTGTGCATTACAGCAAGAGCAGAAGGTCCACGCCTTCCCAGGTCCCACCTCGGGGCCTTGCAACAAGGGCAGTACCTGTGAAGCAAGGGCACCCTGCAGCGGGGGTCCCCAAGCACAGCAGGCATGTCCCCAGTTTGGTCTAGGTAGGGTAGAAGCACGTTTCTGTACTGTAAAAACTCTTTGCAGCCTTTGCAAACATGTTTATTTCACTAATTTATTTTTTTAAATTAAAAAAAAAAAAAAGAAAGGAAAAACCCCACAGAACTGATATTTTGAAACCAATTCTTATCTGTTTGACCTTCTTACTTACAAATATATATTTTCTTAAAATGTTGAAAATCAAAGTATATTTTCATGAACACAGTTCACAAATTCTCTTGGTCATTAAGACTTGAGGCTCTGCAAGAGTGCTTGTGGGATATTTCAGAAGGCAACTTTCCCAATAATCTCCCTTCTGGTTCCATCATGGCCAGCTCCTTGTACTGCAGCCCTCTCAACTTCTTCCTCTATGTGGAAATAGAGTAAATGCCTCATTTTGGATGCAGTTACATCTAGTTTTCAGTTAAAACACTTATTTAAATGTGTTATTTTCTTGGGGTGTCCTGTCTGGATGTGTTTTGGCTTTTATGTAATCAACTACCACGAGCACAGGCCGCAGTGCACTGACTTTTGAGACACAAACAAGCTCATTTCTTGCTCGCTGCAGTTTTGAAAGCATGAGAACAGAGGTTAGAAAGTGCACTGAACCTTAAAAGAAAGGATAAATTCAAGCAGTTTTAAGGTCTGGTGATTTTTTCCTCCACAGCATGACTTTGCACAAATCACGCTGAAGCTGTGGGCTGAAACTGTGTTAGTAGTTAGTATACATGACTGCCCTTCGAGTGTTTGCTGGTGCCAAAGTTGTTCAGGCAGGTTCCTCAAGTATGAAGAACAGTGAAAAGGAGGATTAACTTGTATAATAACTTATTTAATTGGTTTATTTTAGTAATTTTAATCTATCAAAGATTGAGAACTGGATTGCTAATTAAGCAGGAATTAATATCTGGTTATCAAGGTCTGTTATTTATGTAAAATCTGTCAAAGTAAGCCCAAAGCAAACATTTTTAAGGCGGAGGTACTCAAAATGGTGAAGCTTGACCCTGTTAGGTGAGTTTGAATAGGAAAATGAAGCATATTGTGGAATGTATTTTAAATGAGAATTAAATTAAAACAGTAAAGTGGATTTTTTTTTAACTGTTATACACAACTAGATTTCTGGAAAGGTATGATTGCCACACAGACAAAAGAATTTTAGGAAAACACCTTTCAAAATCTCCAGTTTTGATTTCATACAAAGACTGAAAAGGTGAAGAACCGCTTTTTCTGTTTTACTACGCAAATAACAGAAAATATTGTTTCGGCCAGAAGATCTGATTTTATCTGCCTGAAATCCACAGGCACATCTACAGCCTCTAATATGGGCAAAAAGTCTCTACCTACCTCGGGAGGGTTACAGACTCTTCAGGAAGGACAGGATGGGCAGAAGAGGAGGAGGTGTTGCCCTCTGTGTCAAAGACCAGCTGGAATGTGTGGAGCTCCACTTGGGGAAGGATAAAGACATGACAGAGAGTTTATGGGTCAGGATTAAGAGGAGCACGGGGGCAGGTGATGTTACAGTAGGAGTTTGCTACAGACCACCAGATCAAAGTGACAGCGAGGATGCGGCCCTCTATAAACAGATAGGGGCAGCATCATGCTCACACACCCTGGTCCTCATGGGGGACTTCAACCAACCCGAGATCTGGTAGAAGGACAACACATCAGAGCACAAGAAATCCAGGAAGTTCTTGGAATGCATTGATGACAACTTCCTCCTTCAAATGATCAAGGAATCAACGAGGAAAGGAGCTGTGCTGGACCTTGACCTTTCCACCAAGGAGAGGCTGGTCAGGAATGTCAAGTTCAAGGGTAGCCTCAGCTGCAGTGATCATGAGATGATAGAATTCAAGATTCATAAGGCAGCAAGAAGGGTAGGCAGCAAGCTGGCTACCCTGGACTTCAGAAGAGTAGACTTTGATCTCCTGAGAGATCTGATTAGGAGGATAGAGGGGAGAGGGGCCCAAGAAGGATGGTTGGTATTGAAGGATCTCCAAAAAGAAGAAATCATGCAAAATAGCCAGCAGGCCTGCATGGATGAACAAGAAACTGATGGACAAAATCAGGACCAAAAGGGAGGCCTATAGAGGGTGGAAGCACGGAAGGGTAGACTGGGAAGAATACAGAGAAACTGTCCAAGTGGCCAGAAACAAGATCAGGCAAGCGGAAGCCCAGGCAGAATTAAATCTAGCCAGGGATGTGAAAGACAATAAAAAGAACATCTATAGATACATCAGGGATAAAGGCAAGATGAGGGCAGCTGTGGGTCCCCTCTGGAAGGAAACAGGAGACCTGGTCACCAAGGATATGGGTAAGGCTGAGCTATGAACTGAACAACTTTTTTGCCTCAGTCTTCACCAGAAAGGGCCCAAGTCACGGAAGGCAAAAACAGACCCACTGTATGAGAAGATCAGGTTCAAGACCTCTTAAGGAACCTGAAGGTGCTTAAGTCCATGGGACCTAACAAAATCCATCCACGGCTCCTGAGGGAGCTGGCGGACAAAGTTGCTAAGCCGCTCTCTATCATATTTGAGAAATTGTGGCAATCTGGTGAAGTCCCCACAGACTGGAAAAAGGGGAACATAACTCTAATATTCAAAAAAGGAAACAAGGAAGACCTGGGGAACTACAGGCCAGTCAGTCTCACCTGTGTGCCTGGCAAGATTATGGAGCAGAATCTCCTGAAATCTTTGTTGCTAAGGCACACATTAAATAATGAGGTGATTGGAGAGCCAACATAGCTTCACCAAGGGCAAATCGTGTCTAACAAATTTGGTGGTCTTTTACGATACTGCCACAGACTTGGTAGACAAGGGCAGAGCAACTGTCATCTACCTGGTCTTATGTAAAGCGTTTGACAATGTCCCATACGACATCCTGGTCTCAAAATTGGAAAGTCATGGATTCAATGGGTGGATCACTTGGTGGATAAGGACCTGGATGGATGGCCGCACTCAGAGGGTTGCAGTCAATGGCTCCATGTCCAGTTGGCAGCCAGTAGTGAGTGGTGCTCCTCAGGGGTCAGTACTGGGACCAGTACTATTTAACATCTTTGTTGGAGACGTGGACAGTGGGCTACACCAAACTTGGTACTGCAGTTGACACGCTGGAGGGAAGGGATGCTGTCAGAGGGACCTGGACAGGCTGGAGAGGTTGGCTCGTGCAAATTGCATGAAGTTCAACCAAGCCAAGGTCCTGCACCTGGAACATGGCAATGCCAGGCACAAATACAGGTTGGGTGGAGAATGGCTGGAAAGCAGCCCTGAGGAGAAGGACTTGTGAGTACTTGTGGATGTTATTTGTGCAGTAAGATAATAAATAAAATGTGACATTTTATTACTTCACAAGCAGAATGGTTACACATGGAGATAGAACAATGAAAACTGGGAAGAATCTGGTAACAGCAGTACCTGCAACCTCGAAAACTAGGAACCTGATTAATATTTTAATTCCTTGTCAGGATTGCCAATTATTAACTTGCTAACACAAGGAAAATTATAATGAAATCAACAATTTCAGAGGTATATGTGATGTTCTGCTAAAAGAGGAAAGCTCAAATCTTTAATGATAAAAAATCAATACATAATTCCATATATCATTTAGAGAATTGGGTATCACTGTGACTGATTGTTTAAGTAGTGGACCAGTGAAGCCAGTTTCAAGCTTCAAAAGCAGTACAGGTTTTCATAAGCAGCCCGTGTTGCTAGTAGTTCTTAATCACTATCAATCATCATTGCTACGTATACAAAGCAACTAGTCCTTAGCAAATCTATCCCAGAAGAGCTGTGGGCACAGAAGACAGTGGAGCTGATGCCTGGCTGTTGGTGCTGATGGCTGCACTCCTTGGTGGTCCTTACTTACCAGGACCAAGGTGATCAGGTCTGAGAGCTCCTTGTAGGCCGTTTGCCATCTTTCTTCTTTACTCAATTGTTGGTTTGTACTCTCTGTCCCCGATCCAAAAGAAAAGGAAGTGATCTCCTCTGCTCTTGATGACTTATTTTGGAGATTGAGACATGTCCTGGGCTTTCCTTATTCTGCTGGTGCCACCAGACACTTTTCTCACCTGCTCTGCAATATTTTCTTGGTTTTACCAGGCACCTTTCCCCTTCTGCTTTGTTGTTTGGTTATTTGGTGACAGATTTCCAATTGCTATTTCTTAAGTAAGTTTGATTTTGCCTGCTTAGTGAGGCTTTAATAGCTGGAAAAAGCGAACCAGGAAACCATAAGTTGTGCAGGATCACTTCAGTTGCTGTGAAAAATCACTGCGTGAGTCTTCCTGAAGTGTATTTCTTGACACATGAAGGAGAAGGTGATCAGGAATGCTCTGCACAGGCATACAGGTCCTACAAAGCTGTCACCACTGGTTTAAGCAAAATGGCAGAAGCTGCCTCCTATGGCACCACTTTTTGAGCTATCTCAGCTGTCAGCCAACACTTAAATGCAATCTGAAATAAGACTCGCTGTGTTCACATGAAAACAGCAGAGATCCGAGGGTTAGTTGTAGGTGGCTGAGGCCTGCCTCAGAGGTGGGATGGATACCTGGTAAAGGGCTCTGCTACCTCACTTTAACCCACACCTGCAAATCTGTCAGAGCCTCCAAGGTATGAACTTTGGGTGCCCCCGTCCTGTGAAAGTCCCCAAAGAGATGGCCAGGCTTCTCATGCAGCAATGAAATTCACGGGCTCCACAAGGAGTCACCTCGTTGAGCCCAGGGGATTACAAAACAGCATCCCAGTCTGGTGTCCCCTTTTGGCACAGGCTGCTCCATGGGCTCTGGGATGGGAGGACGGACCTACCCTCTCACAAGTTCATTCTCCTGCCTGGGAGACTGGAGTGGAGTTTTCTTTTTATTACTCTTAATTTATTTATCTAATTATTTATTTTTTTCGTTTTACTTTTACTACTCTGCCTGATTTCCCACAGAACTGAAAATTTATCAAAGGATGGAGGTTATCTTTGATTTCTTCTTCTGAATCTCTTACGTTGTGAAGATAACTCGGTGTTTACCGGAGTGCAATTTACAGACGACACTCTGTCGGGCAGCGTGATTAAAATACTTTTAATCAGTATTTTAGCTCTCCGGAGCCACAAACATTTTAACAGCTGGCGGAGCAGAACTCCACGACGGGGGAACGCTGAGGGGGTGCCGGGAGGGGACCGACCCCCACTGCAGCTCCGGGTGCTCCTTCGGAGGACGCGGGGGACCGTTCCGCCCGCGGGCGAGGGCGTCCAACGAGAGACGGAGCCAAACGCCCCAAGGGGACCGGGGATGCAAACCCGCCACACCGCGGCACGGCTCAGGCCACGCCCCCGACTCGAGACCACGCCCGTTTCCTCCTCCCACTGATGCGAGGCTACGCCCCCTCTCCCCGCCGCACACCACGTCCGCACGCCCACCCGGAAGTGCTCCCGGAAGGCGGTGGCGCCCAGCGCGGGTACTTCCGGGTGGCAGCGCGTTTTTTTTTTCCTCTTCGGCCTCTTCGCCGCGCCGCCGCCGCCGCCTTCCCCGGCTCCCTCTACCTCCCCCCTGCTCGCCTCTCCCCGCCCCGGGCCATGCCGCTGCGGTGCTCCCGACCCGCAGGGCCGTGGGGGCGGCTGTTGCTTGTGGTGGCGCTGGCGGCCTGCGCCGCCCGGGCCTCCGAGATCACCTTCGAGCTGCCCGACAACGCCAAACAGTGCTTCTACGAGGAGATCGCCCAGGGCACCAAGTGCACCCTCGAGTTCCAGGTAGCCACCGTGTCCCCCCCCCAGCCCGCTAGCGGAGCCGGGCCTTGGCTCAGCGACGGTGGCCGAGGGGGCCTGTTTGCCTCGCCGGGCGCTCCTGGGATGCTCCGAGCAGTTCTGTGAAGCGGCGCCTGGGCCGGGAGCGGCAGGGCAGGCCGGTGGCGGCGTTCCTGTGTCGGGGCGGGAAGGAGGCGGTGGGCGCTGTCGTGGGGCCTGCGGGAGCGCCGGGGGGTGGGGTGGGGGGTGGTTCCGGCGGGGGGTAGCGTTGGGCCTGACAACCGGCCGTGCCCCTCGCTGCCCCGCAGGCTCTCTCCCGTCCGAGCAGCGCGGAGAGCGCCTGAAGCGCCGCCAGCCCGGCAAGGTGCCGCGAAAAGAATTCCCTTGCAGGCCCTGAAGCGTTTGCGTGATGGGCATAACGTAACTTTACGGAGCTCATCCTTTATTTCAGGGCACGAGTCACGTAGCAAACAGGAAGAAAGTGGTGGGATGGGTTGTGCAGCCCTAGCAAAGTGTCCCGGGCATAGAGCGAGACAGCAGAATTGCAAAAGATAGAACATGCCCAAAAGTGACATCTTAGTGAAGGCTGTGGTTAACAGGCACCTCTTAAGCGAGGCTGCGCTGTTCTTCTTACTTGTCCCAGTTTCTAACAGTTTGAAGGTGCAGCTATCGTGATAGGGCATGCTGTGTAGCTTTGAGATGTATCAGGCAATCATCCCTGGCAGTTTTGGTGCCTTTGAGTGTATCAGCAGAGTTCCAGTCTGGTCCCTTCAGCTGGTGAAGTCACTGGCACTACAGCAGCAGCATGAGCAGGAAGTCATCCTTGATGACGGGCATCACAGTTACCTTTGGGGGTTTTTGAAGGAGCTATGTACTTTTGTGGTCCTACTTTTCGTGTTGAAGTCCTATGACTTTTTTTTTTCTTCCCAAGCTGCTGTTCCACCTGTCATGTTTTGGGGAATGTTGCTGCTGCCAAATACCACTTCTTGCTACTCTGTCCTACTAAGTGTATTCTATTTCTTTCTTAATGTATTCTAATTCTTTCTTAGCTATATTTTTTCCCTGCCCAAATGTTTCTTGTCCCTGCCTGTTACTTTTATAAAGTCTCTTCTGGGCAGGACTCCCTCCCACCTGTTTTGAGGTGGATATTGCTGCAGGTTGCTGCACAGATAAGTCTACTGTTGCCACTTTTGTCAGTGAGCAGGGCAGGAGTAGCTTTGTTAGAAGTAGAGTCTGAATTTCATAGCTGCCAGTAGACTGAACTGCTGTGTGCATGTCCTTTGGTGGTATGTCTCAAGAGATGAGAAGAGGCTCAAGTAAACTCTGTGGGAAGGAACTCTAGGGGAACTTCAGAGCTCTGGCAAATCTTTGCCACGTCTATGTAAACTGTTGCTTTCAGGGTGTGTAATATAACTGAATGTGAGTACTGATTACTTCTGTGTAATCAGTAAAAAACACACCCTTCTCAAATTTGAGATCATACTTCCAAAACAAGATATCATTTCATTATAGAAAAATCTTACTTTTGTTTTTCCTTCAAGCGAGGTAAGCATTTCTGCATGAAAGTGCCAAGTAGATGCAGACATCTAAAATTTTTTTTACTCTTTGTATTTCATCATCACATTTTTTGAAAAACTGTAAAGACACTGCTTGCCAAATGAATATTGTAAAAAAAAAAAAAAAAATTCTTTTTTGTGGAGCAGCTACTGCTCAGACCTGTTGTTACCTCAGTTGTGCCATTAAAGTTATTGTTTGAATGACTTTATACATAAACAAACTGATGTGAGTTTAAATAATACTATGTGAACTGAAGTGCAGGTGCTGAGATACTAAAATATTTCAGTGGTTTCTGCATGCATATAAAAGGGTCGTGGTCTCTTCCTCCTTCTGCATGCTTTATCTTAAAAGCAAAAAGTTTGGAGCAAGGATTAAGCATAAAACTACTAGCCTAAGAGTCATCAGAACACCCAAGCTATGAATAATGATGCTACCAATTAGTCTTTCTGTAGAGGTGGCATGGCTAGTCTACAGAGCAATATGCTATAGACAAACAATAATGGAAACCTGGAAAAAACCTTGAGACAGTCACGTTTTTGAGTCATTTGTAGGCATTACCCAGACGTGCTGGGTTTGGGAAGAAATCCTGCGGCTGGGGGTTACAAGGTAGACCCCCCAGACCACTGTTCTGGTGACAAGCATACCTGAAGACCAGCAAGCCAGGTTGAAATACCTGTTCTGCTGGTCGAGTGCCACTCCTGTGGCTTAAAGCAGCTTGAGCTAATAGGATAGTTATGCTCTTTTGTCTGAACAGAAAGGAGACATCTTACTGCACATTAGCAGTCTCCTCCATTGGAATTAATTCCATTGAGAATCTGTGGGTACAGCAGATGGTTCGTTTGTTACAGTAATGTATTTGCTGCCCCATCAGATCTCCTCTACTGTAGCCTTTGCTGTTGTACAATTAGTTATAACAAAGTAACTGAAATTGCTTTCCTAAATGGTTTGAAAATATAGTTGACATTACAAATCCTCAATCTAAAGTATGTCTTCTGTAAGAAATAATTTTGTAGACTTGCTTTGAAAGATTTTCAAATTAATGCATCGAAAGAAGCATGGCCAACAGGTCAAGGGAGGTAATTCTGCCCCTCTGCTCTGCTCTTGTGAGACCCAAGCTGTAGTATTGTGTCCAGCTTTAGAGTCCTCAATACAGGATGGACATGGATCTGTTGGAATGGGTCCAGAGGAGGGCTGTGAAGATGATTAGAGTGCTGGGCTACCTCTGCTGTGAGGGCAGGTTGAGAAAGTTGGGATTGCTCATCCTGGGGAACAAGAGGCTCCAGGGAGACATTACAGCAGCCTTCCAGTACCTGAAGGAGGCCTACAGGAGAGATGGGGAGGGACTCTTTATCAGGCAGTGGAGCAATAGGATGAGGGGTAATGGTTCTCAACTGAAAGAGGGGAGATTCAGATTAGATATTGGGAAGAAATTCTTTACTGTGAGGATGGTGAGACACTGGCACAGGTTGCCTAGAGAAGTTGTGGATGCCCCATCCCCGTAAGTGTTCAAGGCCAGGCTGGATGGGGCTTTGAGCAACCTGGTCTGGTGGGAGGTGTCCCTGCCCAGGGCAGGGGGCTTGGAACTACATGATCTTTAAGGTCCTTTCCAACCCAAACCATTTTATGATTCTAAGATATTTTAAAACATTTGTTAAACCAAAAGTTTTGCAGTATCATTTGACAAGTCATACTTAGAAGAAATATATAAATGTCCATTTTGTTAAAAAGACAATTTATTGGTTTCTTTTCTCAGGTGATCACTGGAGGTCATTACGATGTTGACTGTCGGTTGGAAGATCCTGATGGCACTGTATTGTACAAAGAGATGAAGAAACAATACGATAGCTTCACGTTTACTGCATCCAGAAATGGAACATACAAATTCTGCTTCAGCAACGAATTCTCTACTTTCACACACAAAACTGTGTATTTCGATTTCCAGGTTGGAGAAGATCCGCCACTGTTTCCTAGTGAGAATAGAGTAACTGCACTTACCCAGGTAAAAAGCTGTTGTGTTTGACAGCAGCTATTAGGTGGAGACAAAGCTTTTTTCAAGTTCATCTGCGTAAGATATCGGTACCACTTTAGAAAATCAATGGAGCTTTTAAAATATTTTGAATTACTAAAAATAGCTTTCTTTCTGAAGATAGGATTTGTAAAACTCGGAGCAGAGCTGCAAAGGAATCACCAAGTGCTTAAGAGAAAATAAGGGTAGTAATTCCAACCTTAAACTCTAGGCCACTAACTTCTTTTTTTTGTTGTTGTTTTTGGGGTTTTTTTGTTAAGGATGCTTCCTTTTAATGGCATGGTTCTCTGCCTCTTGAAACGCGGATTTAACAAACCATAAGATATTGGATCAGGGTTTTCAAAATTTCCAGACTTTGGAGAAACTTTGAGAAACTTTGAGAATTCTTTATCTATTTAAAATTTTAGGGGTTTTGAGGGAGCACTTAAGTTGACCTCTCATGTACCTGCCATTTTTATAATGGAGTTGAAACTTCTAGCAAAATGAACAAAACCATCCATATTTAGCTGACCTCTGCATATTTATCCTTTAGAAGATACTACAGAGTGTCAGAGCATTATTATTATATTCTAAAGATTTTGCAGTTTTGCACCACCTTTACCCCACCTAAATCCATCAAAGCTTCCCTTTGAACATTTGCTTTATGAGTTCCCACTCATGTTCTTACGTTATAACCATCACCAAACCCCTCTTTAAGCAACCATTACAGAGTGCTGAACATGGTTGCTGTTTTGCTAGCCTGGACTCGCCAGGATAAATACCACTTGCCAGATGTCAATCTCACTTGAATTTACCTCACATGAGTCTTCAGTAGCTGACATCTCTAATGAGTAGATGAGTTGCTGTCAATTGGCTCCAGCTCTTCCTCTTTCTTCTTGCCACCCCTCTGCCTTATTTTGTACTCTGATTCCTGCTTCTGTATCTTTCCATCTCTTTTCCTTGCTTTAATCTTGATTATGTTCAGTCTGTGTGCTCTATTACATCGGGGGTTTTTTTGCTACCTTGTCATCAGCAGAGGGATTTTGAGAACACAGAACATGCAGTTTCTGGGTCTTGTATCTCTGCAGCCCCTTGCAGTCTGTGGAAGAAGATATGTTGAAAAATAGCTTATCACTGGGTTGTAGCAATGCAAATACACAATGCAAATAAGGCTTTAAGGAAATAAATAAAAAAAAAAAAGTTGAGTTTCAGAGTACAACACATCTTTAGTAAGAAGGTTCTTGTTGCAGTTTGCTCCAGGCTTCTGGCATGACTAGGTTTCGTCAGCCTTTCACAGAGACAGTAGAAAGTGAATCCCTAAAACCAGAGTGACTCTGTGTTTAATTCCCTCATGCAGACTGGGAGAGTTCTATAACATAATGAAACCAGTGGCAGAACTGAGTTTGGAAAGTCTCTTCCAGAATTTTGTGGAGTGGCATTATCTTGGAGTTGTTCAGACACCTGTCTTGAAAGACATCAACTTGAAAACATGGTCCTGTCAGGATGTTAAACATGTCCTTTTATAATAGTTTGTGCAGTTTAATCTTCAGGAAATAGTATTAAGCCATAAAACAGGAAAGCAAACTGTGACTAGAAATAAGGTATTTTGAAGATCTATTGATTAATCTCTTAGTTATAAAAACATAATGAGGGGCTTTCACTTGATGAAGATAAACTGAAAGAACTAGAAGTTTCACATAAACTGGAAGAAAAATTACCTAGGGCTTGGAAAACTTGTAATACTTTTTTTTAAGATTAAAAATGGCAATAAAGATGGGTAATTTAAGTCTTTGTTATGTGATTGTTACGGAATAGTCAATAACACTAAAAGGTAGTAGAATTGTCCTTTCTTAACCGCTTTTTATGTACATGACTAAGAGAAGGGTCTGTTGCCAAAAGAACATGATGAGTTCAGTAATGTAGATTTTTAGGATATTGTACAACTTTAGTGGGAATTATGTGATGAAGAATGTCATACTAATGAAGCACAGAAGCATTTAGTTATGTACTATGTGGATCTTAATGTTATAAGCAACTGTTTGTTTTCCTGGTACGTGTGGAATTAACAACTGGGACATCACTACCATTTCAGAAGTGTTTCCAATGTTCATTTTGAACCCAAATATACATGAGTTCAAGATTTATTCAATCATTCTTAGACTTCATTGCCCTTTATTAGATCTGCAGTTTTACACGCTTCTGTATTTAGTAGTCTGTTGCATTCCTGTGTATAGTTTGATCAGTGAAAGTTAAATTTTACTGCATTTACGCTATTTTGGTCTGAGAATGGACTGAGGTAATCCTTAGCCTCCAAAGTTACATGATTTTAAATCCCAAACTTTGAGGGGAAAAAAAAAAGGCACAAGAAGGGTTCTTGATTCAGATGTGTGTGTGTTTGTTTGCTTCTCTAGATGGAGTCTGCATGTGTTTCAATTCATGAAGCTTTGAAGTCCGTCATCGATTATCAGACTCACTTCCGCTTGAGGGAGGCGCAGGGCCGCAGCAGAGCGGAGGATTTAAACACCAGGGTGGCCTACTGGTCAATAGGGGAAGCAATCATTCTTCTTGTCGTTAGTATCGGGCAGGTGTTCCTCCTCAAAAGCTTCTTCTCGGATAAAAGAACCACAACAACCCGCGTTGGATCATAACTGGTAGCGGTAAAGCTTCAGGTCATTGTGTGATACTCCTCTGTAAAAAAATTGCTGTTGTCCAATTAATTGCAGGTATAAAGGATCTGAGTATATGCAAAATTCAAATGTGTTTACTCCTCATCCCTTAAAAATCACAAAACAGACCCAAAATATTATGAAAGGGACACATGATCTGAACTATTCTTAAAGTTCTTTGGAACTTTGGTTTTTTTCTGATTTCTGCATTAAATAACTGGCAGTGACCAGCCTCTCTTCACTTCTGCTGATTTTAATCCAAATTGAGTTTGATTGTTACCAGTAAGATTACCCCTCTGCAGTATTACACTTTAAAGTAACACAACAGTCTGGTGCCCGATCCAAGAGCCAATATTTATGAAAATTTTATTTTCATTTTCAGGCTGAATGTATTGGATCGTAAAAAGGCAAATATGATGAACTGTAGTGCATTGTTTTGGTTTGCTGTTAAAAAAAACTAATACAGTGATATCCCTTGTGTATTTGTAAAATTGTTGCTAGCTTGACACTACATCAAGGTGCAAATTCTCCATCAGCATGGTAAGTCTCCACTCTCAAACCTACTAAATTTTGTACTTTAGTATATTTGCTTAAACATAGATTCTTCTATATTAATATATGTACATTTCCTCTTTTACTACGTTTGTTTCACTAAACAAATTGTAAGCTGAGACTACTCAGGAAATCCACTTTCTGTATTCAAAAATCCAAATCTCCAAGTTTATTTTAAAAACATGCAATAAAATAGGGAATCTTGTATCTTTGTCACTGAAACTGTACAGTTTCCAAACTCGTATATGATGCTGCTGCTGCCGCTTTTTGGATTTTAAGACCAGAAGTAGCTTGGTTTGTTAAGCAGCACAGCACCAGCACTGGACGAGGTTATATATGTTAGGCACATACAAAGCATTTTACTAAATTGTTTTCCTATTAAGAGGCCAATTTGATATTGATACTGCATTGCACGAGTACTGTAAATTTTTACTTTCCTGTGTGTGGTGCACTGATACTTGATGGCCTTGTGCATCTAATTGCCACTCTTTTTTGCTAGTGGTCGGGAAATGTTTTAAATATTTCAGGTTACCTTTTTTCCAGTAGAGCTATAGTCACGTTTCCATTGCTCATGTCTTTAGTAGCTTATGTACTGTAAAAGTCTTGGATGGGGAAGGTAGCAAATGTATATACCTACAAGTAGCTTGTATTGAGCTGATCCTAGTAAGGCTCATAAAAATCACTCTGGGGGAATAAGCAGACTGACCAATTCTTCAGTGCACGCAAACTAAACTAAGGTGAGAAGATTTGTCATAAATTACTGGCTAGTTCAAAAGATGCTGCTTAAGCAAGTTCTCAGCAAGGAGAAAGAGAGAGCGAAACCCTTACTAATTGCCTGTATTATTTCTAGTAAAATTTTGAAATTGCGTGTACAGGTGACAGTTGAGCAGTCTGGAGAATTGTTCCAAGATGACTTGATTTTAAAATCTTGTGATGGCTGAAAAGGATAAACAAAAATGTGCCTACTCTCTCTTGTGAAGTGAACAACTGCTCTTTTGGGCACTGAAGAAAATCCTCAGACCGCTCAAAAAATTATTGAAAAGGTCATGCGGGTATTTAAAAGCTTAATATATGTAAAATGCAGGGTTATATGTAACATTTTTCTATCCTGTACTGAACTTTGAACACTGCAGTCCCATGTGGGGATGCAAGCTTCCCAGAAATTGCAAAGATCAGACAACAAAAACAACTAGGGCTTTTTTCTTATGGCTTTATCTATATGCTTTATTCTTGTGTTCCAGCAGCCGATACTCAGAACTCTTTGTGCTGCGTTACACACAATAATGAAGCAAGTAGTACACTTTGGGTGCAAGTGTTGGATGAAAACATGATTTAACTTTGATAGCATCCACTATCATCTTCTGGAATTTGAGTATCACTTGTGTAGTTTTAATAGCAACAAAAGCGTTTGTTTTAAAGATAAAAACATAGGACTTTTTTCCCACTGAGTTGTTCCGTGTACTATCAAAATTGGTAAACAATGAATGGGATAAAATAGATAATGATCGGCCATCACATCCATGCCTCTGTTTTTAATTTCATAATGTTTGAATGTGTGATGTGGGACTGTTCATCTCAATATTACTCCCACAGCAGAGGTTTAGTGGACTTGACTTTTGCATTGAAAATTAGGTATCCAACCCAGTCCTCTGGTATCCTGCTGCATAATATGCAGCAATAGCTTAAAAATGCCTTTATTTTTGTGTTATTAAAAACGTGGCACAAATACACATGTTTAAACATAGCTGTATATAGTTTTTAAAATAAGTGACTGAATAGGATATAATAAACACGTGCTAACACGCAGTGGGTGAAGAAATGCATTGTGACTTTGGTTAAAGCTGCATTTTTTTAATATATGAAAACAATAGTTTAATGGTATAATACACAAGTAAGCACCCTGCGTAAATGGGGATATAACTGTGTTTTTAATTGCTAAAGGCCCTGGGTTTCAGCTACTCCTTAGATGTTTTATGTTTACAGAAGTTCTTTTCATGTCCTGAAACGTCAGTTCTTGTTTTAGTTTGGAGGGGGGAGGGAAGTTTAGTTTGAACAACACAAAAAGCAGACCCTGTGAATATTGTATGGGAAAATAAAAATTAATATATGAGTGTGGTCTGACTGGTTTGTTTGCATGTGGGAATGGGGAGCATTATTCTCCAAAAAAGCTTTGAATAATGGTTTGAGTAATTAGCTTTAACCCATTGCAATTTAACCCAATATTTTAACCCATTGCAATTAATCAGCTGTCTGACACTTCCATTGCTGTGCATACCAATTCACAGCTGGTCATAATTAGCTGTGCTTTCAGGTCACTGGAAAAACTCAAGTTTCAGCAAGATAGTGTGGTGACTGGCTCTTTGCTCAGCACATTAGCAGTGCAGGCTAACTCATAAACGTTGCAGTGGAATTCAAAGTATTTAACTACAGATGCCAGGAATTATTTGGGACCTACTGCAGCTTTTCACATTAATTCTGTGGATAACAAGGTTAATATGGAATGAGCTAGAGAGGTGCATCCAATTAGTGTTGTTTAACGATGGGATATAAACTTCAAATGTTGTAATATCTAAATGTGTGATTTTTATTTTGTGTAGCTTCTTGCTGCATCTTAGCACACACCAGTTAAGTTTTAAAAACCAGATGGAGTGGGCATCTTGTGTGGGCTTCGTGTGGGCACCTTCCAAAATGGCTTTTTTTTTTCCTGTTTGTGTTTTCTCCTACATCAGTTGCTGTACATTCAAAATATTTCAAGAATATTTACAGTACTTGGATTTTAAAAAGCTGTTGTCTAGAAGAATGGGTAAATTCTGCTCTTTCAGTGATGCATTATTGTTATGGCAGTCTGGGGTTATTTTGTGTACCTGGTGGCCAGGTTTCAAAAGTAGCTTAGGACAAGTTATGGTCTGAATTGCTTTTCCACTGAAAGCTGATAATTTTACCAAAAAAAGATGAGAGAGGGAGGAGAGAGGAAGGAGAGGAGCCTATGTGCTGGGTTTGGGAGGCTTAAGTGCCCAGTTTGCTCCTTATTGGACAAGAGGTGCTGGACTTGCTGGGTGCTAGACAGGTCCTGGGATGCAGGTGGCCTTTGGTGGCTGATACCCCAACGTTGGTGAACAGAGCAACCTGCAGGTAGCAGCTGTAATTTACACCAGAATCCACTCACTCTTACACATATTGGCACACCCCTAATGAAGAATTCAATGAAAATTACCCCAAGGGAAATTAGAAGAAACATTTGGCAAAGGGTAGATGGAGACTGGAAGACCAGTAGGCTGTTATGGAAAGCGAAGGTGAAGAACAGGGTGTGGTAGCAACCAGGAGGTGATGTGAGGTGTGAAACAGCCTGGCCTCACATAAAACCAGCCTTTAATCCCACCAATGCAAACACTGAATCACTCTGCAGCTCCCAGTGTCATTGCTTGTCTTAAACTGACCTAAGATGGTCAGCTGCCCGCTGATTCTCCATGTCCATTTCCCTCACAGTCAAAGATGCATAAGACATGAAAGGCCTCACTTAGTACCACACCACACTTGCTCTTCCCTAAAATAAAAGCCCCCAAACTCTGAAAATCCACAGGGCAGACAATGAAGCTGTGTTCCAGTGCTTGTGTGGATCCCTGGGCTTGGCCCCCAGTGGGTTAACACCTCGTTAGGGGGAGTTGTGCAGCAAGGGGGACTTCACCCCTCCTTGCAAATCCCACCTTAGGAAGAAGTCCTCTTGCACTGTAAAATACAGCCACGTATTTTGAAAAGCACTGGAAAAATAAGGTTTTTTAGTGAAAGTATGTGACATGTCAGTCAATAGGGCAATTTAGTTTCCATTATAAACTGTCATTCTTTACAATGTTCTGGAGCAGAACGCATGACAATGCATCTGAAACAGTATATCGAAATGAAGTTCTATCTTGCCAGAATTCCCTTTTTGGAAACACCTTCCTAGAGATTACTGTAATAATTACTAGAATCAAAAACTGAAACCTCCCCTTAGTGATACCGTAAAACCCTAAGAGCTGAAAGTTGGGTCTGTAGGCAGACAGAAGTCCTACACCCACCCCAACCGAGGCAAGAGGGAAACACCTGTGGGTGTCCTGCAGGTCTGTAGCACCCTGCAGGGTTGGGATATCTGTTTTGTTCCTGTAGTTTTCTCATGATCTTGTGTCATGAGACTTCATGAGTCCTTCTCGTGGACTGCTACAGAACAGGATTGCTTCCGAGCTGTCAGCAGTGATTTTACCAATGTTCTCACTTGAACATGAGTGTGAAGGAGGAAGTACGTTGAACGGACAGCGATGAAGAGACAGGGTGAATGGCACGTGTCTGCATGTGTAGATCAATACGCTTCATGAATGCTGAGACAGGGATGCCGTTCCCTACCTTCAGTTTGTCTGAAGTGAGCATTTATTCCAGCAGGGCTCAAAGAACATCCTCCAGCCGCTTCAGAGGGTGCTGCCAGCACTCCAAACGAGTGGCCTGTCATAAAACACAAGCTCCCATGTCTCAACAAGTGCTCCCCAGGCAGCAGGCAACAGGGAAGGTCCTTAGCAGATCTGAAATGAAGGCCAGTGATAGAAGGTGAAGGGGAAACAAGGGAATTATGAAAGTGCCCCCAAAACTTGGGCACTTGGGTAGCTGTTTGGCACTGTGCTGGAAATACCAGCCCCTACACAGCTCTGCACACAGATATCTGCTTCTCCCTTCTGGCTTTGAGAGGAGTTTCAGGGATGTCCTCACACGGGATCCACCACTGCCCAAGGCCAAGCTGATCAGCGATAGTGGTAGTACTTCTGTGAGAATATATTTAAGAAGGGGAAAAAGGTTGCTGGGCAAGAGCAATTGCAGCCAGAGAAAGGAGTGAGACTAAGTGACAGAAACAGCACTGCAGACACCAAGGTCAGTGAAGAAGAAGGGGAGGAGGTACTGCAGGCACTGGAGCGGAGATTCCCCAGCAGCCTGCAGTGAAGACCATGGTGAGGCAGGGTGTCTACCCCCTGCAGCCCATGGAGGACCCCGTTCTGGAGCAGGTGGATGCCCTGAAAAAGGCTGTGACACCATGGAGACCACACACTGGAGCAGGCTCCTGGCAGGACCCATGGACCAGTGGTGAGAGAAGCCCATGCTGGAACAGGTTTGCTGGCAGGAGCTGGGGGCACCCACGCTGGAGCAGTTCATGAAGAACTACAGCCTGTGAGAAGGATTCATGGAGAATCTCATGGAGGACTGTCTCTTGTGGGAGGGAACCCACGCTGAAGCAGGGAAAGAGGGCACGGAGGAAGGAGCGTCTGAGACAATGTGATGAACTGGCTGCAATTTCCATTCCCTGTCCCCTTGTGCCATTTGGGGGTGGAAGCCTGGGAAGAAGGGAGGAGTGGGAGAAAGTGTTTTTTAAGGTTTAGTTTTATTTCTCATTATCCTACTCTGATTGGTAATAAATCAAATTAATTTCCCCAAGCTGAGTCTGTTTTGCCTGTGACAGCAATTGCTGAGGATCTCCCTGTCCTTATCTTGACCCACGAGACTGTTGTCATATTATCTCTCCCTTGTCCAGCTGAGGAGGGGAGGGATAGAGCGGCTTTGGTGGGCACCTGATGTCACCAGGTGCATGAAAAAAAAAGGACCCAAAAAGATGTGAAAATAGCTCATCTCTCCATCAGGGAGGGGAAGGTGCAAAGAAAGGAAGAGCAGAAACATCAGAGGAAGGAAAGGACTATGTACAGAACTTGAGAGTAGCATCTAAAAAGAGTAAAGTGATAAAATAATGAAAAAATAAATGTAGGCTGCTATTTAAAATAAATGAGCTACTGAGCTTGAGTTCCATTAATGTTAATCAAAGATGCTGGGGTGAACTGTGACCTTGTCATCTCCAGCATTTGTCTCTGTACCCTGCAGAGTGTGGCAAAGTGGGAACCTCTCCCAGGTGGGCAGATGTTTGTTCTGCTGGAGGCGTCTGTGCCTGTGCCGGGGGGCTCATGTATGTGCGTGCAGAGCTCAGCTTCAGTCATCTTTGGGAGCAGTGAAGAAGGCAGGTGTGGAAGGGAGTGACCTGCCAAGGCACGGGTTTGATGATCCCTTGAGTTCCCCTGTTTCTAAGGCTTCTTGTGTTGAGCGGCTGTTGGCAGCACCAGTTCCTCAGCACTGGCATCTGGCTCGCTACTGTATTGGAGGAACTAGTGTCCCAGCCATTCTCCCTGCCACCAACGGCCTGTGGATTTGTGGCGGTGTAGTTGTGGAGATCTTTCACAAGAGGGTGCAGAGAGCTGATCTTTCCACTGCTGGTTTCGGCAACTGACACACACGTTAACGTGGCAGAAGGAATCACGGCAGTGTGCTCCTTTGTAGATGTCTGGTGGTTGGTCTCTCAGGAAGCAGCGTTTTGAAGACTGCTGCATAGCACAGACTCCTTCCTCCTTTGGCTGTGCCTTGGCATTCAGAGGAGCCCAGATACTTTTGTAGGAGATGTGAGAATGGAGACACATACACAGAATGTGCCTGTCAGTAGATCTCGTCCCAGCACGGTGCAGGGAAGCTGTTCCTGAGGTGAAGTGGTGTTTAACCCCTGGGAAATGTGCTGTCAGCTTTCTGCCTGTGTCTTGGAGACAGTTTGGTTTTGGAGAGGGGTGCCCTGAAACCAAGAGGACACGATCAGTTCTGACGCAGGCAGGATTTTGTTAACGTCAGCCTCTGTTTACACACGAACCCATCCTCACCCTCCCCCGGTGCCCTGAACTGCGTGGGAAGCAACCTCTTGCTGTGTGTTCGGGAACGCAGGAATGATTGGCTTCTGACCTGAAGGTCAGAGCTTCTTCCACAGCTCTCTCAATTCTGCTTCTCGATTCTCAGCTGCTGAGGAGTGGATGGATGCTCCAATTTCAACCTCGCTGTCCCAAGAAGCAGTTCATCAATCTATGTCAAGGCACATGTGCCTCATCAACAGTCACTACCCTGGGGGGTTGTGCCAACTGAGAACATTGGAAACAAAGACATTTGTGTGCATTTCAACACAATGCTCTCACTTTGGGAATGTCTCCAGGCACCATTCCAAATGCAGATCAGGGTTTTGGGAAGCCTCCTGGCATGGAGTGCCCTCCCCTGCCCCTGCGAGCGGCTGCTGCTAAAGCCAAGTGAGGAAGACCTGCATCCATGGCAGAGAAGGAAGATGGCTGTATTACTGCCTGCCTCCCCAAAACACAAATTAGGGATATATTTTCTCAGCAGGCTCCTGCCCTTTCCCCACTGTGTGCCACACACAGGGCTGTCACTTGCACCACTACCCTCTCACCCGTAGGACACAACAACCTCCTGACCCTACCTTCTGTTTATGTGTTTTCTGAGCACAGGCATTGACCTCCACTTGCACTAATGTGCACAAGCATTTGAACATTAGTTGGGTAGGGGCTCAAATACAGGTTGGGCAGAGAATGGATGGAAAGCAGCCCTGAAGAGAAGGACTTGGGAGTGCTTGTGGATGAGAAGCTCAACATGAGCAGTGCACTGGCAGCCCAGAGAGCCAACCGTGTTCTGGGCTGCATCAAGAGAAGAGTGCCAGCAGGTCATGGGAGGTGATTCTACCCCTCTACTCTGCGTTTGTGAGACCCCACCTGGAGCACTGTGTCCAGCTTTGGAGTCCTCAACACAGGAAGGACATGGACCTGTTGGAATGGATCCAGTGGAGCGCCATGAGGATGATCAGAGGGATGGAGAACCTCTCCTGTGAAGGCAGGCTGAGAGAGCTGGAGTTGTTCAGCCTGGAGAAGAGAAGGCTCTGGGGAGACTTTTAACAGCCTATCAATATCAATGAAGGGAGCCTACAGAAGAGCTGGAGGAAGTGTAGCAACAGGACAAGGGGCAACGGTTTTAAATTGGAAGAGGGGAGATTTAGATTAGACACCAGAAAGACATTCTTTACAGAAATTCTTTACAGTGAGGGTGGTGAGGCACTGGAACAGGTTACCCAGGGAAGTCATAAATGCCCCATCCCTGGACGGGTTCAAGGCCAGGTTGGACGGGGCTTTGAGCAACCTGCTCTAGTGGGAGGTATCCCTGCCCATGGCAGAGGGGTTGGAACTTGATGATCCTTAAGGTCCCTTCCAACTCAAACAATTCTATGATTCTATGATTCCGACAAAAAGGCTTTAGTCAGTCTGCGTAGAGTGAGAGTAACAGCCATCAGCTCTGATTATGAGTGCTAATTGTCTTCACGCCCAGCAAGAGGCCATGCTTTCCTGCAGCTGGGACACATGGGTAATGCAGGCAAAGAAGAGAAGGTGTTGCAAAGAAGAAAAGACCTTGGGCAATCAAAGAAAACAAATGTGTTTTATCAGCCTGTAAATGGCAAAAAGACACAAGGAACCTACATTGGGAAAACTGGGGCATTCAGTTAAAACTGCAAGGTTGCTGGTTGTTAGAAAGTGTTGAAAACAAAAAGTATGTGTCTTTTAGGTGAACTTAGCTCATTATAATGTGAAAACTACACCTCCAAGTCTTAAAACTATATACCTCCTTGGTAAGAACCCTGCTCACTGAGCATGTATAATAATTTAGGGATTTATGATACCTTTAATTCAAAGTGAGAATACAAGGAGCCAACAGGACCTTGTTGTGAAATCATGAACTGCCAATGATAAGTATAGTATGCCAATTAGTCAATTTTTAACTAAAACTATAAAAGCTTGCAATGTATGAACTAAGCTGCTCTAGCTTTGTGGGATTTCCACCTAGCACCCTTCTCTGTGCAGACATGAAATAAACAAATATCTCCAGTCTGTGTGTGGGTTCGCTCTTTGCACATCGGTTAAAGAACCCAGATTTGGGACAACAACAGCATGGTTAAGTTTAGAAGGGACTTGGCATCGGTGGAAGAGGATCAGGCCAGGGAACACTTAAGTAAACTGGAAATACCTAAGTCCATGGGCCCTGATGGGATACAGTCACAAGTGTTGTGGGAGCCACTCTCAACAACCATGGTAACAATGGAAAGTGCCCGAAAACTGCAGGAAAGCAAATGTAACTCCTATCTTCAGGAAGGGCAAGAAGGACCCAAGGAATTATAGGCCCTGGGTCTTTGATCCTTATATATATAGGCCCTTGCTTTGATCCTTCAGAAGGTGATGGAGCAACTAATCTTAGAAACCATTTCCAGAAAACAAGAAAGTCATCAAGGGTAGTCAGCATGGTTTCACGAAGGGGAAGTCATGCTTAACCAATTTGATTTGAACTTCTACAATGAAATGGCTGGTCTGGTAGATGAGGGGAGAGCAGTGGATATTGTCTACCTGGACTTCAGTAAGGCCTTTGACACTGGATCCCATAACATCGTCACAGAGAAGATGTTGATGTGTGGGATGGAGAAGCAGACAGTGAAGTGGACTGAAAACTGACCCAGAGGGTGGTGATTAGTAGTGTGAAGTCTAGCTGGAGGCCAGTGACTGGCAGGGTACCCAGGCAGGGATCTAGTACTAACTTCAGTTGTATTTAACATCCTCATTAATGATCTTGTTGATGGCGCAGAGTGTACATTCAGCACGTTTGCAGATGACACAAAACTGGGAGAAATGGCTGATGTACCAGAAGGCTTTGCTGCCATCCAGGTGGACCTGGAGAGGCTGGAGAAAGGAGCTAACAGGAACCTCGTGAAGTTCAACAAAGGGAAATGCGAAGTCCTGAATCTGAGGAGGAATGACCCCAGAGCGGGGGTTCTGGACTTTCTATAACGCCCAGCGGTTAAAAGGTAAGTGTGTGGTATTTTGAGGAAGGTATTTCTCTTAGGTTTCTTAGAGAAGTGAGTAGCACAGATGACATTTGTGTGCAATGCTAAACTTGCCAAATGCCTACATTTTCTACATTTTCTACTTCTGAAAACCACTTATGTGAAGAAGTGCATTCGTATTGTTCCTTTAATGGAAAAATAAGCTGGAGGCCTCTCATAAAGTCTTCTCTCTGTGTCCAAGTTAGTCTCTCTTTCCGATTTTTAAGCCCACATTCATGGAGACAAAATTAGTCTTGAAATACTGCAAAGTATTCCCAAACGTAAGTTTAAGTTTGTGCAGCTCAGACTACTTTAAACTGTTATGTAAGTTTAATGGATTACTGCTGTTGTGTTTATCAGAAATAGCTCATTCATGAGATACCAAAGCTCTTCCCAATTTTTTACATTTGAATCAATAATATTGCAGAGTCTAGCTAAAAAAAAATTTAAAAAAAGTTGGCCTGCCTTGGTGCTGAAATTTATAATCAAATGATAAAAATTGTCAGGAAACTTTAATATTGAGTGAAGACAAAAATGAAGGAATTAATTATTTTTATGATTTGTATATGTTAATTCCAACAGCTTATCTTTTTTCTGGACTCATTCTTCAGCAGTTTGTGTGTAGTTGTCATTAAAGTCATCATGTTGCTTTTCATGGTACAAAATATATACATTAATTATGGTTTAGCAGGCTTTTTCACTTGTGTTTTGTTCCCCCTCCAACTCTTACAGTTTCATGAAAACTGTCTTGTTGCACAATCTCTTTTCAAGCCTGTGTTTACTCTCAGACCATCTGAGAGTCTTCAGATGGAGCTATACCTTATCTTGCTATGTTAGCCAACCCAATGAGAAACCAAGGTAAGATCAGTGTAACTCTTCACTTAGACATTACTTTTTTTATCAGTAAGTGTAACAATACATTTTTGTAACCCAAAATGTCACTACCAGCTATCATTTTGCCTAACCAAAAAACCTGTGTTTGGGATATGCATGTAGCTGGTACATAAATACACTTCCAGTCAAGGCTCAAGCTCTCCTCTAGGTATCAAACAACACCAAGAACATCTTTAAAACTTATTTAACTGAAAGGATTAAACAAGTATCTGTCTTGCCAGAAGGGAGGCAGGCATATATGATGCTTCGTAAATATGTCAGTCAGGGTCCTCATGTTACAGTATTTTTAATCCTTTCTCCTCCTTTTTTTTTTTACTGCATGGATTTCAGGTATCTGCATACATTGAATTTCGTCTTGCTATTGCCCCATCATCAGTGTCATAAAGTCACTTTTCTGGCAGCCCACTTCCTTGCTAGCCTGTCTTACTCAGCATCTTCAGCAAAGTTTCTAGTTTGGCTCTTCACCCCCCTTTTTCACAGGGTTACATCTAGGGATGTACTGGATAGCCCAGGTCCTAGCACTGATCCCTGCAGAACTATACTGGCAATTTCCCGCCATTGCAGGAGTTAATTATTAACACATGCTCCCTTCCCCCATTTCCTATCTGTTAATTATTTATCAGACTTTACTGTTAAGTCAGTCTTTTAGGCTTAAGGCTTCTTTTAAGGCTTAAGGTTTCTTTGAAAAGCCTTTAGGGGACCTGGTGAGGAGATCTTGTAGACTATATTAACTAATTCTTCATTGCTCACTGATCCCTTTAAAGTAATGCCAACAGACTCAAAAAAGTTCTAAAAAGCCTTTTCCAGAGAAAGTAAACAAAACCAAAGATTGCAGTGCATTCAAAAAACACTGTGTAACATGAGGCAAAGCAGTAGCAGGTGGTTACCATGTATGGTATGTAATCCAAATATCACTGTTCTCACAGCTGGGTCACCTATGCTACGGTAATTACTTCTAATAAAAGGCTCTAGATCTTACGTAACACTTAACCATCTGGATTAATTAATTTTGCAGGCTACATAATAATAACTCTACTTAACAAATACACAGTTGATGCACACAATGGATTTATTATTCTGCGGAGGCCACCTGCAAATTTGTTATGGTAATGTGATAAACACTGCAAATATATATGAACTGCTTTGGTATCCAAAATAATGTAAATATATACAGGACCACTTAAGTAAACATACCAATTATTTATTTTCCAGTATCTTTAATTCTATGTGCGTTGTGATCTACCCAATATGATGCTCAGGGTACTTTTTCCCAGCTCAGATCACTTTTATCCAAGATGTTGGGAAACTACCACCGAAAAGATGTTTAGGGAGGTAAAGCTGACATGTACTTTCTCTACAAACTTTCTCTCTTTCTTTTTTAATAACTTAATGGAAAGAATCCTTTCATACAGAAACATCTTTAGTGTACATCTGTAATGTGAAAATTTCTCTCACTTGTAGCTTTATATTTTGGCTCTTAACTTTTTTTTTCAGTTCAAATCTACCTAGAATTATGATGTTAGTAGCAACATTTTAACTACGATCTTGTTTTTAACCCTTGCTTAGCTTTCTCTTCTATTAGTTGTGTGACCTAGGCATAGGTCTGTTTGTCCATGATGTGGATAAGACCTTTGGTTTTGCAAACAAAAAGATTTAGTGAGAATAAAACTGGACTAAAACAAAGGCTGTGGTGTGCTTTGCTCATTGTTTATCTTGACAGAAAACATTAATCTGGACCTCTGGCAAAATATTCATATTTACATGTAGTGTTAGTGAGAGGTGTAATAAAGAAGGTATAGTGGAAAACTATTCTTTTCTTTGAAGCAGTTATACACCTATGAAACTACAAAAATATTTTAACGAGCACTTCTTTGGAAATTAGGTAGCAGCAGTGATTTTTATTTTGTGGAATTTTTGCCTACCAGACTGCTTAAAGAACAACTTTGTCTAGAATGAAGTTTGTCATAAAACTACAGCCACTGAAATGCCTCTGAAATAGACGTCACAATACTGAAAAAATAATTTATTTTTTTTTTCAGTTGCAAGGCTGTAGTGCTCTACTTATAGGCTGTATAGCACGAATGGGCTGTCACAGCATGACACACTATACTGGGACTCTAGTGAGCCTTATGAATCATAGGGACCATTTATACCAACAGAGTCCTGGTTACATTTCTTGATACCTCTAAAATTGAAAAAGGAACTTAATTGTGATGCTCTTTTCAAATAAAGGATTGTGATCACATTTAACTGAAACAAGACTGACTTTTCTTAGCCAAGAGAAAAATTTGTCAGGGCATCTGACAAATTACTTCATATTTATCACTGTACTATTACTGTCTGACTTGAACTATGAAATACTGGCCTGTAAGATTAAGGCTGTGTCACCCAAGAACAACCTGTTCCCCAACATAGAATCATAGAATTGTCTAGGTTGCAAGGGACCTTTAAAATCATTGAGTCCAACCATCAACCTAACTCTGATAGAAGCCATCACTAAACCATGTCACTAAGCACCATGTCAACCCATCTTTTAAATACCTCCAGGGATGGTGCCTCCACCACTTCTCTCAGCAGCCCATCAGAATGTTTGATAACCCTTTCAGCGTAAAAATTTTTCCTACTATCCAATCTGAACCTCCCCTGGTGCAACTTAAGGCCATTTCCTCTTGTCCTATCCCTGTGACTTGGGAGAAGAAGGCAGCCCCCGCCTCTCTACAGCCTCCTTTCAGGTAGTTGTAGAGAGCAATAAGGTCTCCCCTCAATCTCCTCCCCCAGCTCCCTCAACCTCTCCCTATAAGACCTGTGCTCCAGACCCCTCACCACCTTTATTGCCCTTCTCTGGACCCACTCCAGCACCTCAATGTCTTTTTTGTGGTAAGGGGCCCAAAACTGGACACAGCATTTAAGGTAGGGCCTCACCAGTGCCCAGTATAGGGGATTATGACTTCTCAAGTCCTACTCACCATGCTGCTACAGATACAGACCAGGATGCTGTTGGCTTGTATTAAACCACATTTCGGCTGCTAGTCGGGAAGAAAGGAAGGTTCCCTAAAGTGGTGTGTTTCTTTGCAATCACACCAGTTTAAGCCAAAATAATTGTAGACTAATCTTGTCCACAACATACATTTAAACACTGGTAAACCTTTTGCCTCTGCGTGATAAGGTTGGGTGTACCATTTCAAGCTTTGTCTGAGAATAACTTCCACATATTCTGTGGGTTCTCATGTAACTTACGTAGAATTCTGGGTGCAAATACCTGTAATTGAAAGATGTGCACAGAGCCATAATGTGTAACAGTGATGTAAGGAAAGAATGTGTATGGCTTGAATTAGTGGTGGTGAATAGAGGTTATTACTGCCAGAATAGTTGAAAGCTGCTGAGCATCGATGAAGGGCAGAGACTTGTGCAGCATGGGGGTAGTCCTTTACACTGCAGTTTCTGTGCTGAGAAAGCAGGAAACATTTTACCCCGTGGTAACTTACCCTTGGTGTGATAATCCTACAGGTTAAAGTTTGAAAACACTTATTCATAAAAGATCTTGGCACGCCAGAATTATATGTTAGTTATAAGGGGAACCCGGCTGATGTGAATGCTTTGGAGATGGCTCTACAAACAGGGAAAAGCAGAAGGAATGAGAACGAATGGGATGGATTCCTTCTTACTTCCAGTCAATGCAGCAGAAATGAACCTGCTGCCCCTCAAGCACTCATGGAGGGAGATGAATTAAAAATAGTGGAGTACGATAATGGCTGAATATAACAAAATATTAACCACTAACTCATGTGAACAGACTAATATGCTACAGAAACCTTTGCTGAAGACAGTCTGGGCAAAAATACTCCTTTAGCTACATAGGTGGGCTAGAAGGCCAACTCAGCACCAAGACTTTCCTCAGCTTCCTCTTAGCTTTGTAGGATCACACCTGAGCTGAATACTAAATCACAAGCCATCTCCCGCCTCCTCTGAGCAGTGAGAGTTATCCAAACCCATAAAAAGAGGTAACAACAAGGCAATGAGTGAGGAAGAGACTGTAGGCAGGTAGCATCTTGCTCTTTGTTTTTACATTTAATGCATTTTTATTTACTTTGCATTTGTACAGCATGTTTCTGAGCTTCTACATGTGATAAGCTGTCAGCATTGGAGGGTGTTACTAAAATTTATACCTATTTATAAATATAAAATTTATATTTAAAAAATAAATTAATTGCTGTTTGAAAGTTTGAACCTTCAGAAAGAAGAGACTGGAACATATACCTAAAGGTTTTATATCCTATGCTGATGATATAAATAAAAATCCTATGGTATTAATACTGTTTTATACTCAGATGCAGATATTTCGCATGAACACAAAGTATAAATATGACATAGAAATAAAATAGAGATTAATAGAAGGATCAAAAAATACAAACACGTTGTGTGATGGATTATTTGGGAATCCCTTATAGAAAATACTTCCACGGCCTATCGGGCGGTGCAATTTAACTCGGGGGTACTGCGGGGGTCCTGCTGCCCTTTGCGTTCTGCCGCAGCTGGCGGCGTTTGAAGGTTTTCTCCTTCAAAGGGCGAAGCGGGGCACCGGAAAGCGGCTGCCCCGTGTTCAACTTTTTAGGGTTCCCGTCGGACGGGGACGGTCCTTCCCGCACCTGCGTCCCCGACCCTCCCCGAAAGCGGCCGCCCCCGCCGGGCCTGGCCGCCCGGAAGCTGCCGCCCCTCGCCGCCGCCTCAGGTGAGGCCGCCCGGGCGGGGCGGCGCAGGTGCGGGCGCGGAGGGCGGCCGGGCCGGGCGGGGAGGGGAACGGGGCGGAGGGGTAGCGTCGGGTGTTGTCGGGCCGACACCCCACTACCACCACCCTATCCTGCCTCACGCACTCTCCGGCGGGATCGTCCCTTTTCCTGCCGCCCTTTGGACTCGGCTTCCTGCCGCCGTGGGGGTAAGAGGCGGCCGAGGCGGGCCGGGCAGCGCCCCGAGGCCGGGCCGAGCGCCAGCCATGTCGCGGAGCACCGGCTCGGAGGGCGGGCGGCCCCGCGGGACCGGTCCCGGCTCCCCTCTACCCCGGGACGCGGAGCCGGGGGCCGCCGCCCCTTTGCCGCCCCCGCCGCTCCCCCTGCAGCCCCCCTTCGGTCCCGGCGCCTACCCCGGGGAGGGCGGCCCGGCCGAGCTCAAGCCGGTCCGGCGGTTCATCCCGGACTCGTGGAAGAACTTCTTCAAAGGGAGGCGCCGCCACGGCTCCAGCTGGGACAGCACGGCCTCCGACATCAGGTACATCTCCGACGGGGTGGAGTGCTCGCCGCCCTCCTCCCCGGCCCCGCGGCAGCCCCGCTCGGTGCCCGGTTCCTACAAGGATCCCTACGGAGGGTCGGGCGGGAGCTACAACTCGCGGAAGGAGGCCGAGGCCATGCTGCCAGGGGACCCCTTCGGGTCACTGGAGCACCGGGCTGCCACCGGGCAGACCTACAGCGATCGCGTGGAGGCCTACCACCAGCGGTACGCCTACATGAAGTCCTGGGCCGGGCTGCTGAGGATCCTCTGCGTGGTGGAGCTGCTGCTGGGCGCCGCCGTCTTCGCCTGCGTCACGGCCTACGTCCACAAGGATAATGAGTGGTACAACATGTTCGGGTACTCGCAGCCCTACGGCTACGGGGCCGGCAGTGCCTACGGTGGGTACTCCTACAGCGGGCCCAAAACACCGTTCATCTTGGTGGTGGCGGGAATGGCGTGGATCGTCACCATAGTGCTGCTGGTGCTGGGCATGTCGATGTACTACCGGACCATCCTCCTCGACTCCAACTGGTGGCCCCTGACTGAGTTTGGAATTAACGTGGCCTTGTTCTTTCTCTACATGTCAGCCGCCATAGTGTACGTAAATGACACCAACCGAGGAGGGCTCTGCTACTACCAGTTGTTTAAGACGCCGATAAATGCATCTTTTTGCCGTGTAGAGGGAGGTCAGACAGCAGCAATCATCTTCCTGTTTGTCACGGTGATCATCTATCTAATTAGTGCAGTGGTCTCTCTAAAGTTATGGAGGCATGAAGGAGCTAGGAGGCACCGGGAATTAATGGAGCAGGAGGTAAGTCATTAATTACCGTTTTGTATCTACTGCATATGGAGTGATGGGGCATTGGTGGCCAACAGGTCCAGGGGAGGAGATCCTGCCCCTCTACTCCACTCTGCTGAGACATCACCTGGAGTACTGCGTCCAGCTCTGGAGCCCTCAGTGTTGGAATGGGTCCAGAGGAAGCCACAAAAATAATGAGAGGGCTGGAGCATCTCTCCTACGAGGACAAGCTGAGAGAGTTGGGTTTGTTCAACGTGGAGAAGAGAAGGCTCCAGGGAGACCTTATAGCAGCCTTCTGCTACTTAAAGGGGGCCTACAGGAAAGATGGGGATGAACTTTTAGTAGGGTCTGTAGAGATAGGAGAAGGGGTAATAGTTTTAAACTAAAAGAGAGAAGATTCAGACTAGATAGAAGGGAAAAAAAATTATGATGAATGAGGTGAAACACCGGTCGAGGTTTCCCAGAAAGATGGTAGATGTACATCCCTGGGGTCATTCAAGGTCAGATTGGATGGAGCTCAGAGCAACCTGATCTAGTTGAAGATGTTCCTGCTTATTGAAGGGAGGTTGGACTAGATGACCTTTAATGGTCCCTTCCAACCCAAACTATTCTGTGAGTTGTAAGACCTTTCCATGCAGTAGATGAAGTCGTATCAGGTGTTTTATCTGCAGCCTTTAAGGGTAAAATTTCACCAGTCCTAACAGTATTTGAGATTGCCAAATGCAAGGTGGTTTTAAGATGTTTGATCCAAATTCTTGGAGGTTTGCTGTTTGGTTTTTTTAATTCACTTTAGTAAGGAGCTGGCTCTGTTCTGTTTGTAATACTTACCTCTCTTCCAGCCTCAGCTGATGAACTACTTCCTGGTGTGTATTTTCCAAACAAAGGAAGAAATGAACAATGTGCTTGTTCAGCTGCTCAGAAGGGTTAGGCTTAAAGCCACCTCGTGTTTATTCAAAGACTGTACTTCTAGCGCATTAAGTGCTAGCATAAATGACCATAAGAACATGAATTTTTTTTTTTTTACTTTCTAGGCAAAACTCCAAGCTGGTTCTTTATGTCTTTTCATCTTTCCTTACAAGAGCTTTCCTTACAAGAAAATAATAGTAATAACAGAGTTGGCTAGATTTGGGTGTCTCAGATTTCAATCTGGTTCATCTTTTTCACATCAAGTATCTTGCCTTGCTGCTGGCCATGCCCTTACTGAGAGCATTGAATACTCGCCTGGTTAATAATAAACTGCAATGGTGGAGACTTACCACCATCAACTACAGAATTCAAAGCCATTTGTGTAAAAACTCCTTCACATGAAGACACTGCCAAAAAAAACCCTTTAAAAATAAATAAAACTTAATATAGCATAAAAAATTAACATATGTGAAGCCTACATAAGCCTAACTTAAGGAGAGATCAGCATTTAAGCAATTTTAGTAGGAGAGAGCAAGTTTTCAAGTTGCATTTCCTCTGCTTTGTGACTGTAGTCTGATTTGCAGCATTTACATTTAACACTGGTTTCCATTCCACCGTCTTGCATAAAACAGACTCCCCTTTCCAAAAGTTCATTGCAACTTTTTGATACAAGTGTTTTAACCACCATTAATATGCCCTGCAAGAATGAGGCAACTGCTGGAATTATACAGAAGCTGTTCGGTCACTCTTCCCTGTTACTATCCATGTTCTTTTGTTACAGTTATTTAATATTTCTAAAGGGAATACTTTTAAAATATAGGTTGGGTTCTGGAGGGTGCTGGGCAGAACAGCTGCTGGTTGAGCTACTGGTTAGTGCACTGTTGTGTTTTCTAGGCGATGAATTAGGCTGCAGGCGAGTTAGTATGGGCTGGAATGTGAAATAATGAAGGAGACTGGGAAGTGGATGGAGTATTTCCTGCAAGCTGTTCCTTATGGCTAAATTCTGGGAGCTCCTGTCGTTGTTCTGGGGTTCGGGTGGTTGTTCTCGTTACACCGTTCCTTAACAGTCTTTAAATCAGTTCATCTGCAAATATTCTTTATGCTATATTTCTTCACACCGAAATATAAATATCTCTGTACAGCACGATTCTGAAAATTTTTCGATTTTAATAGTCTGTGGTTTTGCATACTGTAAAACTTACAGTTCTCTCCACTTTTTTTATAGATGAAAACACAGTCCTCTTTTCCAGAAAAGAAGGTAGGAAATATAAATTTATTTTTCTGGTTTCCAAATGGTATTCCCAAATGGTTGTTCTTTTTCTTGTGACTATTTTGATTGACCTACTTATTTCTTTACTTACTTGGCTTGGAAGAGATCAGGTTTAATTCTGTACCATTGTCTGGACAACATTGTCCTACTTAGGAGATTCGGAACAAGCTTGTAAAGACGTTACTGCTAGCTAGGCTAGGCTATAAAATTTACTGTAAAAATAAAATCTGATGACTGGCCTCTATATGTGCTCTCACCTTCTTGTATAAAGTGACAAGTTCTGCAGCATTTATCACAGAACTTGGCAGACGTAGCTAGAACAGCAGGTCATCTGATGCATTGTAGGTTCTAGAGACTCTTTTCCCTTGGCTGGCTGCTGCATTTGGAGGAGAACCAGTGGAAGCACAGTAGTTGGTGCTCCTTCAGTTGAGCCTGTCCCTATGTCTCTGAGACTTCTCTGAAAACCTCTTTATCAGTTTTGAAGTATCAGTACTTCTAGTGCTTCTGGCACACAAAGATGCACTTGCATACTCTATATTCAAAGACAGTACAGTACATGTCTCCTGTAAGATACCTTCATTTTCCTACCACTCTTTTCTCTGTTGCTTCTGTACTGGACCAGGATCTTTTTTTATGTGTTCCAACAAGACTCCAGCTGCTTTCTGTTTCTGGATCAAGTGATAAATAAAATTCCTCCGTATAGGAAACACGGAGAAAAGGGAACTCCAGAAAACTGAGTGATTCCTGTCTATTCACAAATTAGATGGAAATCCAAGGAAACTTCCTTACATTATTTTTTTACGACAAGACCAAATAACTAATTATCTGTCACTGTTACCACTATCAGGACAAACTGAAGATGGGCACTGTGTGCAAAACAATACAGTTACTCATTACTAATGTTTATTTACAATAAAGACTGTAAGAAATATCTATGATTTGCTTCTACTGGTATCTCTGTCTTCAAATGAGTTGAGTATTTTGTGGTTTATATATATTGCATTTGAAGTAAAACTGACTCTGTTAAGAATTTCTTTTTTTTTTTTTTCTTTTAAAACAGTATGAAAGTGATGACAGACCAAGAGAAGATGTTACTTACAGGGAACTTAAATCAATGGAAAGAAAACCAGAACTACTTAATGGTCATATACCTGCAGGCCACATTCCTAAACCTATAGTGATGCCAGACTATTTAGCGTAAGTTATTTAACTTTGATGAACAAACTTATGGAGAATACTTTTCACGCAGCATTTCTCATTTATACACTCAAGAGTTTCTGTACCATGCATGTGCCACAGGAACTCATAATTCTGTATTAAATTAATGTTAAAAATAGAGAGGATGGTTTATCAGTGGCATAGAACCAGTAATATAAATACATAATCTTAAATTTAAAAAAATCCCCCCCCAAATCTCAAATGTTAAAGCAGAATGTTATAATCTAGTAAATACTATAACTGCCGAAGAACAGCAGATCATCACACAGACAATTCAGAAAAAATAAAATACATGGGAAATTACTTGGTTTTTAAGCCTCTAAATTTGACTACTCTTGTACTTTCTAAATGCTAAATCTGCAACTTTCTCCCTTTTAAAGGGTAAACCTTTCCATGGTGAAGTATGAGATCATAAATTAATTTCTATACTGTTTGCCATAGAGTAGGGCACAAACTGAAACACAGGACATTCCACCTGAATAGCAGGAAAATCTTTTTAACTGTGAAGGTTACCACAGGTTTCCCAGAGAGATTATGGAGTCTCCATCCTTGGAGATACTCAAAGGCTGTCTGGACACGGTCCAGGGTAGCCAGCTCTTGGTGGCCCTGCTTGAGCAGGGAGGGTGGTCCATATGTCCATATGACCTCTGGGGTGTCCCTTCCAACCTCAACCATTCTGTCATAGAATCATTCAGCGATTCAATGATTTGAATTCTGTCATAGAATCATTCTGATTTCAATGCTTTCATAATTGCGAATTTCAGCAGGTTATGAGATTAGCAAAAAATACTATCAAGGTGAAGGCTCCATGTGTTTGTTGAACTCCTATCTCTAAAACTAGTCCTTTACATTTTATTCTTTATTTATTTATTTTTGTTAGGAAATACCCGGCAATTCAAACAAATGAAATGCGAGATCGGTACAAAGCCGTATTCAATGATCAGTTTGCTGAGTACAAAGAACTGTCTGTGGAAGTTCACGCTGTATTAAAAAAGTTTGATGAGCTGGATGCATTGATGAGGCAGCTTCCTCACCATCCTGAGAGCATATATGTAAGTAACTGTGAAACAGGCTCAAGGAAACAAAGTGTGGCATTAGGCAGCTTCTGATTGCCTTTAGCTGGACACAATGCTTTGTAAGGCTTGTGGTGACTTGGTGGGAGAGAAAGTTTCCCCAAATATATTATTTCTTCTCTGGTCAAGGATACTAAGATGCAATTAAGTTGTACGCTTGATTTTTTTTTTTTTTTTGGACTTTATTTTTCATGCTACTAGCTTTCAAGTTTGAGTGAGTTACAGTTAATGTACTTTCACTGTTTCTAAAGTACAAGATTTAGAACTAAAATGTCACAACTATATTTGATTGATCGATGAGAATTTTGCTTTTGAAAAGTATTTTGTAGAATTTACATGAAGATATGGAGCCCAATCAAAGTGTTTAAAAATGTGTGGTCTTTTCTCATTAGGAACAGGAAAGGATATCAAAAGTTCTGCAAGAATACAAAAGGAAGAAAAATGTGAGTGTTTTCAGCTTTACACTGTTAGTGAATCTAATGAATACCAAAGAGAGTGTAAATAGACAATGTGTCTGACACTAGGTGCAATTCACTATCTCAGGGTATCCTTAAATACTACAAACCTTTGTGTATTTTGTCTTTGAAAACTTTGGCAAAGTTAGGAAACAGCCTGTTCCACCCATGCCAACAACCTGTTTTGGGAAATAATAAGTCCATTAGCCAAATGTAAGGAGAAAAGCTGCAACAGTTAAGATTTTCATCTTCTGAGACTTGTATCTCTTCTCAGCATTCTGTATTCAGAAGACTGGTTATTTTGGGGGATCCAGTTCATGTATATTCTTACTGACTGACACAGCCAACAGATAAGCTAACAACAGAAAACATAGTCTCACCTTGAAAAGAAGTTTTGTATTTTCTTTGTGGCACAGAACTTAAGACTCACAGAAAATAACTTTCAGTGTAATCCAAGAGGTTTCATTTTGTAATTTTTAAATGTGGTTGGAAAATGTGTTCCATTAAAAATATAACACATTACAAATACTTTTTTTTTCCCCCATGGAATTCAAATATTCTGTCCATGTTAGTTAAACTTCATTGCTTTTTTGGGGGAAGGATTTATTAGCTATACCACAACAAACCTATAAAATCCAAATATGTAGTAAGTTGTCATTTATTTTCATTGTCATTTTATATTTTCAGTTTTCTGCTTAAAAACTGCTCTGTTGTACTAAGTAACTACAATGCGTGAAAGCAGAACCTCTTTTCCAGGCTTTTATAAAGAAAGGGGAAGCATGAAATAAGAAATTGTGATCAGGGAAAAAGAGTGTGATTGTGCAGAATATTTATATACTGTCCTTAATCAAAAATGGAACTGATAATATACTATTCTTGGAAGAGTCTGAAAGTGTAATATATTAATGAAAAGGCTTTTGTGTTTTTGGCAGGATCCTGCATTTCTGGAGAAAAAGGAACGTTGTGAATACCTGAAGAGTAAGCTTTCTCACATAAAACAACGAATTCAGGACTATGATAAAGTTATGAATTGGAATGTAGAAACTTAGCTATGCCTTCACTTTGTGCATACTATTCTATTTTTCAAATTGAGATGCATATTTTAAACTATTTATTTACTTTTGGAACAGTACAACTATGGGGATTACCTAATCACTTTGTCACTTATTTAGATGTACATTACTAGTAGGTTTTATACGCAGATCCAATTTTAAATCAATGTAATGAAGTTACCACCAAGCTTAGAAAACCTGTGCTAACATTCTGTTTTTATTAGACATATACAGCCTGGCCTCTTGAAGATGCTTATTTTCTTTGAAAATACTGTATTTGCAAACTTGCAGAGCCCACTGGAGAAAACAATTCTAAATACCATGTCAAAAGTTAACAGAAGTTCCATTAACAATTTCAGATTTCCTTTATAGGTGATACCTTAATGATACCAGAAAGAGTTGGGCTGTTCTTTCTGGTTGTAGTTTGTTGGCGTGCTTAATCATATTGAATAATTTTGGCAAACTGAAAATTAGTTTAATAAGACTTTTTGTATTGTATTTCCAAATGCTCTGCTGTATGTCAGAAATTAGATGGAATTTCACTCAACAAGAGATGCAAAATAACTTCCTATTTAAGCAACCATGGTAATGGGGGGTGGTGGGTAGGTTTTGTTGGGGTTTTGTTGTTGGGGGAATTAAAAACAATCTCATTGTTAGAGGTGATGCAAAAAATGTATACATGGCCTTTAAGGAACAGAGGTACAGGATGAGACTCACATAGTGGACTATTCCAACTTCCATGAGTTGGAATAGTTCAGTACTCTCAGCATACCTTTTCTGGGTCATCTTAGAAGAAATCCATAGGTTTAAAGGTAAACCACTTCATTCTTCATCAGCAAGTAACAAGACATTTTGTCTAGGCAGCAGTTGTTTGTGAACTTGGCATTCAGAGAGTAAGAAGAAGAAAATTAATTCTCATTTAGAGTGTACATTATTAATATCCTTTATAAGGCCAGGTAAAATGTTTTAATAGACATGCTTTACAGAGCATATCAGTATACATTTTTTAATATTTTATAATGGGGATAAGTTTGTATATGCAAATATTTTGATAAGCCAGTAAATTTTCTCTTTGTATCCTTTTTAACATCTTTGTTTACTTTTTTTACCTACTAAAATTGTTAGAAGTGTTAATAGGTTCTTTGTATAGTTTTCTACAACTGCGATTTGTTTGTTCTGAAATGTATTTTAATTTGGGAAAAAAAACCCAAAAAACAAAACAAACCAGCAGTGTAGCCATGTTATTCTATTGCTTACACAGGAAATTTGTTAGAAAAACATGCCCTGATAAAGGTTATTTCAAATCTCTACTAGGAGTCATTTTTTCTTTAAAAGAAAGTTTTCAACTTTTGCCATAATTAAAGGCAAAATATCAGGAAAGCTGTTTCCAGTTTTGAACAGTGATGATAGTACCTTCCCTGTTCCTCAGTACTGGAAATGCATTAATATACCTCACTCTGGCAGTTACATCATGTCTGATTTTTTGAGCCCTTACCATTCACGCTGCAGTCCTGATGGCTACAAACCCACTTCCATATTTACAAAGCCAACATTCCAGTTTTATCAGCCACTTAACTCCAAGAGTTTTAGCGGATGAAGTAAATAATACAAGGCATTGTGGGAACACTGAAAGAATGTGAAAACTTGGCACCTTTTCATTTGAAAGCCTTCAGTCTCATCTACCTGGAAGGTGTCTCAATATTTTCATCAGTCTGAAATCAGATGACAGTCAGTGCTATCCGTCTCTCTCTGGTTCAGGTTTTCTATTCTTTTCAAAGAAGAGGAAACCTCTCTACCTTATAAAGGAGCTGGGCCAACTGTTTGATGCTTACTGTGATGTATACTTGTTAGACTTTTCTTTGTAAGAGGGGTCCGTGTCCAAATCCCTGCAATCTAAATGACCTCTCACTGTATACCCAAGTTTCTTAATTTTTCTCAGCGAGAGCTCTGGGCGTGGCATCAGTACCGGAAGACTAATTCAAGTTTAAGGATCAACTGATGTTTATATAGTGCTAAAAAGAAGCTGCCTGATGTTTTTCTTTGGAAGATTCACAGCCTGCACCCTTAATAGGTCTTCCACCTATAGGAGACTGAGGCACAACTCCAGGCTGCCTTTGACAGTGGTCTGACTTTCAGAAAATGCCTGCGTAGCCTCTGTAGAACTACCTTTCTTCTCCTTCCCTAGAAAGTTTCCATAAAGGGGTTGGGAAAAGGGGACACTGTGCCTATGGCTGGAAGGAGGAGATAAATCAAGTGGAGACAGTTGTGTGTGGATCCTCCTCATTTCCCAGCAAGATGCCACAGCTGTAGCTGAATGGACTTTCCAAGAGCTGGGCAGAGAAGATAGGAATATGGAATTCTGCCTTCTGCCAGCCTTTTGGGCTTTAAAGAGGATTAGTGCAGTGGGGTGTGCTGAGCATTGAGCTGCAGGAGACAGCATTTACCTTCACAACTTAGGAAGTCCAGTAGGACAACATGTTGCTACCACTACAGCTCAGTCCTGGATCTGTTATGGACCTTAGCACTGCTCAGCAGGCACTGCTGGTGCATACAACAGGTGAGCTGGTTTTGCCTTAACCTACCAATAAAGAACTGAAAAGAAACTTGTCAACAGTGGTCTGAACAAGCCAAAGAAAAAATACTAGTCTAAGGAACATTTTTCTCTCTCAGATAAAGTGAGATAAATGAAGTAAAAATTAATGGCTGGGAGATGAAGCCAGTCAAATCAAATGCAAGACAGAAATCAGGAGGAAATTGAGTGAGGATTAATTACAATCAGAACTGTCATGGGAAAAAGGGCCTCTTGATATCCTTATAGAATAGGAGGTTATACTTCAGACAAGACCACCTCGGTCTATCTATGCAGTTTTTCTAGTTCAGCTCCCATTCTGTGCTGCTGTGTGTTCGTGTGAAGAGTCTGCTGTGTGGTCTTACTCACGTGACTGGGTTTTTGCAGAAGGTAGTCAATGTCTACTTCAATCTTAAAATGTAATATTGCCCTACATCAATGGGCACACAGCATCCACTTTCAATTACAGCCTTTCCTCAGACACTCAATGTATATACAAGAACTTTTATTCTTCAGTCTTCCTCTTAGAAAACACCCGCCTGGTTCCACAGATCTACAGAGGGAAATGTCCAAGAGACTTACAGTTTCCAGGAATATAACAGTTTTCAAACTAGACTTGAATAAATCAATAAAAGGGCTTTTTTTTTTTTTTTTTTGCTAAACAACTGGGATCAGTGATCAAGATATCTGTGGAAACATCTGCATACTCTTTACTAATCTGTACATTTTTGCAGGGTAGGTACAGCAGCACCTAACAAACGTAACGAAAAGTTTGTATTGCATAGTAAGGTGGACTTGTTTTTCAAATAAAAATGCTGGTAGCAATGAAAATCTAATTGACTGGAAATTGTAGAAGAAGCTATCCAGTATTTAGTTTATTAATCTCAAAATTCTGGTGGGATTTGAAGCAATAATGTATAAAGTGATTGTGTATTCTGCATTCCTCTCCAGCTTTGAAATTCTTGGCCTTAACAATAAAAAATGTTCCAGTTCTGAAAGAAGTCTCATTTCTCCTATTAGAATTGTCAGCTTGCAGACACTATTTTTTTTTTCATTTCTACATTTTATATATTGGACTTTGTAATTTTTTAAGAAAGGATGGTATGTGATATAATGGGAGTTCATCAAACTACAGTTCTATATTCAGTTCCTAGAAGCACATCTTGACCTCTTAAACTAAATAAGTCTTCTTTTTCTACTTTCAGTAGTTTTCATTACTTTAAAATATCTTGGATTTTGGTATGGTGTAATTGAAACCTAATTCATTTCTCTTCTTGTCCTGGTTCAAGGTAAGACAGAATGAATTTTCAGTAGTTTTACTTTTCAGTTAAGTCTCTTCTAACGGAAATTAATGGTATATTTTTCAGACATTAGAGTGGTAAGGCCTGATGTTTGCAGTGAATACCAAGGAAGGGTATGCAGAGAGGATCTTGCCTATACTTATTGCTGTAATGACCAAGGTCAGGTCACTTTGTTACGTGCCCCTTTGGAAGACCAGAAGCATAAAAGTGTAGAGAGATCCCACCTGCAGGGAAGAGCAGACAGGACAGGTAGCCCAAAACAGGGTATTCCACCCCATCTGCATCGTGCACATTATAAAAGCTGAGGAATCAAAGCCTCTTTCTTCAATGACCAATGTCCAAGAAGGACTCTTGTCTGTTCATCTGCCTTTGATCCCAATCCATGTGTTCCTGACTCCAGATCCAGAAACCAGTTCCCACCCGTTGCTGTCTGGGACTTTCCCAGTGCCTGCCAGTGATGTCATCCTGGGAGTTTGATATTGGTTTTATGTATGTTGTATGCATTTCATTATTTTCTTATTATTATCTTTTCATATTATTAATTTTAATATTTTATTACTTTAGTTTTTTTTCAACCCATAAATCTCCCTCCCATTAAAGGGAGCATCTGTCAATTGTTCAGTGGCCAGCCCAGCCCAAACCACACCACCTCTCTTCCCCAGATATGTATAAATTGCTCCTGATAAATGCAACTGGCTGAAGGATAGAGAAGCAGTAATCTTTTCCGCGCTCCTGTTTAAGGACATGTTACTGCTGTTTAAATGTTTTCTTCCTCATTTATTGTCTTACTTGGATGCAGAGTGACGCCCCTTAGAAACGGATGCTCGACAACTTTCCTGTAATTCAAGAGGTCAAACCCAGTCTTGGCACCCTTCCACTGTACCCAGAAAAGTTAAAATTGCTCTGCAGAGAAACTAGCTGAAACTACCTCTAGCTTTATTGAGCCAAATCTCCCTCCCTGTGATGCTTATGAAATGGAAGCTCTTGGTGACATGAGATGGATCTGTGTTGCTTGGAATTATTTTAGGTAGAAACAAAACATAATCATGTACCATCAAAACACCTGAAACTAACTTATTACCTCTTTTATATTTCAATTAAAATATCTCAAACTTTCCGCATGGGAAAGAATACTCTTGTGCCTACCTGCACCTTCTTTTTGCTTGCATTGTGGGGAAGCAAATATTTTCAAGCTTTTAAAAGTTGTATGTAATTACATAAAAATTACATTAAAAAGTATGTAATTTTCACTCTAGTAAAACAAATAATTTGAGACTTTTGTACAGTTCTAGAACATGCACTTGTAATCCTGTTTAAATGTAGATAAAGACCTTGTAGAATTACCAGAATATGCAAAATGGCTATGATGTATTCTTTCATTTCCGAAAGATTGGTTCTTCCTTACTATTCCTAAAATATGGGAACTCTGCAGATGTCACTGGGTTTTTTGCTTTCTACCTGTAATTGAATAGTTATGCCAATTTTCATTTTCTACCACCATGTGTAGTATTTTGTTCTGGAGATACATAGAATTTATATATAGCCATGTGTCAAATATATGTAAATTATTTTCTTTTTCACAGCAGATTTCAGACCTTGGTAGATTCAAATGTTTTATAGTTATGATTCTTTTTTTTCTATTAGCAAGTTCGTTTTTCTAACAAATCTGTCACTCTCTTCCGTTGTACTCTTGTGTTTTTTCCCTGCTGCTTCATTCTTACAAAGGCAAATCCATTCCATGGCAACATTTTGTGACAATGTCGTCATCTCAAGTACTCTGATGTTAATCCATACAACTGAAAATGCTTTTCTTATATTTGAACAAATCATCCTCTAGGTTTAACAACATGAGCTGGTTGCTGTTGTAAACTCCTGAATGTAGGGACCGTGGTGGGCTTCACTCAGCACCAACTGGTTTGATATTACTGCACAATCATTTGTCAATCTCTGGGCATAGCGACCTAAAGGTTAATTTTCTAAGGGTAACTTTCTAAGAAGAAAAAGTTACAAAGTTAAATGTAGTTTATAACATTTACTATAGTAGTTGTGAAAGGTGATTAATAAGCATCTATAAATATAACAGTACATTTTCATTGTGAGAAGCACAACCTGCTTTCTGACTGCGTATGAAGATAAATCACTATTACAAGCGTTTCAGATTTCTTCTTTGGAGACAACAATAAAAGCCCCTCCAGGAGACCTGTGCACCAGCCAAAATAGAATGTCTACTGTGTATTAAACCTGTGACCAATTTTCTTCTTGATGCTTTCTTTTAGCATCTAGTCAGTTTTGTGTATGCAAACAAAATAGCCTGTTGCCCTATTTTGAAAAGCAAGTGAAAAGCTGTAGCTTCAGGAAGTTTTCATCTCCAAGCAATCCCTAAATTACATCTTCTAGTCTAGACTTCTGCTGCTTTATAGACCAAAAATAACCTTTTCAAAGCAGCATTGGCATGTATGTGTAGAACTCACCCAGCCCAGACACCGCTCCACTACATTAATCAATATTTCCAAATCTCTCTGCTGTAATCTGAGCTGCTGTATGTGAGGTAAAGTCCTTCTTGTATGTTTCTGGCCACCTTTAAACATAAATTGTATGCTTGCAGATGAGACCAACAGTAAATTTAAAGACACCTGAAAAATGGAAAATAAACAGCATTTATTGAAAAGCTGAATTTCCTTTGGTCAGAGCAATTAGCATGCTCACTCCATGGAATACACAGCACCCCAAAGCGCTTTTTGGCAATATGCAATTGCCATTTAACTGCTCACAGCTTTGTAGTGATAGTTTATTTTAAAAAATCCCCAAAGAAAGCTATTGTAGCCAAAAAAAGAACCCGGCCAGATAGGGGAGATGCTGAACATGGCGAGATTATTCTGCACATTTGCAAAAACTTGTGCTACTCCACCACTCGGTTTGCTCCTGTGAGCACATTAAAATCACAGAAAATACACCCTAAACCTTGCAGCAGTGAATGAATGCCAAGTTCTGTGTTTGAGTTAAAGCAGTGCTTTTGCTACCGGGCTAATGAGCAGCTATTTTCATTAAATAACTGCTAGGTGTAATGATACATTATTAAAAATTCAGTGCTGCGGTACTTATTAAAAAAAAAAAAAAAAAAAAGAAAAGAAAAAAGGGGGTCTTTATTCCACAATCCAGGCTCCTGAGTTCTTCTGTTAATTACCGAAATTACTGCGGTTAATTACGGAAATACCACCTGGACCCAGGTAGCCTGGACGCCGTTGAGCCCCTCCCAGAGAGAGGAGCCAGGGCAGGGCTGACCCGACAGGGCCCACCGCGGGCTCCCTGCCCACGCCACCCACGGCGACGCCGCCGTCCTCTCTTCTGTAACTTGCATTTTTGATGTCGTTGGGACAAATATCCTGTATTTACCTGCAGCGGCAGCGTTATTTCCCTCAGTTTGAGGTGCCGAGGCGCAGCAGCCCGTTGAGAGGCCGGGCCGGACAACTACGCTGCCGCCCGGCTCAGTCTCAGCGGGGACACGGACCGGCGCGGGGGGGTGGGAGGTCGGCGGCTGCGGCCTCGGAGCAAAGTTCTGAGGCAAATTAAACCCGGTATTACCGGTGACCGCCACCCGGGTCCCGCCTCGCTCCCTCCTGGCTCCCCGGAACGATTGCTCGGCGGCGCGGGCGGCAGCCGGGCGGGTTAGAGGCGCACCCAGGCGGATGCGGCCCGGCGACGGCTCTTCCGGGTCGGGGAGGCGGGACCGGGGGCAGGCGCGGGTCTCCTTCCCCTCAGCTCTCCCAGGTCGCTGGCGGCCCGCCTGGGGCCGGTCCCTCCTCACGGCCCTTCCAGCCACCGTAGCGGGGATTCCCTTCAGGCGTTAGTCGGGTCTGCGGAGCCGGCGGCCTTCGGTCTAGTGAGGAACGGGTCCGCCCTCGGCGGAGCGGAGCCGCGGCCATGGATGAGGAACCCGAACGGACCAAGCGCTGGGAAGGGGGCTACGAGAGAACATGGTAACCGTCCCTCCTCGCCGCCTTAGAGGCGACAGGCGAGAAAAATCCCCCTTTTGCTCAATAATTCTCTGTTTTGCGCAGGGAGATCCTTAAAGAAGACGAGTCCGGCTCGCTGAAAGCGACCATCGAGGACATCCTTTTCAAGGCAAAGAGGAAAAGGTATCATGTCTTACCCCGAGCCTTCTAATAGCAGTGGTCTGGTCAGTTACAAGGACTTAAATAATTCGGAAACTGGGCCCTGTAGACCGGGTAACCGTATTGGCATGCTTGCAATATATTTTTATGCCCTTAACCTTTTTAGAGCTCCAGATGCATGCATGTTGCCTGCTACTTATCAATTCTTCCAGAAAAAAAAAAAAATTGATTTTGTATACAGGCTAGGTACCATAGGGAGATGAGGTCTCAATCAGATAAAACATGGTGCAAAGCCCTGCAATTCCAGTTCGCACTGCTTAAAGAAAGTACCTCAGCTTTTTCCATTTTATTTTAATACACAAATCACGCTTCCAGATGGGCTTTGGTATCATGGCACCAGAAATGTGTCAAATCATCAGAAAAAAAATTGCTAGATAAAATCTAGATTTATTTTGTTTCACATTAAGTTAAAGTATTTAAATTTAGATAAAATCTTAAAGTTCCATTAAACCTGTTAGCAAGACATAGTTTTTGTTTATGTGGTTTTTAAGAGGTGTGAAATCTGTTTGTAACCGATTTGTCTTTTTTTCAGTGTAAATAAATGTCTGTGGTTTGTTACTGCTTCGTATTTGACAGAAGTGTAGTGTTGGATTTGTTCTGGAATTTTGTTTTAGGAACAATTCATTCATTTGCATCTTAAATCCTGTTGTGTTTTGTTAGACTCTATGAACACCATGGACAAGTTCGACTTGGAATGGTATGTTAATTTCTCAACTGTTGTCTGTCCAAAACCACTTGGACAGAGGTGGTATGCTTTCACTGAAACACACTTTTGCTGACTTAATGCGCTTGAGACCAAAGCTTGCATTTTCCACCAACCTTTTTTTTGCCAAAAAAAAAAATTTCTTTGTTCATTGGCAGTGTGGATGTGAAACATATATATTCAGAGGTGAAGTTCTGGCATGCTTGCTGTATCAGGGTGTTCTGCCACAGCAGTTGCATCACACGCATTTAAACTGTCAGTTCTTCTTCATGTGAAACAGGGGCATAATTTAAATCAGTTGTAAGTAACAATATTACTTCACACAGCCCTGACCTCTTCAGATGAAGAGATAGATATCATGAGAGGGAAAGATCAGTGTGCATTTTACAAGACAGTATTTATTTTCATTTTGAAGGAAAAGTGTGAAAAAATGCGTTAACTTATTTTGGTTGTTGTTTATTGCACAGCTCCATACACTGAATTTTCCACATGTGAGGGAGGATGTATGTGCTCTTTTAAGTAAATGGAATAATGAAGAGTTTGTTTAAGTATCTGTTGTCTGAGTGATTATCGCTTCTGGTGAAAATGCAGATGCGTCACCTTTACGTGGTTGTTGATGGATCAAGAACTATGGAGGACCAAGATTTAAAGCCGAACAGACTTACTTGCACTTTGAAGGTATTTCTGTAGTCAAAATCTTTCTCTTCTTAGTCCAACTGTTTCATTGTAAAGCAGTTCAATTTTGGATTGAAAAGAATGGCAGTCTCCTGTGACAAGACAACACACATAGCCTCATCACTCATCTCTACGTTTTTTTCCCCTTGTTTCTGTTGCTGATCTGTAATTTCCCTTGTTTTATAATAGTAGAACCTGTGTCACGTTAATTTGCCTTGCAGGACTACTTCTGTACAGTAAAAACACACATAGGATCTACTATGGAAAGACACATTATGAAAAGTCTGTGGAAATTAAGCTGAAGTGTTGACTGTAATAAGGGATGAAAGAAGAATAAACATGCTTTCGTTACACATCTAGGATTATTTTATTTTTTTTACAGTTGTGTTCTGATGAATTCTGATTTGAATGGATGCTAGGTAGGAGTTGAATTGGAATCCTGGTTCAGACTGTGGAGCACTTGAACTCTACATCTTGTACTGTATGGTCTTCTCTAACAACACTAAGCATTGAAATTGTGGGGTTTGGTGATTTTGTTAGATTAATGTTTTTTGGTGTATCATAAACCTCTGTTTGAACCAACAGTAGTCTAGAACTTTCAGCACGTGAAGTGAATAAAATAAGGATTTTTTCTGAAAAATTTTCATGGCTAGTTTCTGAAAGTTAGATTGTGTTGGTAACGTGGGAGAAAGGAGAAGGATGGAAGGGCTGGGGTGAAAGGAGAAGGGAAAGGAGGGGCTCATTCGAACAGGCTGCCCAGGGAGGTCGTGGAGTCCCCTTCTCATGGGATTTTGAAGACCCACCTGGATGCAGTCCTGAGTGATGTGCTCTGGGCAATCCTGCTTTGGCAGGGGAGTTGGACCAGATGATCTCTAGAGGTCCCTTCCAACTCTGACAATTCTGTGATTCCCCCCCCACCATGGATACTGGATATTTTGCAAGTACCACCTGCTTAATGCATGTGGAATAAAACTATTTAGTTTTTAATAGTCTTAACTTTTCTTTGTAGTTATTGGAATATTTTGTTGAAGAGTACTTTGACCAAAATCCCATTAGTCAGGTATGTACAACCATGCAAGAAACAAGTAACTGAAAACTATTTTAAAAGTTAGTTTTAGTTTTAACACTATGTAGTAAACTGTTTTCAATTTATGTGTTCCTTCCCGTCCCTTCCTTATCAGTCTGTTGAAATTCTTGTTTCTGCCTGAACTAATGAAAGTAAGAACACAACTATTCCCTTCTTTTTAAACATAAATTCTAACATAGAAGACTTGATTATATTTTTTCAAGCATTTAGAATTTTAGAATATTTATTTTTGTAATTTGTGGCAAAAGAACTGGAAATACAGGAATGTATGTTAAGGGATGCATAGTGTTGTGCTGCTGTTGTTAAACTTAAAAGAAAACTTATATAGTTAAGTAATTCTGATCTGTAGAGAAGTAGTAAGGAAAATATAACAGAAATGTAAATTAACGTATTTTTAAACTTTCTAAGAAAAGTTTTGCCTTTTTTTTTTTTACCCTTCTCCAGATTGGCTTAATTGTAACCAAGAGTAAAAGAGCTGAAAAAATGACAGAACTTTCAGGTAGGGAGTTGTATGTTTTGTTTTTAATTGTTTTTTAAAATTTGAACATTTTAAAATGTTTTCATCTCTTGCATTGATATTAAGTTCTACCTGGATGACATTGATGAAAATGAAGTAGCCTTAACATCATATTTTTAATCTCAAAGAGAAGTTACTACAAGTTGTCTGAATCCAGGGTCTTTATTTTGATCTGTTTTGATCTAGAATTGTCATCACATGCTTGTCTGTGATCAAGTCTTATCTGTACTGCAACTGAAATATACCCTGTTTTCCCTATAGTTAATTTCTCACTCTGCTAATTTTCTATTTTATGACGTGTGTGTTCTGTGATATCTGACCAGATGTTAAGAAGCGAAGTTTTTTGGTTCCTGCCTTCTGTCACTAGTGATCTGTGTAGCTTCAGAAATGAAGCCTTATGTTTTATTGTTTTCTGCATTCTGATCAAGATTTTAAATATTATTATTCTTTTAACTTGTTATTTCAGGTGAGTTGGTTTTTTTTCACTTACAGGTAACTCTAAAAAGCACATAGCTGCTCTGAAGAAAGCAGTGGATATGAACTGCAGTGGAGAACCATCTCTATATAATTCGCTAAATTTGGCCATGCAGACTTTAAAGTTAGTATATAGATGGAGTTGTTTTTTTCCTGTGTTTTTCATAATCAGTGTAATGCTGATTGTAAATTTTTGGAGGGACAGAAACAGTATTTTTTACAAGTAGTGTCTTGCATCCTGCTGACGTGAATCTTTAGAAGGTTAAGAAGTCAAATATGCTAGTAGTGCAGAAATTAATTTTCTAACACAAGGTGCTTCTATTTGGAGGTGTGCTGCTTATAAAAAGCAACAATATTTTAAAACAAAGTAGGTGGTTTTGTGATGTATATGAAAATGGTGATGACAGACCCTGCAATTATTTCTTTCTAGAGGACTGAGGTATGAGAGAGAGAGCAGAGCTAGGGATTAATAATGATAAGAGAGCAAGCAAAGAAACAACACTGAATCACAGTAATCTGGTTGAGTTTTGGCACACTGCAGAAAGCTAAATTTTCAGGTAGGATAGATTTTTAAAAGTTTTAAAAGCTTTTTTTGCTATGTGAGGTATTGGGTGCTCTTGAGGAGATGGGGTGAGCATTTGTCGAAGACGCTTTTAACAAATTACAGCTAGAAACACTGATGGAGCAAAACCAGTAGTCAGTGTCATAAAAAAAATTATTTGACTAGTTGGAAGAGAGTTTTCCATTAAGAACTAACAGACAGTAGCCAAAAGTAATGGTTAAAAATCTATAAACCAATGAGAGATTTTTATTTTAAGAAGTCAGGAAGACTTACTACACTGTTGCTAGTTTGAAGGTAAGAGTATGAATAAGGTACAGGGATAACTTAAGCATTAGAGCAAAAAAATCAGATAACAACTACATAACCACATACTGTTATTTTAGATGCTGGAAAGGTTTGGCTTTTGGAAGGTGAATTTCTGGTGCTCAGAGAAGGGTCCTACCAGAGTCTTGTAATCTATAGACTTCATGTTCATGTTGTCTTCTGACTTTAGTTTGTTGAAGTCCCTGGAAACATTAGTCTAAAAGTACCTTAGTTTTCAGAAGTAAATTAACTATATACTTTCTTTAGGCACATGCCAGGACATACAAGCAGAGAGGTTTTGGTAGTCTTCAGCAGTCTGACGACATGTGATCCAGCCAACATCTATGATCTAATTAAGGTACAGAAGAGAAGTTTGACTGCTACATTTAACAACCAAGCTATTAGACTAAAAGCAGACGGTTGCAGTGTCATTGCCAATTAATTTTCATTTAAAACTTTGAACCTTTTTACTGTTTCCTGAATTTGAGTATGCTTTCTTTTTCCATTTGAAGTGTTTAAAAGCAGTAAAGATCAGAGTGTCTATCATTGGCCTAAGTGCTGAAGTTCGAGTTTGTACAGTGCTTGCCCGAGAAACTGGTGGTATGTATCTGAAATTCGGTAGTTATACTAGTAATACAAGTTTAAAATCAAAATTTAATAACCAATTATAGGATATTTAAGGATGAATATTCTGTTGTGCTGGCAGAAAATTCAGGAGTTTCCCAAATCTACAACATATTTAGTGGAATATTTAGTATTTAGTGAAATTATCATCAATTGGTAGCTGCATCTCCAGAGAGAGGAAACACATATATATATTTTTTTTAAAACCTAATATTTCACATGTAAGGCTGTTGAATGTGGAACGTAATTAGTGTAATATGTTAATATTGTTGAATGTGGAACTTAATTAGTGTAATACGTTAGTATCAATTACTACAGTAGTAAATCTTACAATATCATTACTACAGTGTCATGTTGGAGAAAAAGCTATAGGCCTTCGTATTTAATGAAATACTTATAAATTTTAAAACTCATTATTTTCAGTAGCATTACCAGGAGTGGGTTTTGGGAACATGGTTGGCTAAATTATTTTTTCTTACTTAATTTTTTTTTGTAACTTGGAGAATATGTTTGTAGTCTGAGAGCAAGGTGTTTATTATTAATCTGAGAGCAAGGTGTTTATTTCTTTGTGACAGGAACATACCATGTTATTTTGGATGAAAGTCATTATAAGGAACTGCTGATGCATCATGTTAGTCCTCCACCTGCCAGTTCAAGTTCTGAGTGCTCTCTTATTCGAATGGGTAAGGTTTTGTTAAAGTTCTAGCACAAGATTTATGAATCTTGTCTTTTTCTTTCTTTGAATCTTCTGTGTTAAAGCCATAAAAATAATTAGAAGCATAATAAAGACATTGCACAGTAGTTCTTTTATTTTAACTTTTATTTTGCTAAATAGATACCAGTTTTCTTGATGTTTCTGCAAACTAGTCAGCTTTTAATCAAAGTTAAGAGTTTAAACAAATAAGGCAATAAAATGCAATTATATTGCTTGTACAGTAATTAGTAATTAATAGTATAAATGTAATGCTTAGAAATGAAGCATTAGAAATGAAAAACTATTCTGCTTCTCCCTCTGTTTTTTTCCCTGCAGAAGGCAACTGTTATAAGCTGTAAGAGCCATCTGTTTGGCCATGTAGTACATGTTTGTTAGGAGCACTGTTGTGGTGTTCTTTCAGCAAATGGATTAGGTACTTTCTCCTGATGTATTTCTCAATAAATTTAATCCTGGAGTTAAACTAGAATAGGCACTCTAATGCCATGCATTATAGCATTGACTTCTCACTTTCATCTATCTGTTTTCATGGATATTTATGTGTAGATTTAAATACTGAAGAAATATACTTGTTCAGGTAAAGCCTGAACAGCAGTTGGAAAAATTAACTTTCCACTTTACATGAACTGTAAAAAATAAGTGGTAGAAAGAATGGCATCTGTTACAGCCTCCATTAAGTGCTATAGTCTCATCTGTCATATACTGCACTTGGAATGTGAATAAATGCTTCGTTTCTCTGTACAAAAATGTTTTCCCCTTAATTAGAAACTGTTGTTCAAATGAACATCATTTTGGTTTTAGCTGTTTCCAAAAATGTGGTTCCAGTGAGCTTCTTCAGTTAATATGAAGTCAATGCAAAGATATTTTTTTTTTCAGTTGGGGGAAATACAGTGAGGGATTTGTTGGATGTAGGTAGAGACCTCTAGGAATAATTTGATACCTAGTTAGAGTGTATCCTGTAATAACAAACAAACAAAAAATGAAATAGGCCTTAATGTTTAGAATAATCTTTGGAACTTCTCCGTTGAAGTCAGAAACTGAAAGATAACTTGCATGTTTGAAGTTGCTAATATGGGATGGTTTTCTCTTCAGGTTTTCCTCAGCATACTATTGCTTCTCTATCTGATCAAGATGCAAAGCCGTCCTTTAGCATGGCGTAAGTAGAGTTGATTATTACTGGTCATAATCCAGTAATAATAATTAGTTGTATTTAGAAAATCTGCTTGTCAGTGACACTATTGCAAAATTACATGAAAAAATGGAAGTGTTGTCCTGTGACTTCTCAGCAGAAATTCTGTTTCCATTTGCATAGCCAGTATGTGGCTGTAGTTACTTCTGTTAAATATGCTTTTTAAAATTTACATTTAAAATTGTTTGAAAGTAGTAAATGGCTTTGAATTCTATAGTGCAGTGACTAGAACACCAGGGTGCTACAAAGTATTAAAGTAATTGCTACCAATTTTACTTGTCTTTCTTGATTCAAATGTTTTTATCGCTATAAAGATAATGATGATGAGGAAGGGTATTATCTGGAATAAAGTTTTTTTTTTTAATTTATTTACTAATGTGACTTTAAAGGGACGTTTAAAATAGAGGCCTCGTTTCCTTAGTGCTCGTCTCTTCTCAAAGAGAGAAATCATAGTTTTCAGGGATGATAGGGGAGTCAAAATTCTCAGAAGGTAACAGTATCTATTGTTTGAAAGAATAAGATACACTTTAAGTGAATCTTAAAGTCAAGATAGAATATTCATGTGTTTTAAGTAGAAATACTAATGTTGTTATCTTTTATAACTTCATTTTTGAGAGAGATATTGGCTCCTTTATGTGGGAAAATTTGGTCTTTGTTCTGTTTCTGTGGGAAAATGTGGTTACTGGTATCTCGACTGATTGCTATCTGACACTTCCCTATGCCTGGAACTGTTGCATGGAAGCTCCTGGAACTTTTAAAACTATTTGTTGTGAGAACTGTGTAGTCCCTGTTGTTATGTAGTGTTAGAGTGTTATCTCTTATGTGTTAAATTGTCTCCCTCTGATCCAGGCAATTGGAAAACAACACTGATCCGGGTCTTACCCTGGGTGGGTATTTCTGTCCCCAGTGCAGAGCCAAATACTGTGAACTTCCTGTGGAATGCAAAATTTGTGGTGAGTAGCAAGAAGAGATGAGCAGGTGAATTATGCGTTAGTGGTAAGACAGTTAAGGGTAGAAAAATTCAACTATACTTAGGAATTAAAAGCCAGCTCTGCTTTAAGAACCTTGCATTCTGGTGTCCTGGGATTTCATCATCTGACAAGGGGCTTTCATGTTATAAACTAAAAGCCCTAAAGCAAAAGGGGGAAGAAGGGAGGTTCACATATGAATGATAATAATTTCCTCAAGGATCCTGATTTAACAGACACACCAGTGTTTTGGACTCCTCAGTGCAAGCCTGTGAAGATAAAGAGTGTTTTGGAATTGAAAGGACAGGAGCACCCCCCTCACCTCCAGGATTATGTGGATGGAAGGTTTCAAAGTTGAAGCCAAGGGCAGGCTGCACAGTGACCCATGAGAGTTGTAAACAGAAGCCCTTCCATCTTGCAGTTGTCAATGGGCTGTGCAACCAGTTGTGCCCTCCTCCCTCTGCCCTCAGTGAGAGCAAGAGGGAGGATTAGCATTCTTTATAGTATTAATACTCTGTGAGCAACAGCTGTCCTCCTGTCAGCTTCTGCAGGCACATGACTAAAACGTGATAGGTATTACCAAGATGCCAGTATTTGGCAAGAGGATGAAAGAGTTTTAAGTCGCTTTCTCCCTAGTTTCATGTCAAAGTTTTCCTATCAGCACTGAGTTTCATTTCAGCAAGGTTGTAGTGTAATTGGAGAAATCCTGTGTATCAGCAACAGATTCATCATAGCTGCAGCTGTCAGCAGAACAAGAGCTTGGAAGTTTAGGCTGCATGTGAGTGAGGGATGAAGAAGGTTGTGGCAGCCTGTGCCCCAGCTAACACTTGCCTTTTGTCATGGTGTAAACCCAGCCAAGCATCAAAGCCCCACTTCCCTGGTAGGATGGAGGAGAGAATCAGAAGAGCAAAAGGGAGAAAATTTTAATGGGTAAAGCAAAGGCCGTACACACAAGGTGAACAAAGTGAGGACTTCATTCACTACTTCCCATCAGCACCTACCTCCAGGGAAGCGGGGCTCCATCATGCCTAGCAGTTACTTGAGAAGACAGATGCCATAACTTCAAATGTCCTTTCCCTCCTACCTTCTTCCCTTAGCTTTTATGGCAGAGCAGAACATCATATGGTATGGGATATCCCTTTGGTCAGATGGGGTCACATGTCCCAGCTGTGTCCCCTCCCAGCTTCTCCTGCACCCCCAGCCTACTCACTGGTGGGGTGGGGTGAGGAGCAGAAAAAGCCTTGACTCTGTATGAGCACTTCTCAGCAATAAGGTATCATCAACACTGTTTTCAGCATAAATGTTAAACACAGCCCCCTACTAGCTACTGTGAAGAAAATTAACTTTTTCCCAGCCAAAATCAGCAGACCTATGTTATCTGAAAGGTCCATGTCATGGCTTCAGCACTACAGCACAGGCTGCAGGAGAGCTTTGTAGCTGGGCAGCATTTTAACTGGTGATAAGAAACAGCAGAACCATCATTGCGAGGGAGGAATTGAGCATTTAGATGCATATGAACAAAATGCAGCCATAAAAAAACCAGCTATCTTTACAACTATGCCTTATAACTATATTTCTAAAGACTGAGTTAAATCTTTACATTAGAAATTTGGGCAATTTGCTTGTTGTTTAGTTTACATTTGGATTTCATTCTGTAAAGGATTACAGGTTTGGATTATAAAAGCTAATGAACAGATAATTTTACGGGGTTTAATCCTTAGAAGTTCTAAACCTCTAATAGAAAAAAAATATTTTTTTCTTTTTGCTTTGCTTAGTACAGAAAAGAATTTTCAGGAAGTCCGCTTTTGTAATAATTTTGCTGTCTCTGGATTTGCAGGTCTTACACTGGTGTCTGCACCTCACCTGGCTCGGTCTTACCATCACCTCTTTCCTTTGGATGCCTTTCAGGAGGTTCCTCTGGAAGAATATCAGGGAGAACGGTATGCAGATCATATTTGCAATAATATGTGCACTTGTGGACTCTGTCATTTTTAATTTTTTTTGTCATGAAAGTAAGAATAGCTGGCAGCAGGAGAAGCTGTTGAAAGTTTGGATGTTTTGAGGCATCTCTGGCAATAAGAAATATTGTAGTTCCCATTTATGGCTATCCATTGTGTTCAGCTGAATAGCTGAAGTAAATTATTATTGTGTATGAGTTATTTTTTACCATTTTACACAATCTTGACATTTTTTCACTTAAGATACATAATTTTACTTTCAGGTATTGTCAAGGCTGCCAGGGAGAAATGAAAGATCAAAATGTAAGTACGTTGAGCTGCACTGGAATTTGCATTGAGGGGTGTCAAAGTAGAGATGATCCGTTAGTATAAGTCTTCTGAAGACCAGAAAAATATTTGTGGAAGTTCATCTTATGGTTAACTGGAATTCCCTGTTACAGAGTCACACCTTTCAGACTGCAGACTCTGAAATGGGAAGGGATTTTCTGGCGGGTTGCATAAATAAGCTTTCACCCCTAGCCCTGTGGGAGCACCCACAGTGACTGGCTCGTTCCCTTTGGACATCATTGGTGTTAGAAACTTTAATTCAGTTGGGTTTCTGTGATGTGAGCAATATATTTAGTCTGTTTACACTGTCTCTGTGACACAACCGTGCTAGGATGGTGGTAATTTTTTTCTGATTTGACTTGTTTTTCTGTCTTTTCCACACAGGTTTACTTATGTAAAGTGTGTCAGAATGCATTTTGCGTGGAATGTGATTTGTTTGTTCATGACTCTCTGCATTGCTGTCCTGGCTGCATCCACGAGCACCCTGCACCCGTATCTGTATGATGTCATCTCTTCTAAGAAATTGTCATAACTATGTCATTCTTGCATAGATATATTTCAGCCATAACTTTCAGTGAGACAGCTCAAAGCAAGAAAGACCTTAGATGATTACAGAAGGATGAACACTGGCTTGGGAGCAAATATTAATTTTCATCTAATGTATTAATGATTTTTTTACTTTTAATATATTCTGGAATTATCTGTATCTGATTTATTGTCTTTGCCCTCATCTGAAAAGCTCTGGCTTTTTCTCAGTCTTATTGTGAGTAACATGTATATTTGTAAATGTTATAAAACTGCTTTTTATAATAATGTGGTGATTTATCTTTGTTTCATTATTTGTTCAAAAAGGAAGCCCTGAAACTGTATTTTATATGTAGATTATTACAGGCTCTGTTTTTTAGTGGATAGTGGAGTTCTATAGATCAAAATATTTTTTGGTGAGAATTTAACAAAGATGTTTTTGAGCAATTAGGTGTGGGAAACGTTTCACATACTAATTTCAAAGATTGTGACTATTCCCTATTTAGGGCTACAAAGATAATTTGGGGCCTGGAGCTTCTCTCTCAGGCTGAGAGACTTTAGTCTGGAGAAGAGGAGACCGAGGGGTGATCTGAACAACACCTACACACATACTAAAAGGGTGGGTGCCAAGAGGATGGGGCCAGTCTTTTTTCAGTGGTGCCCAGTGACAGGACAAGAAGGAACAGGCACAAACTTGAACATAGGAAGTTCCATCTAAACATGAGGAGGAACTTTTTCACTGTGAGGGTGGCAGAGCCCTGGAACAGGCTGCCCAGGGAGGTGGTGGAGTCTCTGTCTCTGGAGACATTCCAAACCCTCCTGGACATGTTCCTGTGCAGCCTGCTCCAGGTGGACCTGCTTTGGCGGGGGGGGTTGGACTAGATGATCTCCAGAGGTCCCTTCCAACCCTACATCATTCTGTGATTCACCTTAGCCTTCAGTAAGGCAATTCAAATAGAGCTGTTACAAATGTGCTGAAAACAGATTTTAATGGCACAACTCAAAACTAATGGAATTCTGTTACTACTCTGTCTGTAGTTGTGTGGTTTAAGTTTCCCTTTCTTGGAGGAGCGTTAAGGCTGCTGGAAGCATCTGCGAAGGTGTGAGACCAGAGGCCATGCAGACTGTGGTTTGATGGCCACAGTATTGAAGACAGTGACGCTGCTTTGGTTCTGAGGCTAGAGTTAATTGCCAGAACTGCACCTGGGTCGTGTTTTCAGCCAAAATCACTGTAACCGGACTGACAGATGGCCCTCCCACCCCCCAAACGAGAGGAGAGGAAGAGATAAGGAGATACAGAGGTTTAGAAAGAACTAAACTACTTTAATGAAGAATTAATATTAAAATAAAAAGAAGAAAATAACGAAATAGATACAATATATACAAAACCACATCAAGCTCCCAGGATGACCATCCCATCACCGACAGGCACTGGGGAAGTCCCAGACTGGACTCAGTGATGGATGGGAACTGGATTCCAGCTCTGGAGTCAGGAACACACTGATTGGGATCAAAGACAGATGAGCAGACAGGGTCCTCTTCGGACGTTGGCCATTGCGGGAAGAGATTGACCCTTTGATCCCTCAGCTTTTATACTGAGC
>BJBW01001476.1:88270-106350 GCA_004320125.1 Scolopax mira | reverse complement strand
GGGGCTGGTCTTTTCTCAGTGCTGCCCAATGACAGGACAAGAGGAAATGGGCACAAACTTGAGTATAGGAAGTTCCACCTAAACATGAGGAGGAACTTTTTTACTCTGAGGGTGGCAGAGCCCTGGAAGAGGCTGCCCAGAGAGGTGGGGGAGTCTCCTTCTCTGGAGATGTTCAAAATCCACCTGGACAAGTTCCTGTGGGACCTGCTCTGGGGAGACCCGCTCCGGCAGGGGGTTGGACTGGATGATCTCCAGAGGTCCCTTCCAATTCCATACGATTCTATGATTCTATTATTCTTTTGCAGGCCTGAAGTCCCTAATCAGCTGGCTAATAACTGTCCAAGCACGCACCTCGCCTGACCCTAAACCACATCTTTTCCACCAGAACTACTCATTACTGAGTAGCCTTTGTTCACAATTCTAATGAGCTGCTCAGTGCACACCCTGACATCATTTCAGTACTGGAAATCCAGCAACCTTGAGCAGAGAAGTCCTCTCTGCTGCCAAGGGCTGATCACACAGTTAAGCACCTGCTGTTATCACAATGGGAAGGGATGGCATTTAAGAGCTAATAAGGGTCCCTGACAAACAAGGCCCAAAAACCTTGCCCTTGATGCAACAAGCCTGTACTAATCTAAGCTGCCAACACAAACAGAGGCCGAGTGCTCCCCAGAAGAAATAAAAGCAGGGCTGCAGGCATCCGTGGGGCTGCTGGCAAAATAAAAATCTTTTACGTAGATACTGCACTCTATCTGTGGAATGTACAAGTAACATTAACCTTCGCAAGTGGCGCCTTGAAAGAATCTGCCCGTTGGGCCTCCAAACTGACAGCCCAGACTGAGATAGGAATAAAGTGTTCAGAAAAGTGGATTTCACATACGCAGTTACAGATCAAGTCACTGAGGCAACCAAACAAAAGCTGCACACGTAAAAGGATGTTCCAATTTCTCCCTTTCTTGAGTTCACTCTTCTTTTCCAACAGTCTTACACAGAAGCAGCTTCACAAGTTAAATGAAAAGTTCCTGGAAGCGGATCTTTAAAGGCAGTGGCAATCCCCTTGGGGACGGTGCAGATAAAGATCAGGCTGGCCCTGTGACTCCAGCTCCAGTGCTTGTGTGGGGCTGGGAGGGAGCTGCTCCCCATTCCTGGGGACAAGCTTTCCACTCCCCTGCCCTGTCCCCCCAGCCGAGGACAGAGAGCCAGGTTAAGGTTACCTCAAGCTGCCCCTTCCCACCCAACGGGAGAAGGCTCTTGCTACCTCCATTACTGAAAACTCTCTAGATGCACCTTCAGCAGCAGCAATTCTCAGTTTGCCACAGAACTTCCTGAGTAAGTTCATACCGAGCTGTCACACACTTCCTTCCCCAAGTAAGGGCTGGCAACCAGGGCGTCCCCTGGATAACGCATCTCACAGCAAAGATCTCCAGCAAACTGCTCCAAAGCTTTAAAAACAATCTTCACAGCGTTGATTCCTCTGCTGAAAAAGGGTCTATTCCTTCTGTCTCTGGGAGCATATTTCCACAGCCTCCCTGGCAGTCCTGCAAGGACATTTAGCCACAGCGCTGCTTGAATTAACTCACAGTAGCCACAAATTTGTTGCTCACTGTTTTTCCCCTCTTCCCTGGTGCAAACCTTTGTGCAGCCACAGACAACTGCCCTAGAGGAAAACCTAAAATGGCTAAAACCTGCCTTTCCCTGGCTGAGCTGCAGCACCCTTTCACAGCTGTGCTGGTGTGAAAGGGGGGGTGGGAACAGCTTAAACCTGCTCTCCCTGGGGCAAAATGCCCAGCAGCAAAGCCTACACTGAAACTGGTCTGCAGAGAGGAATGCCAGGCTAATGAAGACGTGTGCTTTTTAATGAAGACACTACACTTTATGCTCTGCTCAGTAACTGAATGAGACCTTATTAAGAGCACATTCAACAGAATGCATCACTGCATAATTGCTAACTGTGTGAGACAGGCCTTGCACTGTAAGAGGGCTGGGAAAAAGTGACACTGCTGCCCAGGAGGAGCTTGTCCAGTCCTTGTCTGCTCAGCCTGCCTGCTCTAGTGTTTCATTCATTTTCAGGTGTACAGAGCTAACAAAGGAGGAAATCCCTAGATTTTTTGACATTAATGCTCTGTGATGTTGTTTCCTTGGAGATGGGATTCCTTAGAGATGAAACTGCAGAACACAGTATGGGAACAGAGACAGCACAGAGCTGGGCAGGGAACAGAGGCAGACCAGTTTACTTTAAGGATGCTTTATCCTGCTGTGAATGCTCAGAGTGGCTAGGATTATAATACTGGTCTCTCTCCTATTTGCCAGATGATACAAAGCAGCTTTGTGTGCACAACAATCAGCCCTTGACAACTAGATGTCTTGTAACAGAAGAACTTGGATAGGGACCATTACTCTAAGCCACAGAAGGAAAAAGTCCTCCAAACCTCTGGAATCCTCAGCAGGACAGGAAGCCCATTAGGTTTAAGATATACTCCCCCTCTATAATATAGGGAGAGGAAAAATAGCTTCCTCCCCCTTCTTCCACCTGTAACAGCAGATCACATGCTCGCTTGGGCTGTGCTAACTAAAATGGATTCCTATTTCCCATGCCCAAAGCCATCCTTTCAAAGTGGCTTAAGCTGAGAATCGAGGTGGGGTTCAGCTCAACGCAGATCCCGCTGCACCTCCAAGGACAGTGACGAGCTTCCATCACTGCCCCAACCAGACCAGCTTCAGCAGGGCTGGAGAAGAAAGCAGTTTTGCTACAGACCTTTGTCAGGACACCCTGTTCTAAGGAGCTGTGGGAAAAGCACCGGGAGCAGGCTGGGCCATCTCTGGGGTGCAGTTCCCAGCACTGCAAAGACTGGCAGAGCTGGTGTGGCAGCGTGCCCTGCCCCTTCTGTCAGCCACCTCCACTCCCAGCCTGGGGCAAAGCCTGGTGGCTTTACCACCTTCCTTCTTCAAAGGACAGTGAGCATTCCACCCCCAGGCAGTGTGCTTGCAGGCAGCCTTGCCAAACACCGACTCTCCGTGATTCTGCAGGGTCAGTCTGAAAAACCACATTCCTCAGATGACTGCTCCCCTCTTTCCTTCAAAGCAAATCATTAACAGAAAAAGCCAGCCGTGAAGTGTTATCGAGAAGTTTATTGGCAGAACACAGGTCCTTAGCATGCCAGTCACAGCCCAGATGGAGCCAACCTGCTGCTAATGCATTATTTACTTCATCTTTATCTCCCTGAAACAGGAGCTCCTGTCTGGAGTGAGCCACATGCCCACTAATCAGCAGAAGTGCTTCTTCCAGCACAGTTGAACTAAGCCCTCCTGAACAAGGATCCTGTCCGCAAACCCCACGAGCTCTTTACCCAAAACACTGTCAGAGCAACATGCAGGGAACACTGAAGTTTCTGGAAAAGCAACAGCCTTAACAATCTGTCAGAGTCCACCGAGGGCACGCTTTAATCACTTGTTTTCCCATTACACACTGCTCTCCCTTGCAGAAAAACTAAACCAGAAAAAACAAACCAAAAAACCAACCCCTCTGAGAATTAGAATCCAAACTAACTTCTGGAATAAAAGGTACTGTTTGAAGCATGAGAGGAGAGATAAAGAAGCAACCTCGCCTGTGCCCAAGAGGTGAACTGCTTCCCCATGGCAACAGCAGTGTGCTGTCTGAGCCTCACACAGCCCTGTGGAAACAAGGCAGCAGCCCAGGGCACACAGGAAACTTTCCACCTCTTCTCTTAGAGAACAGAACGGTCCAACAGGAGATGGGGGCAATTAGGGGACCAGTTTATATTGGCTCTGACGGCGACCTTGGGAAGGGATAAACAATGTCTGATGTATTTCCAGTTCTGGTTTACTGCTGCTGGTCCTGAATGAGTATGGAAGTTAATTAAGTAACCTTTGTCTGAGAGCCCTGATCTCCACTGAGAACAGCAAGGCTGTTCTACATTACACACAGTACAGTCGGCCAGAGTCTGACCTCAAAGCTCAGTCCAGGTGCTCCTGAGAGGGGCTACTAAGGGCACATGCACAAAGGAAGAAGTTTCAGGGTTTAGCAGTTACAAGCAAGCAATAAAAAAAAAAAATAAGTCTTTCTCCTGAAAAATCCATGCCCAAATTCATGAGCATTTTTGACAGGACTGTCTTTAGGTAGGTGAAGAGAACAGGCAATCCAGCAGGTATCCCAAATACCACATTCAGCCACTCCTTCGCCATCCACCCTCTGATGGCATAAGTAGATGTGTAAGCTCACACAACTTCTCTTTTTTTTTTTTTTAATTTGTTTAAGCACTCACTGCCATCACATGTCACAGAGACTATTCAATGTGATGACAGTGACTACCCAGCAGCTCAGGAGTCACCACATCTCATTCTACCAGTACTGTTCAAAGGAAGGAGCTTTACTCTTTCATCCCTTTTCCCTTGGCATCCTCTATGGTGACCACTTAAGATGGAAACAAACTAGATTGACTTGTCCTCTGATACACAATGGCCGTTTTAACTTGATGCTGTCATGGACACTCCTTATATCATACACAAATGGGAAGCTGAAACATAAAACAGGCAGACTAGAAACCTGGGGCAGATCAAAGTGAAGAAGGATTCATTCCTGAGCTCAAGGCTGGCCTTTCAACCCTGACACTTTGAAACTGGACTCAAATCTTATGGCTGTGAAGAATGATTAAATAGCAAAATTTTAAACGCTGTATAAGGAAAGAAATGCCCATTTGCAACGTATCTGAGGAGCCTTCTGCCCTCCCCCCTTGAAACACAAAGCACTAGATGACTCACCTGTCAGAATAGTCTGGAAAGCTGCTTCCACATTTGTCGAGTCTAAAGCAGACGTCTCAATAAATGACAAACCATTTTTCTCTGTGTGGACAGAAGTGCTATAATTAGAGGGGTACCTCACATATCAGTCTCTCATCTGGAAGAACTTCTCTACCAGGTTATATTTGTGGTGTTCCTGATGAGACACACAGGTATCAAGTATAAAAAGCCTTGGGGTTTTTCCCCCCTTATGTGATCTGAAAGCAACACCACCCAACACCATTAGGATATACTCATCCTCAAGCACAGGGATGGATCCAGTGCTGTGTTACTTTGAGGCACATCTTCCTGCATCACTGAAAGTGAGAATTTGGGGTGCTTAGAAGAATTATGTGAGGAAGCTTCCTGGATTTTCTGTAACCTCATCAAGTTTCTAACCTCCCACCTGCTGGTACGTCATGGCAAACGGGGCTAGCCCCACTGGGGAATGAGAGTCCTCTGCCTGCAGGCAGGGATCCTCACTGGCCATAAATTCGGCAAACGCAGCAACAGCAAGCCTTAACATAAGAAACCTAGCTATGCTCCCAGATGAAAGGAATTTGGCCTAAACCAAGGCAGAATTTATAGAAACTAGAATTATTTTTCACAATCTTAATTATGTAACTAGTCAGAAAGCTGGTTTAATGAAAGTCTGTCAAGCCACAGACACCTGCATAGCGCTCCAGATCAGTTGGTATGAAGAAGGCAATACCCAGTTGCAAAGCTACCACCATATAAAAAATGCAAACCTAAAGCCATAGGCAGAGTTTCTGCAAGAAAAGCAATGCATAAGCAAGAGTTTAAATCCAGTTTAAAAATTGCAAGTGTGTCTGGCTCGTTCTTGAAACCACATCAGCATGCATGTTCTACAAGGCTTCCTTTTTGACTGAATTAAGAAGGGGGAGACACCAGTATGTGACACTGAGGGACATCACCAGCAGCACTCTTTTTCCTCCTGCCAGCACGCTGCCGTATCTAAGACCAGGTAGGCAGATCTCCAGACAGTTAGCATTAGGAAATGATTTTGAGTTCACCAACCTGCAAAAGCTTTGGCCTCATCTGTAGGGACTGCTCTCAGGTGGCGCAGGTCACTCTTGTTCCCCACGAGCATGATGACAATATTGCTGTCAGCGTGGTCTCGCAGCTCTTTCAACCATCGCTCCACGTTCTCGTAAGTGAGGTGCTTCGCAATGTCATACACCAGTAATGCCCCTACAGCTCCACGATAGTACCTGGGGGTGAAGAGATGTGTTAAGAGAACCAGCAAGAAACATGATTAAAAGGGACAAGTTATTAAGTTACCGTGCAATAATGGAAAATAGCTATTGCTAAGACAGCTGTACAAAAAAACCAGCCAGAGTCAGGGTACGTGGGACCTGAAGCAGTGAAGGAGAGTAGCCAGACTAGGATTATGCCACAGGACCACCAGAGCAGCTGTGACAGCACAGAGTGTAGGGGGCAAGTCAAGCCCCACGCTTGTGGGGAGAACCCTGCATCCCAAAAATGAAGCTCTGGAATCTGTGGGGAGCTACTGCCACCTTCAACCTCTGATTCACTCCTAAAAAGTCTCCCCCACCCATCACTGTGGGTGCAATACGGGCACAGCCCATAGTGATACAGAGACTGTAGAATGACTCACTGGATCATAAAAAAGTCAACCTGATCTACAGCCTTTACAAAAGGCCACAGCTGGTCTCCTTTCAGCCCAGAGAGGGGCACAGTAATGCATTCAAAAAAGAAATGGGCTGTGTTCTCCCACTCCCACCCCCAGCTTTTACTTAAATCTAGCTTTTGCTATGCTGTTTTTTTTCCAATAAAATAAGCTAGCAAAGTGAGCAGTCTTTTTTAACTGCTGTTACAGGAGGGTTTTCTGGTCTTAGGTTACCACTGATAAAGCCTCCATGAACACTGATATTACTTTATCAATCACTTGCATTGAAATGAGTCTCTCAAGGCTCTTGCATTCCAGACTTGAAATGCCTCCAGGTACACACCATGAGAGCACTGAGAAGTAAATCAGTTTGCACAGGGACACACTCTATCAAGCTTCTGGACTGAATATTTTAAGCTTCCTTCCCCCATAGGTTGTGGATATTACACAATAAAATACAAACACCCCGTTTGCAGTTTCTGAGGAATCAGAAAGGACCAAAATTACCCACTTCAGCCACACAAGCTGTCACTTACGCTGATGTTATAGCTCGGTATCGCTCCTGCCCTGCTGTGTCCCATATCTGAGCCTTTATTGTCTTCCCATCCACTTGAATGCTCCTTGTTGCAAACTCTACTCCAATGGTGCTTTTGCTTTCCAAGTTAAACTCATTGCGAGTAAATCGAGACAGAAGGTTACTCTTGCCTACTCCAGAGTCTCCAATAAGTACAACTACAAGACAAAAATGATGAGAATCAGATTCCAGATGTGGTTAATAGATTGACAATCACCTAAATAAACATTTACTTTCCAGAATGAAGCACGAAGGAAAAGAATGGTAAAACCACCACCCTTGTCATGGGCCTACTGTCCAAGTGTTGGTATTTCTGGAGAACCAGAGCTGCCACCATCACCAGCATTTTTGTACAGATGTTAGACTCGACTCTTACATGTTACAGACTCCTTTGCCCAACATTCCTCCTCCAGGAGACAGTTAGGACACTAAAAAACAACAAAGAAATACCCACACCATCCAACTGAAATCTGTTTTGTTGAAAAAACATGGGTCAGGCAGCACACTCTGCCTGCATTTTACACTCCCCATTGGGGAAAAAAATGCTTGTGAATGAAGAAAAGAACCACCAAACCCCCCAAAACCTAGAAGACCACCATCACCCTGATGGATAATTGAAAAACACTGCACCTTTCTGTAGTCCCTGGCTGCTGCTGCCACTTCAGGCCTGAGAAACTGTTCTAAAATGCTGCTGGGGTATCTCTGGGCTTCAGAACCACCATCATCCACTCCCCATTCCCCAGCTCAGCTTGACTCATCCCAGCACCAGTGCCAAGGAAACTAATTGGAAGGATTCAGCTATGCCTGACAAGAGATTGACAGAGGGTTTAAAGTCCAGTTCCTACAGGAAGAAAAGCATCACGAGGACTGGCTGCAATACCCTGTAACGCTGAGTTGGAAGGTGCAAGTTTCAGTGTAACTTAAAACTCCCTACCAAGATGCAGGCCAGTGGCTGAACCACATTCCCACCCCCCAGTCACACCAACAGGAGCCCCTTGGGATGATCTTACTCTCAAGGTACTGAACTGGTACCAGAAAGAAATGGAAGAAAAAAGAACACGAGTGAGATCCTTGAGAAGAATGACTAAGAACCTTAAAGTTCAGCAGTAAATCAAGGCCAGTTAAAACAAAACAGTGTGTGCTCACTTGACAAAAGCAGAAATACTCGCTCAGTAACATACATCATTTAACAGTTAAGACACTGCTGTTAACACAGTGTTAAAGATTCTGTGTGGTACAACAGAGGAATGAGCACACCAAACACGCTTCCATCACATGAGAAACCCCCCACTGAATCTTAGTCTCAGCACAAATACTCCCATCTGCTGCTGCACCACACCGCGGCCCTCTGAGCACCAGCTTCCATTTAAATAATGCAAAACAATTCTGACAAACAGCATTTTCTCTGACTGGAAAGGCAGAGAAGCACCTTTTAAACACCCTCCATAAAATGAAAATTGCAGCAAACGCTGGCTCGTAGAGAATGTTTCATCACAATAACCATCTTTGCAGTTTCCTCTGCCAGCTGACTCAGCACGCAGCCAGCCAGGCTACAGAGAGCATCCCCGTTAACCACTTGTGTTTATGAAGATCACAAGTGTTTATGAAGATCACTACTATGTTGAGTACAAATAGGATCCCATTTTCCTACGGGATGGGTCAGCTCTGGTCGGTGTCAGCTGCCCTGATGCAGCTGAACAGCTCTGTGGGCACGGAAGATGCTCAAGGGTAATAAACTTAGTGCGGGGGGACGGGATGCCTAATTGCATCATCACCACCTGCCAAGCTGCCATGGCTTTCCTCTTCCCTTGGCAAATAAGTTCTCCAATACTATTTTGGCGGGTTTAGGTCACAGTTTTAGATTACATCCTATTTGTATACACTGGGACGTGTTACAAACAACAAGTCCCTACGAGACAAAAGGTGTCACTGCCCTCGCGCCCCCGAGTGCCGCTGTCACCCAGCATTAGCTTTGGCAGCAGCCAAAATCTTCTCTAAACAAGAAAAATAAACCTACACACATAATTTCCTTTTCCCAACAGGATGCATCATATACCTGCTAAGTATTTATTCCCCTCAAACGTATTTTTGTTGTTCAGTGCATATTTCAAAGCACAGCTTTAAGTCATTTGACAATAGACTTATCATTTTAATTCCTCTGCCAGGTTTTTTTCCTTGCCTTGTCTGAATCCCATGCTGCTTATGTTCTGAATGGTTTCCAGCACCAGATTAATATGTCCCAATTAAATGGGGAAAATGTTACACTTTCCTCCTTGAAGTCAGCTATTTCCTCTGCTTAATTGGGCCACTGCAGCTCCTCCTGAACATGGCCACAAGAACAGCTTGCCTAAGACTCCTCACACTTTCTGTATTTCTCTCAGTCTGGGCAAGTAGCACCCCCAGAATACAATTATTTAACAGTTACTCAGACTGTATTATTGATTTTAATTTTGCTTTCCTTATCAAACGACCTCATTTTGATATTTTATACTACACGACGTTCCCATGCATTAAATTCTTAACCTAGAAATACAGTAGGAATGACCTTGGATGCCCAAGTGCCACTCTAACTAGCCCAAGCAAACAGTTTCTGGGAGGGAAAATGACGTTATCTACTTCCATGTTAAAGCTAATTGTTTCTTTATTGGGCTTTTCTTCCAGAAATTCACTCCTAATGGTTAGAAATTGCCTCCTAATTTCCAGAAGAAATTAGTGGTCAGCTGATGGTGATGTTTGTGTGCCAGCATTGTCCATTAGCTTATTAGTTTCTTCTCCCAGTGGTGTTTATACTGGGGTATTTACAGAAAGCAACTGCATCTTCTCTCAGCTTTGTTCTATTTCCTAAATAAACCAACCTCTCCAATATTTCCTTATAAACAGACTGTCCATTTCCCCAAACATCTTCCCTACCAGTTTTTCAGTTTCCTTTCCATGCAGTGAAAACAACCACATACATCATTCCAGGTGAGATCTCCCTCTGATGTCTACAGGGACTGTAATATTTCCATCTCTACTAGGAAAATTGAACTGGAATTACCTTTGAGCTGAAATTACCTTTTCCTGACCTTGATAGCTCAGACTGCCTGTGGTCAGATCTAATTGTTCTAGCTTTCAGTTGGCAAGCTCTTACCTTACCAAATTCTTATGAATCCCCAGGTGTAAAACCTTACATTGGGAAGAACACTGTTTGGAGGAACTTCAGTCCTCATGAGCTCTTCAAGTGCTGAGCTCTGACTTTCTCCTGTACCACCCAACATCACATCATCAAATTCCTTTACTACATCAGCACTGGAAGGAGGAATGTCCAGAGGAAACACTTAAGCAAGTTCAGACACAAGACCTATTCTTGAAAACCTCCATCAATATCCTTCTTCAGACCAGCACTTCCCCTACAAAAGCAGCACCTTAGAAAGCTTCACCATCCTGAAAGTATTGGCACATCCTGAAAGTGATCTCCCTGCCCCAGGTGACAACTCCCAGGCAGTCATTCTTCCTGCTTTAGCCACGTGCCAATTCAGTACTTGCAACCGCTTCAAATCAATGCATTTGAGTATCTACAGCATTAACACACCAAAAAAAAAGAGAGAAAAATGAGTCTCAAATGCACACTACTGTCAGAATTTCATTCTGCAGTTCCAGTTTTATCTCGGAGAAGACCAAAATAAGAATTCCATTTCCTAAGGTGCATGAAAAGCAATTTAGAGAACTACATCAACACAGGATTATTAATTTTTCACCAACATTCCAGCTCACTCACCCAATTTTTATTTCTGTTAAACCTCTTAGTTGAAATTTTCAGAAAATACCCTAAGTATGTCATGAAATGCGCTACTGACAACCTAATCAGGTTGAAAATAGAAAGTCCAGCACCCCTAGCCTGTATTCTTTATGGTAAAAGTTATTACACAAGTCACATATTCCACAATTTTAAGCAAGGACACCAGCACTACGGGATTAGAGTGAAAAAATGCTTCTCTCTGCATTGAGCTCTGCTATCAAGAGGCATATGAAGATGTGTCCAGGTTCTTTATTTATCAGCTCCAGAAGAACTTGCTGATAAACACCTCTGCCTGCCCTATTCAGTTGGACTTTAAAGGCAATGTTAGTAAGATGACCTAATTCTACAACTTGTAGGTAACTAGTGATAAAGTTAACTTGATCGTGCCTTATATAAATCTGCCTCTTCACCTGTGCCTTGTTTTATTCACTCATTCCCCATCACAAAGAGAACTGGCACAAAGGCACTCTAAGGGTGTAGGGGCCATTTGTTACCTGTACATACAACACAGAGCTGGAACTCCACACACCTCTGTAGCAAAACAGCTAAACCTTCTAAGGTTTGCACAAAAGTGTCTCCACATCTAACACAGCAAAGGCAAAGGACTTGCCACAGTTGTAAAAACCAATAGGTGTCACACAGCCACTTTTCCCTACACAAAACACACAAGGAGAAACGTGGTTTCTAAAAGCCAAACCAACAAGTTTGTTCAGTTTCAGGGCATTTCCCCAATGCCAAACAGAAAAGTTGGAGAAACGAACATGAGGCAAAGTAGGAAGCAGGTAACTTCAAATTAGAGCAAGATTTCTACAAAGTGGAATGTATAGGTCTTGCATTTCCTCAAGTGCAGTGGTGGGAAGAGTAGACACTACTCTCTGCTGAACCCAAAAAGTACGGAAGAATACGAAGACATAGGGAGCTGGACAAGAAGAATTTACCAGAAATCATCTTTTTACAAGGTAGGCTTAGGTTTTAGTGTTGCAACGGAGTCAGGAGAGGGGTATGTTGTAACAAGTACTGTGATTTTATGGCACAGCAGCATAGGTGGGCTCAGCTTACACCCACCAGCAGGCAGCCAGATTTTGATGTACAGCTGCTGTCAGCACAAAACCAGATCTCACATAAACAGACACGTGGCAGTTGAACTCCAGAGTAGTAAAAGACAGCCAGACTAGAGAATATCACCCAATTACCTTAAACCAAGTCAAACTCTGAACTCAGTCCCACCAACCTACCATGTCCCTTCAAGTTCATAAACCCAGAAGAACTGTCCTATTGGATTAAGTGTTTTATAGACCAACACCCAGTCTGACTGCAAAACTTATGTCTGACAAACGTGTAACACAACAAACAGGCTAATTTGGACCTAGCAAGCCTAGAGTTGCATTTGTAACAATCAAGCTCAATCAACCAACAGACATTTTTCTTCCTCTATAGACGTGTACAGTTTTTTAAATACATTTATAGTACTTATGGCAATGCACCACGCCAAAATTTGCATATGCATTTATGGGACTTTATGTCCTTCTGCTTTCACCTACTGCTCAATAAAAGAAGCACTACAGATACCCACAAAAATTATGACAAACAGTAGATAATTTGCCTATTGGCCATTATCACTCACTGTTTTAATTTTGATAAAGTTGTATATCACTCTGGTATAAGGGAAATGAATTAATTAGGAGTCTCTTCTCATTATTCTGACACCCTTCTCCATCTGTTTAATTCTACAACATCTCTTTCAAAATGGATATGCCCGTCCTGCCTACATTGGCCCTCAATCCCCAAGGTGCTCATGTCTCAGATTCAAACATTGGCTCAACGTTCCCCTTGAGTTCTCATTTCCTTTTCCAAGAGTTTTTACCTACCTCTTACCCTTTTGACCAGTGCCTGGTAGGAGATATTAATTTCAGAGACCTACTCACATTAATTTCAAGAGCATTCCAGAGCAGTGACAGCTTGTTTACAACCACCATCACCTTTGGGAAGTTACAAAAGTTTCCACGATGTGCATTACCCAGCATTTGTTATGTTATTTCAGCTGCCAATTAATCCCACTGCATCAACTTCCTGCAGTCGACTTTAGCTTTGCAAAACCCCAATCACTCATCTTCACAACACTGTTTTCATCACATTCCCTGCACTCCCAACAGCTTCTATAAACTAGTACAAGCAAAAAAAGCTTTAGGAGGGGCAATCAATTAAAGTAGCTTTGAATTTTTCTATATAACAGGATCCTAACTGAATTATTTCCTAGTTATATATGGAAATAAGTCTAATAAAAGATAGGACTTCTCCCAGCAAACTCTGCGTCACTGATATTCCCGGGCCTTCACAGCTAAAACATTAATTATAAGCATACTGACAGAATTGTATGAATAAGTAAAAGTAATGCAACGGTTTTGATAACTCGTACACATAATTACCTACAATAAGATTGCTTGATGCAATTGAACTAGTGGTCAGCAAGGCTCTTGCCAATGCTGCAACCTGGGAAAAGAGGCCCTTCTTGGGACTTCCTGATTTGATTTTAATAGCAGTACAGATGACTGATTTATAGTTAGAAATAATGCCACTTTCCACGTGGCAATTGACTAAAACTGACAACAACAAAAAAGCAATTCCTTAAAGTTATTACAGGAGCTTAAGGATATGGAGAAAAAAACCCCCACATTTTCCTTTACCTAAATTTCATGATGGCAAGCACTGGGTCTCTCACCATCACAATCTAACAAGCAATACTCTAAATCCTAAATTCAAATTTACCATTCCAGTACAATAAACAACTACTTTTTACAATACTTCACTGGCTTTTGCAGGAAGATTTAAAAAAATTGGATAGTCAACTTCAAAACACCAGCACTTGCACAGATGCTTCACAGCAGGCCTTACGGACTTTTCCATCAGGCTGGTATTTCACTCTGTGGGGGAAGTGATAACTGAGTTGTTAACTACAACTGCAAGGTTTTAACCCAACTCGCTGCTGTAGGGAGAGCAGAGCAGAGGGGCATCCGTCCTGGAAAAGCAGGTTTTCTCTGCCGGGTGCCACCGGAGGTGCCAGGCCAGGCCCCGGGATGGCTGGGTGGGAAATAGCAGCTCCAGCCACCCCTCCTGAAGGGCTGAGGATACAGAAGGCGGCGAGTAACACTACTTTATTAAATTAGCTGCATCATCTACCAACGCTGGGCATATAAATCCTTCACTTGACAGTCCTGTGGAATAGCTGGAAAAGGAAGTAGCCCTTATCGGCCCCGAGCACCCTGACAGGGGATCTCTGCTCGCCACCGCGCCGCCTGGCCCTGGGAGCAGAAACCTTGGAGAAGCCGCAGCCCCGCTACGAACACCAGCCCAGATCTGGCATTCTGGGGCGAACGCTGCGATGCCCAGCCCGCCCTCGGCCATCGAGCTCCACAGACATCCCCACAGCAGGGCTCGCCCCGCCGAAGCACCGGCGAGGACGGAGCCTTCCCTCCGCCCCCCCCCCACCTTAGGGGAGCGGCAACCGGGACCCGCCTGCGGGCCCGGGCACCTCTCGCCTTTCCCCGGGGCTGGGAAGGAAGCGGCGGCGGGGCGGGGACGGGCTGAGCAGGCGAAGAGCGGCCTCTTCACAGAGATGCGGGGGCCGCTCCCCACCCCGCCAGGGCCAGGACCCCCTCTCCAGAAGGTGACCCCTCCGTTTGTCGTGGGGATGAGCCGGCGCCGCCGTTACCTTTGAAGAGATAGTCGTACTCATCATCGCGGGTGCCCATGGCGGGGCGGGAGGGGGGCGAGGCGCGGCGGAGGCCGAGGACTGGGAGCGGGAGCGACAACCGGACCCCTCCCTGCAACCGCCGCGGCGCTTCCGCCCTCCGCTCTCTGCCCGCCCACCCACAGGTGCTTCCGGGGCAGCGCCGCAGCGGCGCAAACTGCTTCCGGGGTAGAGCCGCCCTCTCAGGCCCAGCCCGCCTTTAAAAGGACGGTGCCTGGTGGGTGGACGGTCCATCACGGTTCGCAGGGCGCGCACGGACACCCCCAGTCGCCCACTCGGTGGCCACGCCACGGGGATGGGCCGCGGCGGTAAGCGCGAGGGGCGGTGGGGAAGGGTCTAATGGCAGGCTGGAGGGATGGTGGCAGAGCGGTTCCATGGTGTAATGGTTAGCACTCTGGACTCTGAATCCAGCGATCCGAGTTCAAATCTCGGTGGAACCTGATATGTTTTTTCCTTCTTTCTACCCCCTTTTTTTTCCCCTCCCTCTATTTGATCGATTACCTTGCTTTTGCCGCCGACTGCTTCACGCACAGAGCTGTACGAGCCACACCTCTTCTCTCCTCTTCTCTTGGCTGGCACCCACCAGCCCTATCCCCAGACATCGTGTAGGTGTGGGCAGCCCCAGGATGGACGACCTACTTGTGTAGGTGGGAGAAGAACCACACACCTCATTCCAGCTTGAGCTGGAATTATCTTTTCCTGACCTTCTCCCATCTACACAATGGCTTGTACTGCAGGGCTGCCCATAGCCATGAGGGAGTTGTCCAGTGCCCAGGCCAAGAGTAGCGTGCCAAGCCAAGGGAGCTCCTGATGGAGGTGTCAGAGATGCCAATGAGCTTGCTCAGCCCATGAGACGCAAGGAGACCGCAAGCGTGACCCCTTCCCAGCTGCTGTGCCACTGCCCACCCCCCTTCTCCCTTCCCAAAAGCCAGTTACTCATCTGGCAACAAAGATAATTAAGGGATTGGAGCATCTTCCTGATGAGGAAAGGCTGAGAGAGCTGTGACTCTTTAGCCTGGAGAAGAGAAGGCTGAGGGGAGACCTTATTAATGCTTATAAGTATCTAAAGGGCAGTTTGAGGGAGGATGGAGCTGGACTCTTTTCAGTGGTTCCCAGTGACAAGATGAGGGGCAAGTTCCACTCAAATATGAGGAAGAACTTCTTTATGGTGAGAGTGGAGCCAGCTCTTGAGGGAGGGTGTGGAGTCCCCTTCTCTGGAGATCTTCAAGCCCTGCCTGGATGCTCCTGAGTGACGTACTCTGGGTGTTCCTGCTTTGGCAGGGGAGATGGACTAGATCACCTCTAGAAGGTCCCTTCCAACTCCAACAATTCTGTGATTCTGTGTCTCTCCCTGTGCTGTGGGAGACACCAGCTTTGTCATCAGCTTCCTTTGGCACTGGCCCGAGATCTAAAGAGAAAAGGCTAAAAATAGTGCTTGTGTCCAGATGATTAAGCCAAAGCCTTTAAAACTGCCCTGTGTTCCACCAGCTTGCCCTTAGCAGCAGCGGTACGTCGCCATCTCTGCAGCCAGCAGCCATGTTATCATTGCTGTGCACAGCGAGGAGCCCCCGGCACCGGCCACAGCGCATCAGTTACCATCTGCTGGAACGATAACGACTCATAATGTGATCCTCTGCCTTTATAAACAAATCGTTCACGCTGCCTCGGAGCTTCTGAGCAGAGAAAACAAAGCACTAACCACAGAGACATGGGACGTGTGACCGGGACGTGTGAGCACACGAGGGGTGAGGTTGGAGCATCGTAATTGCCTGTGCCTGTCCCAACAGGTCATTCCAAGGCCAGGCCCCACATGAGCAGAGCACACTCTGGTAGTGTAGCAGTGAGGTCTGTAGGAGTCTATGTTGTCTTTGGATTCATCCTTTTTATCCAGATGAACCCGGAACACCCAAAATCTTGAGACTGAAAATGTTCATCCTGTTCCTGCCACCCTTCTCAGAAGTTATCCTGCTGCATCGAGTAGTGCCTTAAAATTGATAATGGATAAATTTATGTGCAGAGGCTGGGGTATATTTATACCTGGGTAGTTAAGGTTTCCTTCTTACATCCTATTTGCCATTCTCCGTTGATCCTTGATGTTAAAAAGCTATGAATTTTCACTTGATGTTTCTCCACCCTGGTTTCACCCTCCAGAAATGTTATTAGTTCTAAAAAAAAAAATTTAAAATAACACACATGAAGTATTTTTAGTCATCCTTCTGTAAAAGCTGTTCTCCTTTTTGTGCTTTGGATTTTGTTTGTGAGCCTGGAAACCCCCCTTATTTGCATTTTTCATGTGCGTAAGCATTACTTCCTCTTGCACCAAACTAGAGAGGTTCCTCATCTGGAACTGACTCACCCCACGCAAGGCTTCAGGGAACAAAGTGAGGAAATGCCTTTTCTGACTGAGCTAAAAGTCAGGGTCCTTACATTGCTCTACCACTATTGCTTGCTGAATTTAAGATGTTCTGAAGCAGAAGCATTTTTACTGATCGCGCTGTCCTGGTGTGAAGTAGAACAGAACCAAATTTCAGCAATTTTACATCTTATCTCAGCCTCTTCTAACTCTCTGAAATTAACAGCATGTTGTGGAGAAAACTTCTCGTTCTCAGAGGTAGAAGACCAATGTTTATGCTTTATGCCAAGGAAGGGTGTGCAGAGAGGTTCTTGCTTATACTTACTGCTATAACAACTAAGTTAGCCAATTTCCTGATTTGCCCTGTTGGAGGGTTGGAAGCAGAAAAAGCGTAGGGGGGTCCTACCTGTGGGGAGGAGGGGACAGGAGAGGTGACCCAAACCTGACCAACTGGGGTATTCCATCCTATCTGCCCCAAGTTCAGTATAAAAGCTGAGGGACCAAAGGGTCAATTCCTCTTCCTGCAACGGCTGGTGTCCAAAGAGGACCCTGTCTGTTCATCTGCCTTTGATCCCAATCCATGTGTTCCTGACTCCAGAGCTGGAACCCAGCTCCCATCCATCACTGAGTCCAGTTGGGACTTCCCCAGCGCCTGCTGGTGAGCATCCCATCTTGGGAGCTTGATACGTTTTTGTTTATATCTATTTCATTTTCTTCTTCTTTTTGATTTCAATATTAATACTTCATTAAAGCAGTTTAGTTCATTCCAAATCGCCTTACCTCTTCCTCCCCTCTCTTTTGAGGGGAGGAAGGGCCATCTGTCATTCTGGTTTGGGTAAATTTGGCTGAAACCATGACACATACATTGTAACGTGAAAGTTTGTGCAGATTGCCATGTCTATGAGCAGCAGTAGGGGTTGTTTCTAGCCAAGCCTGTTTAAATGCATTTAATGGTTTATAATCAGGCTCTTCACGGTGCAGAGAGGCAAAACTGAAACAGCAAAAAGAACTTTCCATCTAAAAAGGAGTCAACTGACAGCAAGGCATAAGCATAGCACTGGACTAGCAAAGAGCTCCAGAAGCTGAAGTCTTATATTTTGTTCAGTCCTGGGTTAGTTTTATTCCTGGTCAGGCAAGCCCCAGATCACTGAATATCACTGAATATCACTGAAATTTTTG
>BJBW01001476.1:30089-88159 GCA_004320125.1 Scolopax mira | reverse complement strand
AAAAGTTTTTCCTGATATTCAAGTGGAACCTTTTGTGTAGATGAGAATATACAAACCCTCAGGAAATGTTGCTGTTGACACAAACTGGTTTTGGCTGCTCTGCTCCTTGTGTCCCCTCCTGGAGCGTCCTGCTGTAGTTACAGGATGGCCTGGGACACCTCCCCTGCGTAGGAAACACAGCCAAACAGCAGAGGTCAGGCCTGAAATAACAGAGGACTGCGAGCTCTTCGACTGACAGCTTTTAATGTGAGAATAGGCATTCAGCACTGGCATTCCTGCTGCATTAATTGCCATTAGTGTCATCTTTGTGGGAAGACTAAATTCATTGCAAACCCTGAATTAGCGCGCTCTCGTAATTCTTCGGTTTGTACTTGGGCATTACCATTTGCAGAGGCAGCATGTTCCAAGCAACTGGAGCAGAGACAAGGAATGATACTCAGCTGGCCCTTCGATGTTCAACCTAGTGAAGAAAAGAAGCAGAGGTCACACTCATAACTGCATATTTATGGGTCTGTTCTGGAAATTCATACAGCAGCTGCCAAAAAGGCCCCAGCTTTTGTCTCAGCAACACCATTAAGGTGCAGATGTGTGTCAGGGCTATCGGCCCCCAGCTGCTCAGCCCCAGGGCATCAGCCTCTCCCCGTGCCTGATTCTCGCTTCATTCTCCCACTTCCCTCCTGCCACCAACCCCTGAGACCCTGAGAGAAATCCTGGCCTAATTAAGGGGAAAATTTGCCACCATCTTCGACGGTTGTAGTGTTCCCACAACGAGGTGGGAACACTCTTTGCAGAACACACCAGTGGTATTTGACATGGAAACAGAAGAATGTGAAACAGGGATGGCCAGTATGTGCTGCTGGTCCCAGCTTTTCTGGCTCTGAAATCCCTGTTCACACTTTGCAAAGCCCATCACTCTGCCAAGCTCAAGAAAATATTTGGAATTGGAAATCATAATAATTCAAAATTGTCCTTGAATGGCTGTTGACCCAAATTCCTGTTTCCCAGATGAAAGGAGCCACTGGCTTCCCCGGGGCAAAAAACAGGAAGGACAAAAGCAAAGCCCCAGAACTTACTCTGTTTTATCAGAGAATTATTTCCTAAGGGGGAAATCCAATCAATACTTTGCAATTTTCTAACAATCCATGAATCATTGCAATTACACAGAGATAATTCAAGCTTTCCAATCCAGCTGCTAAATTAGAGAAAAACACACTCTTCGCACTCGCTATCCCAGCTCGACATGTCAGTTAAAAAAGCAACCTTCATGTATAAAATCCACCCCCTAAAATAAAAAAAAAAAACACTCTCTTTTTAAAAGCCTGGACCAACTTAAAGGGTCTATGATGTAGAAGTTCTATTTTTCAGGTAATTCCCTGACAGAGGTGGGAATAATGAAAGTGCATGAAGTCAACAGGTATTTTTCTGTTGATAACTCACCAGAATTCCAGAATCCCCTATATTCTTTTTCTAGTTGTGCAGCTCTAAGAAAAGAACATATAAGTCATATAAGAAGAACATATAAGACATATAAGAAGAAGTGAACCCAATCAAAATTATTTTCTGCATCAGACTTTTCTTTCTTAATCATAGAGTTTGGAATAAGAAAGGACCTGGATCTGAATGGGGACCTATCCAAAATTAAACCTCATTCTGGTTTTGCCAATCTCTAGGGATCCCTGTGGCACTGAGGAAAAGAGTGGGAAGGCAGCAGAGCTAGAAAAATTAACCTTTCTCTGGAGACACTTTTTCTCTAGAACAATATTACGGTGAGCAGAAAGGAAGTTTTCAGTACATTTTTGGGAACAGGAATTGAATGCAACAGACTGGATGACTTGGTGTTTCTTGCAATGACTGTCAAAATGAAGTCATCAGTTTCCTGCATCCATTTTGGACTCAACATGCATCTTCTCATCTGTGTCTGCTCCCTCCAGAGACACATCAGCAACGTAACACTGGCAGCTCCACGATAATTGCTGGCCAAGATATAATTTCTGAAACGTGGCTCAAAATCTTCTTCTTCTTACTACACCCTGCCACAGGGTTTTATTTCCTATCTAGGGTCAAAATCTGCTTGATGTTGGTGTCGCTACCAGACAAACACGATGTCAATGACAGCAGTGCAAGCGTTATTGCACATCTCATAATCTTCTAATTTGGATTCAAAAGCTCAGCCCTGGGGAATTAAGAAGGCAGCTTTATTTCTGTGGCCAATTCATTCACTGCTGCAACAACCAACAGAGCTGGCTGGCTGTGCCCAGCGTGGTGATGCTCGTTGTGAAGCTGTACAATTATCCGGGAAGCCAGGCTGAGACTATAAAACTTTGCTCATTAAGATCATTAGAGAGCTATCAGATGGAACAACTGGGATGGCTTTGATCTGGCAGAATACCCTTCCTCCTGCTCCCAGACCTTGGGAACTACCCAGTTCCCCATAATTATTATTTTTTCCCAAGTCATTCAAATACTCATTGAGTTTTTTATAGTGTGCAATAACTTCTTAGGGTAAACTGGGGGCTGTAATGGCTATAACAAGATTAATTTATTAAATAGAAACCATGATATTTCAATGATTCCTCTATAAATACATTCATAGTTGGGTTTAACAAGAAAATGACAAAATATTGCTCATAATCCCAAAGATATTCTCTATAAATCCACTAGGTGTCCTACTGTTTTCAAACAATTAGGCACAAGGTTTGTTTGGGTTTTTTTTTTTCCCTTAGTTTTGCCATTGAGGAATTAGTTTGAGTCTTTAGTGGAATTAAGTCTGGATTTGCAGGTAGAATGAACATGTACGTATGGTTTGTGCGACACAACAGGACATCTGGCTCACAGCAGTAGCTCTTTTGGCAAATGCCACTAATGTTTCCCACAGAGATCAACTCAAGGTTAGGAGCTGGAAGAGAGAAAGGAAAAGAATCTGCCTTCCTCTCTTGGGAATGCTAAACGAGATCCATCAAAGCCAAATCCTCTTCTCAGTCAACCTTGGGCACCTATTTATAGGGCTGTTAAAGTGAGCCCAATGCTGACCTCAAAGGTGGTGGCAACACACATTAACCTTCATCAGTGCTGCAGTTTTGACATTCCTGGTCCCTGCTCCAGTCCCTGACGGATGTCCCTCTGCCTGCCAGCACTCCTGCCTCTCTGCAAAGGCCAGCACAGCACCCGCTGGTGAGGTGCCCTGTCACTCCACACACACAGGGCATATCAAATGCCTACTAAGAAAAGCAGGCTGAAAAAATAGCCCAAGGATAATTTCTCCATCCCAGAAAATACTTGGGGTGGAGCGTGGCCATCAGAAAGTGGATGGCTGCTCCTTCCCTCTGTGACCCAGAGCACACACACAGTATTAAGCTGTGCTATTTGGGACATGCCTTGACTGCCTTGGGATTTGTTACTTGCACCGAGTCCCAGCGGAGCAGTCTAGACTTCTCTGGAACAGTTCTCTCTTAGGTATCTAAGACCCATCTTTCATTATTTCAGTGTCTTTCAGCGCTCAGAAATGGGTATTTGCAATACATCAGTGAGGAATGACTACAGGGTGGTTTTTATGGTCTCATCACTGAAGCACAAATCACATTCTGTATAAACTCAACAGCCTTACCTTCTGCTGAGTGTGACTGTTGCATTTGCAAACTCCCCTCTCGTTCCCTCTAGTTTCACAGGAGTGCCACAACTTGATTTTACCCCAAATCTACGTGAGGAGACAATTAAGTTTGTTTTCTATTTTAAAGATGCCTGAGGCAAAGATGCTCTCAAACAATGAATTTATCTCCTTTTCTGTAGGTGCCTCATGGCAGACGTACTGCCCATGGCTACTGGCCATCCAAAGAGGCACTGGGCAAGGTGTCAGCACCAGCTTAATCATGAGCTGCAAAGGGAAATCGGAGGGGGAACAGGAGCCTCCTGTCCCTGGCCCATCAGGATTCCTTGCCATCAGGCACGGCGCATCGTGGGACATGCCTAGCACTTGGCCTGTGCCATGTGTTACTGTGCTGCCTCTGTTCCTTGCTGTTTGTGTTGAAGGTATGACAGTCATTTTCCTGACAACCTGCAAGAAGAAAAGATACTCCAATCTTCCGACTGTCTGTATATATAGGTACCTGCTGTAGTACCATCCATATGCAGTGTGCACCATATGCTGACTGCGAAAGAGTTTAACCTGGTCCAGGGCATGTGTTTGCTGTTACACAGAACAAACACCTCAAGCCTTGCCATGATTCGGTGCATTATGCGTGGGAGCCATCTGGTCCCGTAGCTTCAGCAGCAAACTGAAAATTTGATAAAAGCACAAACAGTCACAATAAGAGAAACTGAAAAGACGTGTTGATATTCCAAGCAGGAGTCTCCTTCCGTAGGGAGTAATCTCATCAGCCATTGCCTCTTTCCTGCTCCTTTCTCTGGAAAGCTGCTGTCAGACAGGTTGCGCTCTCAGCTCTGTGAGTACTCACACCTTTGGGATGCTAAAAATGAATTTTGTGTGCTTGAACAAACCTTCTGGGACAAGATTTTTCTCAGTAACCAGCTGTGCAGTGAGCAAGATGTGCAAGATGTTGGCAGCAGAGCAGATGTTATAGAGCTGAGATTGATCAAGACTTCTGGCTGGTTTAAAATGCACTCTCAATTATGATTAGTCATTAATATTGTCTCACCACTGTGCAGAACTACAGCTTATGGCCTCCAAAAGGAGGTCCATCTCAGCTTGCCTAGATGTTCTCGGTCCTGGACTAGAGAAGTATTTTGGTGGGACTGGAGCACCAGAGGAGCAACAAAGAACTCGATACAGCGGAGGCTGTTTGGGATGAGCTTGGATTTGACCAAGAGTGTGTGTATAACTTGGCCAGGATACTGGGTTACTAAAACTGTCCTAATTAGATTTTAGAGCCAGACCAGGTTTCCCCCATCCTGACCCTGGTTTCGGTTGTTTGGAGGGCACAGGGAAGGCAGGCAGACAGAAGATGCCTATTTTAGTAAGTCTCTGCAGGGAATGCACACACGTCAGACAGGTGCACATTTGTTTCCTCTGACACCGAATTAATGGGAATTGATCTATCGATTCCGCGGTTCTCCTAACGATTGCTTCAGGTTTTGGCCTGTTTCCAAGCTGGTTAAATGCGATGTGCACACAGTTCAAGACAGATATTTAATTATTCTAATATGAATACAGTTAAAAAAATTCAGTTCCCTCTGAAATCCAGAAGATAATAGCATTATGATCATGTAAATAATGCAGCCATTCCTACTTTATATACCCTATTTTCATGCCCAGCTACTCCTTTTGGCTTAATACAATCAAGCTCCTTGTAAATCACAGAATTATTAAGATATTTGCCACTAGTACAAATTCATTCAGTATTTTTCATCTTGGTTTTTTTTTTCTAACCTGTTTGAGAGTATGTTGTTCAGAGCAAATGCAATCAGCTGTTAGGTGTTTGGGGAGAGTACTCACGATTATGGTAGGGCTCTACCAAAATGAATATGTTACTGGCCACACTACTATTGTTATTCAATAACCTTGCCAGCCTCAAGGGTTAAAATCGACTGTCTTTGTGGATATTCCCCTGTTTAACTAACTAAATGCTGCCAAAGAATCCACCTCATATACTGTATTTGTAGACTATCAGAACACCTCTGTGCCACGGAAGCTCCTGGTCTAGGATAGAGAAAGCATCTTTTATTAGGGATGGAGTAAGAGTCTTGTATTTTCTTGCTTTGATCACTGTGTCTCTGCTTTTATGATCTCACCAGGGAAGTTACTTGATGTTTCTTTATTTTGAGTGTCAGCACAGCTCCTGCAAATGTTTGAAGTCATCCTTGTATTTCATTTATTTTCTGGCAAATCCATCTGGAGTTTAAGAATAGAACATATAAAAAACTGCGTATGACTCCAAAGCACAGAACATAGAATTTCTGGGCAAAATTCTCTTCTCAGTTACACTTACATAACTCTGGAGTAGCGTCTTCATCTTTCTCACTGTTACCCTGAAAGCCATTTTCATTTCATTGTGTCAAACCCAAAAGATCTGCCATATATGGCTAAATCCGATTTCATCACAACTGTTGTAATTTCCTAAGCAAACTTACAGTCTCTGAGGAAGTACGTAAAGATGAATATACAGTACACGGGCCTCAATAAGAAATATGCTGCTGATGGTTGTTCTCTCTTAGTAGTTTTCCATGCAAATAAAAATACAGTGCAGGTGGAGAACAGCTGAACTCTCTGGAGCAGAGATTTCCTCCATATGCAAAAGCAGGGAATCTGCACTGTAGGGCTGAGCTCGCTTGTAAAACTTCACATTCAACAGCTAGTTCTTTAAACAAAGAAATAGTTTGTTCTAAATTGTTTGGTATTTATTTTGTATAACTTTTTTTCCTTGGCTGTCCATGCTATAGAAATGCTGTTATGCTACCAGAAGATGGATTGCCTGGGCTGGAAGCCCCAGCCCTGATTCAGGGAAGCACATGGTTTCCTTACAATGATTATGATGACTATAATTACTATTCAGTATATGGTGCAATTGTTTTTTGTGTTTAAAACAAAACAAAACAAAACCATTTTGGAAAGGAAAACACAGCGCTAGGAAAAAAAAATTGTAAAATAGGAAGTGGTTGTCCTTCAGGATAACTCCATCTGTGGTGTCTGCTCTCCAGTGTTTCTAGTGATCAGAAAATGGAAAGAAAGGGTCCTATTAAATATCCCAATACTGCTTTAGAAAATAATGCACCTCCTTTTCTGTAGGTATAACATTTTATATCTCCTGTTGAACAGCTGCTAATGTCAAAGGCCAAGCAAGCAGTACGTGGAATGCCAGAGCTTGACGTTTTTCAGCGGTCGCTGAAGGCAAAACCATCTAAAGCTGCAGCAGATGTTCACTTGCTTCCTGTCTCCTTATCAGCCCCGCAAAGACACTCTGTCTTTGTACTTGTTATGCCAAGGGTAACTATGGAGATCTAATACAAGCTGCGCAATAGCGATACGGAGAATGGTCCTTTACATATTTGGTTATGAATGATCAAGCCAAATATTATGGTTTCTAAGAACTCTCTCAAATTTTTCCATATGTACGTTAGTCATTCCCCTCGCGTGACAAGAAAATGACAGCCTACAAAATAATTTAAGAAAAGCTACTCTACTGCAGGTCTATAAAGATGAATTTATATATCATTAAGGAATTGTTGCTCATTGGAGCTGCCATAAGATCCTTTCCAGTCTGACCTGCCCTTTCGACTGGGGCAGTTATCAGAGGAGTCCAGAACTGAACATCAGTTACATGCCATGCTTGATGGGAGTTGCAGGCTTTAGGTTAAAAAATAAATAAAAAGTGAATTAGCATCTGCTGGGTTACATTTCTGTGGTGAAATTCTTCACTGACTTCCATTTGCATCCCTTTGTATGATGGGCAGAGGGAAGATGTTAGTTTGGCCTCACTGTATTCACGTTTTATATGGTGTTTCTAGTACACCACAAAATAAGGAGCAGTACATCCCAACCGACTGTATTCCTCCGAGGCCTTGAATATGCTACAGAAGAGAGCTCGTAACTGTCAATTTAAAAATCAGTTACACTGAAGAGTTTTTGTTGAGTAATCTAGGTGCACCTCAGCTGTTTTAATTCCTGTTTATATTCATCATAAGCGCCTGTAAATTGTAACTTTAATATGAATGACTATATGCAAGTGTTAAACCAGTATTCTATCTGTTCTAGGGCTTTGAGCTTGTTTAATGAGACAGATTTTTACACTGATGCATTTAAATTGATATGCATTCCCACTACAGGCAAGACCCAGGGCAATTAAGCTTACAGCTTAATAGACAGGAGTTCTTTTTCCTCCACAAATGAGAAGAAATAAAGGAAATTATGTAAATCCTAGCACAGATGGTTTTGCTGTAAGTTTTTAACAGTAACAAAAAGGATAGTTTTGGAATGGTTTCTCTGCCCATGTTGAAACTGGAAACCCAAAGAGACAGCTTTGGCCTATCACTGGCAGACATTGTTATATATTCCCATGGGAAACCAAAGGTTTCAGAGCAGCAGTGGCTCTGCTGGTGTTTGCCATGTTTCATATAATGCTATCAAGGAAGAAGAGCACTAGGTCACCATTACTGCCACTTGTACAATGCTGGTAGTGTTGCAAATCTGTGTTGGCCTGGAAAATGCAAGTAGAGGGCAAAATGGCTCCTTGAGTAGTCCTTCTACATGTGACATTCTGTTCTGTCACAGCATTAAGGCTCACATCCTCGAAGGAAATGAAGCACTTTGGGATGATTGGTTCCTGGGGAAGGAGGTATAGATATTCCTTTGAGAAAATGAGCTTCCAAACAAAAGCTGTAGACCTAAGATTCGGTCCCATTCCTTTCTCAAAGGCAAGCAACGACAAGGCAATGCATGAAGCAAAAGAGAAAAGCTGTTGAAAATGAAGATATGATGGACTTCATGCAAAGGACAGATGGATCCTGATGGCTTCTATCAGGGAAAAATGGATTTGATAAACACAGGGATGAGAATTGCCTGAAGCATCTGGGAAAACACCCAGCTGAAGCTGAAGGAGAAAAAGGGGAACACAGGGATTAAGCTCATATGCGTTGGGAATGTGGAGCTGAGCATAGTTCTTTGGGTGAGCTCCTGGAAGGGATGCAGCAAATAAATAAACAACATACTGCTACTATGACTGGGCAAGCGATTTTTCAGCTGAAGTATTTGAAAACAGAGGTCAGTATCTAGACTTAAATTGTAAGAGGTAGCACAGTAGGAAGCAGGATGAATGAGATGGCTTAACAGGGCTTCGTCGTAGTCAAATTAATTCAGTTTAAATAATTAATTCTCCTTTAAATTGACTCTACTCTGCACACTTGACATTTTGGAAAAGCTGCTATTGCCTGGCCTTGTGGTAAATGCTTTTGCATCTGTTTTCCGTTGTTTCCTTCTTCAAAAAAATACTTGTCACTAACATCAGCAGCATGGAACAAATTGACTTGCCAAGGACATTTCCTCCCATCTCATTATTTATACTGGAAGTATTGTTTTTTGTATTAAGAGTCAGACTATGATTTCAGAAAATTGTTGTATAGTAAGATAGTTTTGTACTGTCATTACGAGTCAAATTCAAACTTTGTTATGTGAATTACTTCCATTGCGTCAACATTTGGTCATAATTTTTTCAAGGAGGTGACCAAGCAGTTTCATTAATCCACGGTTCTCTTGGCCCACCTTGTTATATAGAGCTCCTTACTGTTTTAGCAGAGGGCCTCCTCCAGGTATAAATTGGATCAGATATGTCGCTCTCCCTCTTCTGCTGTCAGCACATTGATTTTGAGACTTAAGTGGATGAGATTGAGCAGATCCATAGCATTATTTGGGGCAGCTTGAGCTAAACAAATAGGTTTTATATTTTCCTCTCAGGGTGCTTTGGGTTTGTGTTCACTGTCATCTCTGTCACCTCCAGGTTGCAGACCAGCTGCTACGAAAGCATTCATCTCCTCTGAACTTCCATGTGGAAGTGGCAGTGCTATTATGGCAAAGGAATACGAAGGTAAGTTTGGGTTTTGACTGCACAAGGTTTGGGGCTCCTTTGTGCAAGCTGGACCAAATCCTCAGATTGCTCAGAAAAGGGCAGAAGCTTGGTCTGACCTATATTCACAGTGACTCACTGGTGAGATTTAGTGTTGTTCCTCTGTTTCGCCTCTGTTTCATAGCAGTTGCTCTTATTTTAAGCAAGTATACTCTTACCTAACCAAATCAATAGATAAGTATAATTAGGACCCAATATAATAAAGCCAGTAATTGTAATAATATAAAGGAACATTCCACAGCAGTTACAGAAGAAAAGAATTTCAGATAATTAAGAGAGGAGTTGGGCAATGATAGAGATTTTAAAAGTACCCACGATAAAATCACAGATACTAAAAATATCCATATTGTGATTAAATCCTCATGACTCAGTACTTGAGCCAACTTCCATTCTTTAGCAATTAGTAAGAAAACCACCCCAACAGGGTAGACTGTGGTGTATCACCTTACTCTGGTGGACTTACACTTATATTTCAAAGAACTATCTCACACCGAAAAAGGATAGACACAGGTCTCACTTAACAGGGCAACTGCAATATCTTTCTGAATATATTCTGGAGCTGTAGCTTTTACAAAAATCAGTGGTTTTACTTCTACTTAGGAAAAAATCTAATAATGAATGCTCTGGATCTTGAATGGCAAAAGCACTGACAGCAGGCCCTGAGATGCATTCTTTTAGTCAACCAGAACATATATTTAAATACCTGTGGCTCCCCAGCTAACAGTTGAGAAGTGATGAATCCAGCTTGCAAACAGAAACATTCAAGTGCTGTTTCCTTTCCTTCTTTTTCTTTTCTGCATAACGTGTTTCCTGACTACATGCAAAAATTTGAAGGTATTGAAAATGCTGTAAGTATTGAAAGCATTTTGAAAGAAAAGCCTTTTGAAAGTGTTTTGAAATGCTGTAGAGATTCAGAAAAGCAAAAAGCTGTGTTACGAGAACATCGGCTATAATCTGGGTCAGATTTTCAGTGCAGATGTGTCAGATACATTTTTTGGAAACCCTCCATGACAGTTAGTGAGAAGAGTGACCCAATGTTTTCTCACCGTACAAAATAACTGTTCTGTTGGGTGATGTCATGTGGATGAAGCACTGCTTTTATTTCCAAAGCTGTCCTGTTTAAGCTTGTTTGGGAGCAGAGATTTTTCTCTCAGCACAGTTTCAAAGAGAGAGTGTAGCAAATCTCTTTGGTAAATCTTGACTGATCTCAATCCGGCTTGTCAGTTTTCTGAATTTTAATGATCTGGGTTTATTTCCAGATAATGACTATGTATGTAAATGAGTTGCTTTATAAATAAATATGGAAATTATTCCATATTATTAACTACAGGCTTTATGGTTTAAATACTTAATATACTAAAGGCAAATGGTGATGTGGATTGTCTTTGAGTTTATTAATTTAGTTATTTTGGTAGTTTGATTTATTTTAACCTGACTTACATATGTTGGACAGTGTTTGCTGAACTAAAGCAAGCTATGGTATGTGCCTGGATTCATCAAAGGATATTGTGGGACAATACAAATCAAAATGCATCATACAGTGGTAGTAGTAAATGGAAACCCAGATTCAGAATGCTTTTCTCTAAAAATCAAATAAATTAGTTTTACTTGGAGAATTTAATCTTAAGTGTTAGCCATTTACTCAAAAATGAGGTAGTTTTAAATGAATTATAATCCTTTGCACTTATATAGCTGCTTCTCTTGAGAATCTCAATAGTGTTCTACAAACATTAATTAAGCCTAATAGTACTCCTGAGAAGTGGTTAACTGATAGATATACTTCACTTAACCCATCTCGATATAAGTGATCTCTAGAACAAAATACAGAAACTTTAAGCAGCAGGACTACACAAGAGTTCAGAGCCTGAAGCAAGTATCGTAGCCAGACAAAACTGTGGGGAACATTTAGAAACGTGGAATGCAATTACTTGGCCTAGACATGATTTGAAAATAACTGAAAGTGCAAATAATAGGGAACTGAGCTCCCTAGTGCAGGAAAGTGGGTTTATATCTGAGGTGAGAGAAGATACTCACAGCACCACAGTATCATGGGGATGATGGACTGATTCAGAGAACAGACTATTTCCAGAAATCACCTCCAGATGGGCCGAAGAGTGCGAGTCCAAACCGAACCTTTACGGCTGCTGCATGAACAGCAGCGACAGCAGTTATGTCCTTATTCTCACTCCTGAGGGTACAGTGGCTGCTGAAAATAGCAACAAAACAGCAGTATCAGTGTGTACACTCATCACACACATCGGTCTGTACAGCAGCCCAAGACTGTTATTTTTGCTGGCAAATCCTCGTGCATAATTTCCTTCCTGATATTAGTCCACAAAGAGAAGCTTTTGTTTTCTTGCTTTACTCGGTGAGAGTGATACTTAAAATGGGTTACTGCTTGAACAGACAACAGGTTGGGTTTGGTACACGCATTAGGACTTGGAGCATCCTCAAGCAACCCTTCTGCTATCCCATTCCCCACAAAAATCTGTGGCAAATATTTGCTTGGGAGCTTCCAGTGTCTACTGGAAGAGCCATTTCAAAAATATGCTTCAGCTGTACGTACTTACTTGCCCACTAACAACAGGAGAAGAGGTACAGCATCACTTGCTTTACAGCCTTACCCACAGCAACACAGCAAAGCATGATGTTAATTGTTTTCTCACCATTTAATGCCAATGGGCATCTAGTGGGTGTCCTGTCATTCAATATCTGGTAGTTGCTGCAATGCCTTGCGAATAGTTTCAGCATTTCCTGAGGGAAACTTTACGATGCACAGTCTAAATTCTCCAATGTATCCTCTGAAATCCTGCAGAAGCAAATCAGCCCTGAAAAGCAAAATGATAATGAGTTTGCCTCAGATTTTTATTTATAGAAATGACTTGGAAACATTTGGGCCCATTCTCTGGATATATTTTCTGACCTTTTTGTTTCCCAGCATTTCTGTGCTTTTGGGACTACAAACTCTCACATAAATATTGGCAACAAACCCTCGCTGAGAAAGTCTACCTGCTGGAGAAAAATCTGTTCATTTTACCCAAGTGGAATGCCTAGATAGTGCAATTAGACTTTATCCTTACTCATATGCAATAAAGTTCTTTATTTGCATTTTGTGAATTTGAAGTCACGACATGGATGGCTCTGATGCCTAATGTCAGTGCAGTGCTTCTGCTGAGTTCATTGACTTTTGGATCAGGCCCTGTGTCTGCTTCATTTCCCCGTATTTTTGGCTGCTTCAGTAAGTTCTTTATCTAGAGAAGGGTCTGAAACTTCTTCTCTTTTTTCATGCATGATATTCTATTGCCTCTTTCATAATTTATAATCTGTAGTTTCCTTGGAGTGCACAAGCTTTTCAGAAATACTATAGCTGAAGCAGTAAAAGGAAGGGTGACTGCACTGTTGTATAATATTTAAAAATTTTATTATTTTGTTATCTGTCCTAGAATTTAATCATTCCAAGCAGGGATGGTCTCTTTATGTCAGAAAATGTAAGTTCTCGATTTTCAAATACGCCTACATTAAAAAACTCTATGAAGATGTTGCTCCATTTCCAGTGTGATTCCAGCTTGCCAAAGGCTCCATTTCATTTCATCATCTTCTGGCTGTCGATCCATCACTGCTCCATGAAGTGGGTGACTGGACAGGGTAAGGCAATCCATCCTCTGAAATGCTGAGTGTCGCTTTGCCGGCTCCATGGTTTACAATTATGCATTATCATTATCTTTAGAGTTATCTTTACCAAGGTTACAGATATGTCATGTCTCTTTGAAAGATGTTCTACTGGGTCGTTTTGGAGTCTCATTCTTCCTCCCTGTAGACATAAATGAGCAGTGCACATAGCACAGCCAAGAGAGTTCAAAAGGAATAAAATCAGTAAGAAAGTGAACAAATCAAGCCCCAAATTGCGTAGTTAAGAAACTGAAATAGTTTTGCTTATGGAAGGCAGTCTCTGCCAGGAACTACTATGAATGGTAATAGTGGCTTTTTTTTTTTTTTGAGCACAGCTGAGCCCTTATGAATTACAAGTAGTCAAATCTCACAATGCTGGGAGAAAGTCTGTTAAAACCCTATCCTGGGACAGGGAAGTTCTCCATTCCTTTCCTGGCTCTGTCACTGACCATCTGCCACTTGTCCTCTGCCTGGCTTGAGTTTACTCATGTGTAAAATGCACTTAAAATAAGCTAAACCATACTTTGAAAATTACTTTAGTGCCATGAGCTAGAAATTTGGGGTTGCAGCATGGGAAAAAAAAATGGTTCTGTGGTTGCCAGTCCATAGAAACCTCATGAGTCTCCCCTGGCCGTGCTCCTGGGGAGGCTAAATCTGTCTGAATGCTCCACCCTGCCCTTGCAAGGCAGCAGAATATACCACATTAAGCACGCTTGATGCCTGCCCACCTGCAAGTTGTGAACTTGTTTAATTTACTATGCACAAGAAGAATCTCATCCAGCACTCACTGGAATTAATAGGAAGAATAGGAAGTTAATGATCTTGGGGTCGGTCTCCAGACGTGTGCAGAGACCACTGCTTGGAGATCTCCAATGTCCCCAAAAAGGGAAAGGCTTTGTTTGACTGACACACAGATGTATTTCTGTGCCATGAGCCTGCAGGAGCTGGGCACACAGCAAATCTGTCTCTGCCTATACAGTAATACTATTCACTGATTCTGCTCTTTATTCAGAAAAAACCCAGCACTATAGTTACTATTTTTCATAGGCCCTTTTGCATGTGGCTTTAGACAAACCTTAACATGGAAAACTGATGACAAGCTACGCAGGAAAGCCTTGTGGTTAGATGTAAGTTAGGAAAGGTGACTTGATAGAGGTGGTGACAAGCTAATAATGAAATGGAACATTGCAATTAAATGCGCTGGTGGGGAAGAAAGTGTGCCACAGCCCAGAGAGAAAGTGAGCAGCAGGTAGGTCATGGAGAGAAAGCAAAGGAGGCTCTATGGACTAGGGTGGGATGGAGGGGGAGATGTAAGAACAAGAAAGACAGGACAGAGATAAGCACTGTGTTACCTGCGATGGCAGGATTGGGCAGAAACTATTTCATTGGGTGTTCGTATGAGGCCTTGCACAGTGAGATCCTCATCCCTGGCTGCGATTTCTTGGCATTGACACAACATGTAATTAAAGGCAGATGGTAAGTCCTAGAAGGACAGAAATGGTAGAGGAAAATTAACAGGTTGGGCTATAAATAAACAGCAAATCAAAGATGTTTACACAAAGTGTTACCTATGACACGAGCTGAAAAGTATGAAAAGTACCACAGGTCGTTTAAGAATTATGTTTCTGTAAAATTTAATTTTTCAATAGAAATAGTCAAGAATATTTTAATGGTTTTGAACCTAAACTCTGAGAGGTGAACTATTCATACATCAGTGTAGTAAGATTTTGCCTCAGTTTACAGGCAGCTGAAACAGTACTCTCAGAAGTAAGAACAGACCCATTAATTTTGAATGTTAACACTGAAGCCTAAAAATTATGCCTACATGAAAAACAAGCAAGGGCAGAGAGCATAGAATAGTTTGCATATCAAAATTACTAACGTAAGGCATAAGATGGATTTCATTATTGCTATTTATTTGAAAAACATTTCCAGGCTTAAAATATACCAGAAACTGTCAAAGGATTTAGAAAAATTTCTACAGCACACTAAATAATTTAAGGACTCTCTACAGAATGCAGACCAGCTTGCTGCAAAAAGTACCGAGGTTCTGGATTCTTCATCTCTCACTTACTCCACTGTATATTGCTGAGAGAGAAAACATCTTTGTGGGTGTGGCTAGAAGCTCATTTTACATAAAAATACAAGGAATGGGCAACGGTTTTGTTGTCCCTGCCTGGGATAAGGGTTTGACACATTCCTTAGTGTGCTGTCTGCTGAAAAAAAATTAAAAAAAAAAAAAAAAGAGGCAGACTCACCTCACAAATATCAAACCTGGCAGCACAAAGATGTGTGTGCGTGTGCGGGCTTGTACATGGTGCTTCTGCCCGGGTAGAGTCTGGCTTGTGTCAGCCTCTCCGTCTCCACACCAGGGGTAGGAGGAGCAGCCTTTCTGCTATAAACAGTCACATTAACAAAAGCACGTGGGGGGAAAAAAACCAAACAACCTCTTATTTTGTACTTTTCACTTTTATATTCTTCTATTTGGTTGGATTTATTTTTTTTTTTTCAGAGGGATGAGGTAAACCAATGCAGTAGGTTTGAACACAGGCAAACATTTACACTCCAAATTCACAACTTGGTATGAATTTTTCATCTTTATAACCAGCCACGTCTAAACCCTCCAGTCAAACGTCCAGAACTGAGGGAAGCTTGAATTCAAAGCCAAAATTGTATGGTTGGAGCCTATCCCTTAAACATCACTTCAAAAATAGCACACTGGTATAAAAATTTGAAACCCGGGGTTGCCGTACACCAGGTGCCAGAAAAGCCACGTTTCTGCGTGTCGGTCGGAGCGGGAGGGCTCGGACTCGTTTCATTGGGCTCAGCAACATCTTGACACGCTGCACTAATCTCAGCCGCACGCTCTTAGAAGATTATTTTTGTCTCGGGTTCTTTACCAGCCTTGATTGCAATCACCCGGGCGGCACAGGTTACATCCAGCCTGCAGAAAACCCCTCGTTTTCCAGACAGCCGCCACCGGATCCTGCCGACGGGCCCCGCAGGTGAGCCAAAGACTGGCAGATTCGGGCCGGAGATTAATTTATTTTTAAATTAAAATTGCTGCCGGCACAGGGAGGGGGGCAAGGCGGAGTAGAGCCTAGCCCGCTCGTCGTATTTTAGGCTGTGCTGAGGGGCTTTCGCTGAGGGTGTCCTGCTCCCCCCCGCCCCTTAGGGTTCAGGGCCGCTGGTGCCTCTCCGTTCTCTGAGGGGAAAAGGAGGGAAACGGGCGCCGCCGGACCAAGACCCCCGGCCGCCGGGCCCGTCCTGTCAGAAGGAGTCCTCAGAGGCGAGTTGGGCGCCGGGGGCGGCCGCGCAGAGCCACCAGGCAGCGCCGTGGCGGCGGGCCCGCCTCAGGCGCAGAACCCGGCGGGCGCCCTCCCGCCGCGATCACGAGTCAGTGCCCGCCTTCCCCTCCGCCCCTCCCCGTGACAGCCAAGATGGCGGTGAGAGGAGGCGGCGCGGAGGGGAGGGGGGATCCCGCCTGAGACGCCCACACGGCGGGGAGGCGGCGAAGGCGAGTCAGGCTCCGCTAGGATGAGATAAGGGCGCGGGGACCGAGAGCGCTTTTCCCCCTTCCCCTATCCCCTCTCTTCACCTTCCCGCTTCTCGGCGCCGGGGACAGGAGACGCCGGCGGCCGTTTCCCCCGCTCTGGAGAGCGCGGCCCCCGCCTGAGGTGAGGGCGATGGAGGGAGCGCGCCGGACTGTCACCGCGGTAGGGTTGGCGGGGGGCGGGTGCTGGGGAGATATCGTAGGGAAGGGGCGCTATCGCGATCTTGGGCCGGCGGGGAAGGGGCGCCCGGCCGCCCGCGGCGCGCCGGGCTGTCAGCGGCGGGCGGGGGCCCGGCGTGAGGCCGGGCGAGGGGCTGAGGGGAGCCCGGGGGCGGCGGTAACTTTCCGCTGGGCCGCGGTGGGGTGGTGGGAGGAGGGAAACTTTCCTTTTCCCCGCTTCCCGCCAGCCCCCGGCTGCGGCCGGGCCGGAGGAGCGCACCCCCGGCCCCTCAGGGCTGAGCTGCCCGCGCCTCGGCCGAGCTCTCCCCGCTGACCTGCCATGTTAGAAAGGGCCGGGCAGGAGCGGGCTGGGAGAGAAACCCGCCGAGGTGTGTGAGCGTGTGTGTTTATGTGTCTTCCACAGATAAAAGGTGAAATTTTTTTCCACGCAGCCCTGGCTGCGTTAGCTGGAGTTGCACAGGTAGCGCTCAGCCTTGTGCATGCGTATTTTTATTACGACTTTCCCCTTGGCTCCCACCGCCCGGGTTACTGTACACCTGGATTAATGCGGCACGCTGGACACGGTGATAAAAAATTAGCCCTGACATTTTTATTTTTGTTTCGTCATGATGTCTGCATGTAGCATAAGTTGCTGTCCGGGGGTGATAATATTTAATAACTTCTGAGCAATGGTGGTTGTTCTGGAGTCATTGCAAACGGTCTGCATTTAAAAATATGCCGCCTCTTAGAATGTCGAGGTGATAAAAATGAGGTCTTGACTTGGCACTTAGTTCTGGAGTTTAATTTTTTTTTTAATTACCTGAGTAGATGCGTAGTGTTCTGGACAGGTTTTTACTTCATTTCACAATTTTTTCTGGAACTGTTGCTCAACTAGAGGTTTCCGTAAAGAGTGTTACGTTACAGTACATAATCTTTCACTTTCTGAATGATTAAACACAAATATTTAATCTTGGCAAGTATCTGTGGTGGTTTAAGAAAACTAATTGAGTCAGTCTATCCAAGAAGGTTCAAGGGGGAGTAAATGCATTATTTCTGGTTTGTGTGTCTAGCATACAAGTCTTGGTTTGTAAGGGTCTCCCCTTTCTCCTTCCTTTTTTTAAAACTCATATATTTAGAGTATTGGTGAAACATGATCTTGCTTTTAGGGTTGTGAGGAGTCTGTAAGCGTATTTAAGTGGAACTATGTCTGGGAAATGAAGCTAAGTTTTCTGGGGGTAATCATGACTTGGCATTGAAATTATTTAATTATCAAAAATAGAGCATCAGAGTTTTTGTGCTTAGCTTTTGGGGAAGTAGAAAATTGCATAGAACCTTAAAGCTAGAACAAAAAAAAATTAAGCTTCTCTGCAGCCTTAAGAGCTTGTGTGATGTACATGTTTTCCTTATTTTAGAAACATTAGGGTCCAGCTGGATGAAGTACTTTCCTCAAGTTTATGAGCAACTTCTGCTCCTTTGGAACAAGATTTACCCAATGGCCTCTTCTAAATAGTGAATTTACTAGAAACTAGCACAAAAGATAAGATCTGTTTCTGTAAGCAGTAAGCCAAAAGGCACTAGGGCCATTTTTTAAAAATACAGGCTTACTTGGAAATGTTTTTCCAGTATTAAGGATGTCCATATGTGTGAGTTTCCATACTTTTTGTAGCAGTGTAGTTGCAGGTCCACATTTCTGGTGAATGGTTTGGTCTATATGCTGTATTTGGATATAACACTGCTATGGTGCTTAATGGAGTTTCTATATGCATTAATGGCAATATTTGCCATTTTGTAGTTAAGTAGCTATAGTTAATTATTAGTTAGTAAAAGCATAAATATTGACATAGCCTGGCATATACTATAGGGCTCAGCTGAGTGTCGCTGATTCAGGTCCAGCATTAGGAACAATGTAAATAATGTGGTCCTGTTTAAGATATGGGCTTGAAAGTAGCGAGGTAGAGAGTAGAGCCCAGCTAGTGCCCTCTCAACTACGCTGAAGAGAATGAGGTTGTCTCAGGAAGATGTCTAATACTACTTTTCAGTCTTGCACTCACAAAGGAATTGTGGGCACCTCTGTCAGAAGCTGGCACGGCAATTTCTCATCTATAGGATTTTGTGGTAAAGGGTCTATTAATTTCTATGTAAATTCCTGCTGTAGTGTGTGATAGCTAGAGAAACTGTCTTGTGACCCTTCACATAGGGGAAGAGATATCTAGACAAGCTGAATAACCGTAATAGGATTTGTTAATCTTGAGATTTTAAAACTGGCGAAAGAAACTTGCAGCATCAGTTAAATATTCAATATCCTTTTTAGATTTCCATTATTGTTCCTAGCAACTGAATTGGAGTTTTGCAAGTCATAGTAGATTGAAATGCTTTTTATAACAGCGGCTGTAGAAACAGTTGCACTCATGGGCAAACACCAGGGAATAGTTCAATAGCTAATGAGTCAAAACCTTTCTCAAGCTTAAATACCTTCTGAAATGAAAACTTATAGGAAGTCTGCTTTCCACTCATTGTCCTTTACTCAACTTTGACCTTGGTTTTTAAATATGGTGTCGGCATGACCAAAAAGTTGGAGGTTAATATGTTGCCCAACTTGGATTTAAAAAGAAAAAGTTGATGTAACCTTGTTCAAACATGATGTTTGAGGGATTGGTGATTTCCAAGTACAGCAGTCTGATAGAGCGTTCCAGTAGCTCAGGTTTTGATACCCATCTGTAGCTGTGGATTTACAGTAGTTGTGCTGAAGCTTCCTGGAAAGAACTGTAATATTTCCTAAAAAGAGAGGGAAAGGACCAAAAAAGATACCAAAGTAATTTCTATTTAAGTACCTTAACAAAACATGGTGCAATTTACCAGGGTTGATGTGTTTCCAGTATGATTCTCTTCCTTGTTAAAGAGACAGTATTTAAATCAGATTTCTCTTTGATAAACTGAAACTTCAATTACTATTTTTTTGTTTTGAGACCCGCAAAAAAAAAACAACTCCCAAAAAAGACAACAAAAATACCCAGCCAGCCTTCTGCATCGTTCCCCTTCCCAATTCCCCACCAAACACTACAAAGATCTAGCACCTTTGAAGAAAGTTTAGATTGAGTTTGCACAAAAAGCAAGGGGAGAAGTGTGGTTTGGAGGGCTGAGTTGTACTTGTCCCTTATCCGTCTGCTGTAGCCTTGCTGGGTGGTCTTAGGTAAGTATACAGAAAGGGCCCTGCATCTATTCCCTTATATATCAATTCTGTACATAAATAAAATTTGCTGCTGTGAGCACTAATCCTGATAGAAATATTATGCCGTACTAAAAGCAGCAAATCCTCTGCAAAGTAAAGCCAGTTATGCCTTGCTCTAATTGAGGATAGCTAACAGGTAGGAGATGAATACGTATAAAAAGTGAATAACCACCGTTCAACTATTTAAAATCACTTATTTTTAACAGTGGTACTGACCAAGTAATTACTTAAAGTGAGTGAGTTTCTTTGCTGGATTGCATAATAAGCCTTGGATGTTTTCTGCTATGCCTAGTCTGGAAGCTGGCTCTGTGACTGGTCTGGAAATAATCTGCTGATGTATCTGTGCTTATAAAGTGCTCCCCCAGCCTGTAGGGTCAAAATTAAAATGCTCAGTGAAGTCTCTGGGAGGCAATGATGCTGAGAGGTTTGATCTATACCAGTCATTCCAGTAGCAGTCTATTACACAGAAATAGTCATTGGTGGTTCCCTAAAGAGCTCAGAAGAAGTACCAGGAGGAAATTGTGATGTGGAGACAAAAGGTTTCAGAAAGTGGTTGTCCTGCTCTTTCAAATGGGATATTTTTACCCTTTCAAAATGTCCTTCCATGTATTAGATACAGGGTTACTGTAGGGGCTGAAGTGGAGTGAAATGGCAGTAAACAATAATTTGGGGGGGGGGGGGGGAACGAGGGTTCGGAATAAAAGAAGGAGGAACTATGGTATAAAAATAGAATGCAAAGATTAAGGAGGAGTGTTAGAAGTAAGCTAGCCAATTACATCCTCGCTATTCAATTTTTACTTTAAAATTGGGCTTTTGAAAATTTGGGTCAGAAAAAATAATTAATGCTAATTAATCAAATTATTTCTATTTAGCCATCTGAAATAAAACTGGACAAATAGTAAGTGTGTTGTATAAGTTGTGTGTACATATATGCAAATTAAAAAGTCCCAAGAGGAAACCCTGGATTTTTTTATATACAAGCATTATGCAAATGAAGCAAAGGGGATTGTGGGCTGGACTCCTGAGGTTTGGTTTTATCTTGAGCTTCAGAAGAAATTTGTGGGCTTAAGGAATTATTCTCAGTTGTACAACTCAGACCAGGATCTGTTCCAGCTTCTGTAGCTTCTGTATGTCAGCAATTTTGTCTAAATGATGTTTTGATGATAAAATTACAGTGAAAGAGGCAAAACTATTCAGATCCTCCAAGTGTGCAAAAGCAATCAGGCTCAGCACAGTGCTGTCAGTTAAATCCTGGTACAGGAGCAGTGTTCTAACACTCTGTACAACTTCATAGTTACCTTCTACACTGACAACAATTCAGGACAGCAAAGAACTCATTATATAGAGTGCCAGGGACAAACCCTTCTGTAAGTACTTTTCTCATCACATTTAGCACATAAGGTGACTCTCCCTGACTCAGTACACTTCAGCTTTTTCTTTTAAGGGTGTGGTTGTTTAATAATTTTGGCCCAGAAGAAGTGCAAAAGGTTTTAAGGTCTGTCTGCTCTGTTACAGAAAGATATTTTGAGCAGGCTTTGGAATCCTGAAGCAGTAGTGACGTTGGTACATCATTGTGACTGCTGGGGGAGCAGCACTACCCTAATGCTGCTTTATAGTGCTTTGCTGCCTGACCCAGGTGGGAAACTGGCACAGCAGTACGTGTTAGTTGATAAGATATATTTGTAGCTGAACTGCTAAGTAGTACATGCACACATATTTTCCTGTGGGGTGGAAGATGACCATTTTGCTAACTGGATGTAGGAATTTACTAGATGAGAGCGGTATTAGTCAGAGTTATCTTTCCATTAAACCTTTCCAGTGTGGTGTAGATCATCTGCACATGGCATTTACAGCCCTGCAGTTGCAGTCTATGCGTGTCATCTACTCGGTGTCTACGATTTGCAGCATGGCTAGGTCTGGTTTTCCACCTTACAGGACGTTTTTTCTGGCCAAAGGAAAAAAAAAAAAGAATGTCAAATGTTCCAAGTCACAATTAAAACGTGTTTTAAAATGTTAGAAACAATTCTCACCTGTTTTTCCCTCTACCATGCCATGAATTAAAAAAAAAAAAAAAAAATCATTATTTGGATTTGGGTAGGTAATGGTTTCAAAACTAAACTGAGGTTGGCACATGTGTCCGAACATGGCTGGGTGAAAGCAGGCCACTTCTGTCACTCTCGGTTGCTGCACTTTGACATTCTCAGTGACAGATTTTGGGTCTGAAGCTCAATATTGCAAGACTTGCTGCTTTCATTTGCCTTTATCTATAGTGCCAAGGAAAACAGAACATTCTGTTGGGGGGACTTCTCCTTTTAAAAAGTTGTATAATAAGTAGTTTTACCAAAAAAAACCCATAGACTAGCTGCCCTCCTGAACTGTGTTTTGGATGAAGTAATATTTACGTTTTATAGTGTTTACCTTGGCTTCACTCCCCCTCACTTGCTGTAAATTGTTTTCTGCGTCCCTCCCTACAAACACAGTTGTACTTCAGCAATTGTTTCCATTCTAAGATTGTGCTTTTTGGCCATAGAAAGTGTAATCTTGAAAGAAAAGTGGAGGTTTTAAGACCAGCCTTGTTATGGTTTGTTTGTCTCTGTCATGAATCTCATGAGAGAGTTGAACATTACTTCCTTGAATTTTTGTAGTCAGGGTTGATTGCTGTGGCACAACTCTAATGAACACATCCTGTGCTGCCTTAGCCCCTCTTAGTAAATGGTTTGGTTTTATTAAGACTGAAAACAGCAATGAAGAACAAACAAGTGGAAGATTTGGTGAGTGATGAAGAGAGTACAGAAGATGTAGAAAATGCCTGATCTCTCCGGGATAAAATTTGTTTCTTCCTGCCAGTTATTCTGCTTCTTCCTCTAAGCTTTGATACTATAGTTCTTGCTGGCTGACTGCAGCAAGCCCACTACCTCTAGATTAGCCTTTGAATTTAACCCTGATTTCTCTTTCTTCCCAGGCATTGCTGAACAAATCTGCCTGTTCCTCAGTTCTTGGCCTGCGTTCCTACTTTCTGCTCCCAAACTCAAGAGTCTTGTGTTCTGTCCCTGTGCTCTTATCCAGCACTTTTGTTCCCTGGGCACCTCTCGGAGATCTTTTGTTGCCAAGTTTTCTGAGCTCTCTTGATTATCTCCTCAGCTGTTTGGATCAGGGTACATTGACCACGAGTTGGTACAGATGATTGTGAATGGGCTTGCAAAAAACTTGATAACGATTCTGGTCCAGTGATGTAGGGGCAGAGCAGTGTTGGGTTTTAGTGGGTTTGGTTTGGGGTTTTTTTGTTGTTTTTTTAATATGCCTGTATGTTTCTTAGCCCTAGTACTACTATTGATGCAGCACTAAAGGAAACTTAATGGAGGCTACTGGCTTCTTGTTAATTGCCACGTTGTCTAACATTCAGTGGAGATGTATGCAATAGGGTCTCAAAAGTAATGCGATTGATCACTTTAGCCCTGTTTGCTATTAACTTTCTCTGCTGCTGTCATTTGTTTAACTGTAGCAGTAGTGAATGTGAAAGAAAATAAAGTATTGACGATGTCCTACTGAAAAATAAAAATGCAATGGGAAGCCCTGATTGTATTGGTGTAATAATGTAGGGCTTCTGTACCTCGTTTCTTGAGCAAGTAGATCTTTTACTTGATAGATGGAGGACACCAAGCCAGTTGTAAATACAACTACAAGGTGCAAGTACTACAAAATAGAGCTGAAAATAGTGGCAGTGGTGCTTGCTGTATTCCTTGTGCTTAAAAGTGTATTTTTCTTTTCCTTTAATTTCCTCATTGGCTTTACAGCTAGTTGACTAGGAAATACATTTGTTGGGTTTTTTAAGTGTCCATGGGGAAATTATTAATATGAAAAGGCTGCTTATTTCTTAGACTTTTTGCATCTGTGCTTGAGGTCTGCAGGTGATTCCTAAAATTCTGCTTTCTGACACTCCTGGTAACTTTATATTACAGAGCAGGTCATTGGGCAAAAATACATAGTGCTACTGCTGCATGTTTTCTTACGTTACAGTCTTGTGTAAAAACATTTAAAGTCAGTAACTGGCTTTTACTGGTAGTAGTCCATAGTCCTGTATGGATTAGGAAGACTTGCACCAGGGGCTGGGTTTGCTCTCTAGGCTGTCAACTCCCCACTCTTTGCTATGGGAGTAATGAACCAACAGTGTGTGATCTGAAATAAATTGCCTTGTACTTTGGGGCTATGTGCTCCCAAAAATATTATTCTGATAATCTAGTGTAGGGGTTTTTTTTCCTCATATTTTTCCAGTTCACGAATGGAAGCAAATCCTTCATGGTTTGCATAAACCCTCCTGAGATGTGTTTCTTCCCAGCCTTTCTTATGTTACGCTTTGTTTTCTGAAGTCTTCTCACAGTAACCTTCTAAGAGTGTTTTCCAGGTCATGGCAAATAGAAGCCTTGTTTAGATGATGGAAATTTATTTTTGACTACAGTCCTGTTGGTGCTAATGAGTCATTCTGGGAGGTTGAAGTCTGAGAGTGTCTCCAGTGAGGTTGTCTTCTAAATCCCACAGTGGAAAGCTGCTGCTTCAAAACGCTTAGCTGTAGCACGGGCTGCCTGGCTTGCACATGCCTCAATGTAAAACACAAACTCAAGATATCTGTTGTTGGTGTTTACCATATCTGAAGAAAAACCAGTGAGTTGTGACAGTCAGTGGCAAGAATGGGGAATTGGGATAAGGCAGCTAGATGGAAGAGTACGTTTGTATTGCTGATTGTGGAGTAAGAAGGATCTGTTTAAATATTGGAATCTTGCAGAGAGAGGTAAAAGAGAGTATCTATTGTTTGTTTTAGTATCCAGCCCAAACCATGACAAAAGGTTATTGAGCTAAAGGAGCACTTTCATAGCTGGCTAACACCTGTGGACAGGCATGGGAGATATTTATCATCAGAAAATAGGGGAGGAGTTGAAATAATTTGAAGTGCTAGCTCAACCCTGCTTTGATTTATTTTGTTGTGTTTTTTTTCTTTTTTTTATAAACGCTAAATGTTGTTTACATTCTTAAAATATTAGTGCAACATAAATCTTGATAATTTGTTTCTTTTTTAAAGAAAAGAATTTTAAAGAAAAGAAAAAAATCTAAAGATTTTAATCTGGTTTCATATACTTTTTTTAATAGATAAGTGACCTGTAACCTTGTCTTAGCAAGGGAGTCCTATGACAATTCACAATCTTCATTTAATGTGACTGGTGCTGTAAGTGTAAGTTTCAACAAATGTGTACGTTGTTTAATTTTTGTTTTTACTGTTTCTATAGGGAATGAAACTTTAATAAGAAGTCTATGTTAAAGCCTGGCTGACAGCAAGAGAGGCAAAGTGTAGAAGCAATGCCCTGATGAAAAGGTAGGGAACTCGTTGGTAGATTTTTTCAAAAAACTTATGGTCTGACTTGAGAGAATTCCTGTGATATTTGAGGTGCTTCTGCTTTGCTCCCAGGATTGCCTGCTTGCTATGAAGAAAATACTGGTGGAAAAAAGGCTTCTCTGTCACTTTTGCCAGGCAACTTGGGAAGTCCAGGGATAGGGTGAAGGTTTTTCCCTGGGGAACTGTGGTTATTCAGACATTCTCTAGGCTGTTGAGCTCATGTGTGATTTTTTTTTTTTTTTTTTTTTTTTTTTTTTTGTGGTGGTAGGGCTGAGAAATGCTTCTGAGTAGCCGTAGCAGGACTGACTGATCCATTTAACTTCATTCTGCTCTTGTGTGACTGGTTACCATGTTTCTGTGTCTGCAGCATAGTTCTACAGCCGTACACATATGAGACTGAAATACTAGGGGCTCTTAGAACTTTAGTGGCAATTTTTAAAAATTGGTCACTGGTTTGTCTGTTCAGCTGCTCTTTGTGTGCCTTTAAAGGAAGGAAGTTCTTGCAATGTGATTATATGATGAATGTTTTAAAAAAAACAAACCACAACAGTTTTTAATAAAGCTTTGAACTGTTTCAAAATAGGTACTTGCAGAGCCCTGCACTGGTTTCCAACCTGCACTAGGAGACATTTGTTCCTTGTTTACAAATGGAACATATCTTTGGAGTCAGGCTAACAAAGTAAAATGCCACCTGCTTTAGACAGCAAATGGACCTAATAAGGAACTCAAATTAATAAGTGATTTAATATTCTCAAAGGAAAATGCAGGAAGAAATGACAATGAAGACAAGGAACATTATAAGATGACAAGGCAGTTGTATTTGTGTCTGCCAGAGAGAGACTGGCAAAACTGTTCTAACTGTTCTTGCTTGCCCAGCTCTCCAGCTTGTCCAGGTCTTGCTGGATGGTAGCACAGCCCTCCGGGGTGTCAGCCACCCCTCCCAGTTTGGTATCAACTTCGAGCAACACTTGTGCAGTGTGCCTTTGTTTCTGTTGTGGCTTTTTGGTCTTTTCCTGGAAGCTGACTTGCAGTGCTGTGTGATTATATAATTACAGCGTGCTTTGGAATACCCTAATGGTAAGAGTGTCTACAGAAATTATTCAGACTTGTCGGTTTGTTTGACAGATGATTATTTGTCACTGGCTTAGCTCAGACTATATACCTTCTTTCTGGGGTCTGTTACCCTTAAGTTTGCATAAATCTGCTCTCACAGTAAACAGATGTTGAAAATTTGAGTAGCTCTAGTAAAGTCTAAGTCGGATTGAATAAAATGCCACTGATTTGTTTTGATATCTTCAGTGTTTTATCCTATTTTTAGCTGCAAGCCTTTGTATCAAAAGGCAAAGATCTAAAGGGATGATGCATCATCAGCTGGGCTTTTTCTTCTCCCTCCTGTAAAAGCTGCATTAAATTATGAAGGTCTTGCTGACTTGCGTATTACTTGCTATAACCTTAGGAAGCAAATTTGTGTGATAGCAAGTGTTTGTATGCAGGGGATTCTAATTTTAACTGGCTCTAAATGAGGAAAGCTGTCCCAGATTTCCTTGAAAGTGCTTCCCAAATTGGGAAGACCATGATTACAAATAAAAAACGTTACATGATCTGATGATGGATCTCTCTATCTCTTTTGTGTCCTGTTGTGTTTTAATTTATATTATTGCAAACTTTCTGTTTTTAAAAATAAACATAGTTTTATTATTTCTGATATCTTAAAATTTCCTTCAAAAATACTGATATGTTTTTCTTTCTTGCCAGTTATAACGTCCTGTAATGGAAGATGGAAGACAAAGGGGCTCGTGTTGCTGACTACTTTGTTGTCGCAGGATTAACAGATATTTCAAAACCACTAGAGGAAGAAATCCACTTCAATGATGCTTGCCATAAAATTGCTAAACCAAAAGAACCTATTACAGATGTAACAGTAATTAATAAATCTCTGGGGGAGGAAGTTCCCCAGGGATATAAATGTATAGATATTACTCCCTCGGGACTGTCTGCAGATCTCAATAATGGCAGTCTTGTGGGACCGCAAATATACCTTTGTTATCGCCGAGGAAGAGATAAGCCCCCACTTACAGATCTGGGGTGAGTGATTTTTCTTTTCCAGTACATGTTTTGGCAGTTTTATTTGTTTAAAGAGCAAATAAAGCAGGTTCATTGGAGTATCATACGTTTAAAATATAAGGCAGAACTCTAACTAGTAAGATATTTGTTAACTTGAGCATACCCAGTATGGTAGGAAAAATGCATGCTGAATGGCTTTTAGTGACAGCTTTAATCCTCTGCATTTGGAGTTTTCAAGGCCATTTACAGTTTTTAGTGTATATATTTTGGTTTAGGTAAGATGCTTAACCTATTTAATACAGATTGAAAAGAGATGAGTTGTATGGCATTCTTGGGATCGGGCAATGAATCTTTAATAGAATTGAAATTAACGCTATCTTGCAGTAAAAAAAAAAGACACCTAAAGGCAATCATATGTGAGGGAAAACTAGTATAGTTTCATCATGAAGCTCTTTTTCTGTTATAATACAGTTTGGTATAACGTGACCTGAACTTGTCAGTAAAAATGTTTTAATCAGAGATGATACAAGAGCTGCTGTTAAACTAGTAGTATTCCATTATAATTCTTAGTATTCAAAGTGTTGAAGAAAAATTATGTGCCTTCTGACTTTTGTTCATCCCATTTTAACTAGGGTTTTGTATGATGGGAAAGAAAGAGTAAAGCAAGGTTGTGAAATAATTCAAACTACTCCATATGGTCGGCCTGCTAACATTAGTGGCAGCGCCTCGTCACAAAGAGTGTACATTACCTACCGAAGAGCCTCCGAAAACATGACACAAAACACCTTGGCTGTTACGGATATATGTATAATCATACCAAGTAAAGGAGAAACCCCTCCACATACGTTCTGCAAGGTTGACAAGAATCTTAATAATAGTATGGTAAGACTCAAAATCTGGGCTTTGAACACTTGATACTCAATGATGTAATGTTTGTGGAGTATTTGTGACAGTTCTCAGAGTACCTAGTGAAAAACATTGATAAGCACTCTCCAAAGATAAATCAAATCCTCAAGAGTTGAAGGATTACAGTTCTCTGTTCCTGCTTGGAACAAAGTCTTTTGGGAAGTCTTGGAGCAAATAGTCTTTTCAGTGCTAACTTATAAATGCTGACTTCAGCAGGCTTCAGTAGAACCTGTTGTGTCACCGTGTGTACAACTGGAGGTTTTACAGAATGGCACTGTTTTTACCTTCGTAATGAAAATACTGAATCTAACAACCACCTTCTATTCTGTTTTTAAACCCTCCTATTAACTTACTACAATGCTACTTTGTAAGTGTCGTTCTCTTTAGTAGTTTCACAAACCCTTTGCTCTGAAGAAAGTTGCACATGAGCAATGTTGGATGCTGTTGACTGTAAACCTTTTTTAATGCTTACTACGGTTCCAGAGCCAGACCTGCTCAGATACACATGCATCACCCCAGTTTTTTGTTGCAAAAATTAATATTACAGTGTCTCCTAGTTGAATCTGCAACTATATATGCTGGCTTCTGTGGGTCCTCAAAAGTCAGTGTGCTGATGAGGATCCTGACTGCATATATGAGTAGTATCATGCAAAAAAAAAATAGAAATTGATCTGTAAATGTTTTTAAATAAACACCTGTAGACATTAACAAATGCATTTTTCAGTTCTACCAGTCCCTGCATTGACTGGGTTATGGGAGTGGTGTTTTATGGAAACTTTTATATTTTCCTCCCATCTGTAAAAGCTTTGTGTGCCCTTAAAAGATGCTGATCTTTTCCATTTTGTGGCTTTCCATGTTCTTTATTCTCATGTCCAGAAATTGAGAATATTAACAATACCAAAAAGGAGTTTGTTGTTTAGAAGCTGCTAAAAGCTATGATGTTAGGCTGCAGTGTTTCACAGACTAGGAAATCACAGATAGAATAAGGGATTAGGCTTAAAGACTAGTATGACTAAAATAAAAATGCAGGCACAAAAAAATTAAGTATTAAAATAACATGCAAATGCAGTTAATAATAGAAACATTGTGCTCTGAGTGTATATGTAAAAATGTATGTGTATATGTATGTGTGACTGTCTATCTACACAGTTAAGCCAGAAGTTTAACAAAATGAAGAAAGGTTTAAATATTTATAGGGGTGATAATTGTACTTAAAATTCTGTAGTCGTGTTAACAAATCAGTCTGTAAAGCAGTTGTGCTTTAGAGGCCAGGCTGATGGCTGCCATGGACTGGTTACCTCAAGGCTAACACATTGCTGCTTATTCAGTTATTTGTTTATGGCTGTTATCAGAAAGGACACTCCAAATTCTTTTATCTTAATATTCTATGGTTTTGTGTGGAAATTATGATCCTTTGTAAACAAGGAAGAGGAAGCTTTTCTTCACTCTTTTCTGTTACATCCTTTTGTTATACTTCATCACATAATTTCTTTTATTTTACAGTGGGGCTCAGCAGTATATTTATGTTATAAAAAGTCCGTGGCAAAAACCAACACCATATCATATAAAGCTGGTACGTAACTACTATTTAGCTTTTTAATCTTCAATTTAGGATGTACAGGGTCATTTATAATGTAATATTTTTTCTTAATCAAAGAATTATTTGACAAAGACACTGTCTTGGCATTATCCAAAAAGGAATCCTTCCCTGAAGAATTCTTTTAAAATAACATCCTAAAACAAGCTTTAGAACTATATATCATGACCCTTCTGTTCTAAATATTGCTTTCAATTGGAAGCTCAGTTGTGCTTTGGTAGTTTTCTACAAATGTGAGTCTTCCACCTCTGTTGCTGATAACTGTCTCTTAAGGAGGGGTGCATGTATATATATATATGCAGAGGAAAATATAACAGAAATTAGTTGATGTGTTTTCACAATCACTTTATTTAAGAAACATTTTGAAGAACACTGCAGACTTCTACACTGCCCTGAACATCAGTGGCGTTGAGCTCTTTAAGTATTTTTGGGCTGTGTATCATCGTTATTTTGTTGTTTTATTTATAAGACAGAATTAGATTTGCTCTGGCTCTGATTGAAGGTGTTGCTTTTTCTTTTTTTTTAAACCCCTAATTTTGTTTGAGTGCAAGTCATAAGCATGATCCAGACTTAAGTTTTAATGCCCCTAGATCCCTTGGAGACACTGCTCTCTGCAAACAACAGTAGTTTAAGACGAACTCAAAGGTGGAAAAAAATTTGTAAATAAATAAAAATTTTAAAAGCCCCACATCTGGTAGTAACTTGCACAAAATTTTGCTTCTTGCAGAGGATAAAAACCACTGGCCTTCTTGGTTATCAGTTTTTATTGGTTATTAATATTTCACTGTATATTATAAAAGAATGTGTAGTGATTGTGGTCTGTAATGCAGAGAAATCCTAAGTCCCTTCACGCAGTATCTGTTCTCAGTGTGGAGTCCCCTGGGCTGGCACTGAGTGAGGGTAGATGACTACAGCCCTGTGATGTAACTGAAGACCTGTATGTTAAGAGCCTCTGCTTCACAGCTTCATGTTTTGCAACTATGTTTAAGTCTAAACTTCAGGGTGATAGCATATTAGCTGAATCCTCAGCTGAGGTGGGTCGGTACAATTCATTGATTTGATTCTATTGATATTTTTAAAAAATACGTAACATACTATCAGATTTTTCAGGAAACTTTCAGAAAGAATGAGTTGCTTGTATAATTGAAAAGTCTTATTTTTTGATTGTTCAAGTTACCATTTCTTAAACTAAATTTTAAATCTTTGCTCAGACATATGATTAATGTGAACTATTATAGTAACAGATGAGTTGTAGTAACCTGCAAAGAGAAAAAGATAAACAAGTTATGAATAGTTTCTAGAAAAGTAAGTGGAACTTCAATCCAGTTCTTTAATCAGGTGATTTCTCCTCAGGCCTTTGAAGGATGCTGCCCCTTTCCAGCTATTTGCTGTGCCTGATTATTTACAACTTGACTGATCTTCTGAAGCTAGTGTATGCTCATATATGACTTTTCTGGGCATGTTTTTATGGAATGAGCTATTACAAATACGTTTCTACTTTTCTTTATATAACTACCTCTTTACAAATTGCTTTTTATAGGTTTAATATGCAGATACCCAGAAGAAGACTATGAATCATTCCCGTTACCAGAATCTGTGCCTCTCTTTTGTCTACCTATGGGTGCAACGATTGAATGTTGGCCATCTAACAGTAAATACCCTCTCCCAGTTTTTTCTACATTTGTACTAACTGGAGCTTCTGCAGAAAAGGTATTTTGAAAGTGTAAAAAAAAACCAAACAAAAAAACCCAAATCTTTAATAACTTAACCACATTTTTTAACTTAGCCTTTCAGGATGATGATAAATCATAATTTCACAGCCAAACTTGAATCCACTTGGCTTAATTCAAAGGCTACTTAAAAAAATTACTTGCATTTATTTCACTCCTGGACTGTTGATGATACAAACCTGTACTCCTTTGCTTTCCAGTCATGTTAGTCTTTGAAACTACAGAGCTATAAAAATTCTGACTGCATATTACTATTTTTATTGCTAGCATGGAAGCAATCTTGCATGTATTTACTTGTTCTAAAAAGTAAATTGGGTGTCAGAGGAATACTGCTTTGCTTATAAAGAATTCCTAAAATAGCTTTAACGACAATTGCAAGAGCTGTTGGCTGTAGTTGTTCCCTGTGTAATTGTTATTTTTCTCTCATTTAAATTGTTTCATAAATTACTCTTTCTCACATGACATTAAGTGTTTTAAATAATAGACGGTCTGGATTTTCCTGTAGACTTGGTTTTCCTTGTGTGTTTGTTAGATTGCTTTTAAGATTGAGACAGATTCATTGCCTTCAAATCAACTCTGTTGTTTGCAGGTATATGGTGCTGCTATTCAGTTTTATGAACTGTATCCTGAAGAGAATCTCACAGAGAAACAAAAATCTCAACTGGGATTAGCAGCTGCTGGTGAGGGCAAGTCAGACACATGCAGAACAGTTCAAACAAATAAATGCATCTGTCTGCTCTCTCACTGGCCTTTCTTTGATGCTTTCAAGAAGTTTCTTACCTTTCTGTATCGTTACTCCATTTCTGGTCCACATGTCCTACCCATTGAGAAGTAAGTAATTTTAAAAATTTATTATAGTATTTCACTCTGAGTGTTGGGTTGGTTTTTTTTACTTCTAAGTTTCCTATAATATCCTTTTGACTTTAGTCATCAAACATTATATCTAATGGTTACAGTAGATTAAACACTTTTCTCCTTTGATTGAATGTGTCTTTGCTTACTTCCTCAAAAGGCCTACATTTTTATTTGTGATTTAAGTGCCTGTGAAGGTATCTTGGAAAGCCTTTTTTAATTAGCTTTGCACCCTTTAGAATAGTGATTAGGAAAAGTGAGATTATAAATCTGTTCTTAATGTTGCATACATTAAGTTAGGAGAAATGAAATACGTAGTTTTGCTTTTTTTCAAATGCCTACTTGTGTAATGAGAAATAGTAAAGCAGATTTAATTTTTGCATCAGTAATCCTCCTCTATTTGTGATAAATAAACTTAATTTCCTTCTTACATAAAGGATTTCACATATTAAAACTCAGGGGAAACACATCCAAGGAATGGTTCATATCTGTAATTGATATGTAATACTGTTCAATATTTCTAGGCTAACATAACTTTTAATTCATCAGATTTCAAATGCAGTATTTGATTATTTTTTTACTTTATTACACATCTTTTTTTTTTGATTAAACCTCAATATTAACTTTTGTGAGACTTTGACTTTGTGGGTTAAGCATATTTTTGTGATTGTTTATGCTCTTCATTATTCCACTTTGTATCTGCTAAACCTATTTTCTGATAGTGTAAGCTTCCAATAATGAAAAAACTTTCTTTTTAAGCTGAGAACTATTTTGGTTTTTGAATTTTGTGAAGGAATAAAATGAGTAAATATAATAAATTTTTTATTAATTTTAATTTTACAGGTTTATTTGCTTATTCTGATTTCTCTGATTAGTAAACGGACCAATTTCCTGTGGATAATTTAAATACAGCTACACTGTATTGTATGAATTTGCATGAAATTACCCTAGTTTCTTCCACTTTGAAAATGTTCAAATACACATGTATGGCAGAGACAACCTTTGTCATTAAGTCAGCCCCACTTCTGCAAGTGGCTGGCCTTTTCCTTGATGTTTGCTGTATGTTCCAAATTTCTGCCACCATTTTCATACGCTGGGAGTAAAGATGAAACCCCAAATTCATTTTGAGGCTCATTCCTTTGCTGTGTGGCTGCAAAACATCGATGCTCCCACAAGGGAAGGTGACGTGGGAGTGGCAAAGAGCAGGCATTAAGGCTGTTTCCTTTGCCAGTAGTTCTGGTTAATGCCAGTTATCTGATTACAGAACTGCAACAGAAAGTTAAGCACAAGTACACAAAGTTAAGAATGCAAAAAAAAAATGGTTTGTTTTTTTTTTTCATATATCTAATGGCAAAATATGCAGCTGCATTGCAATACAGAACTTTGAATCAGAACCACATAAGCCTTTTACATAAGTCAGTGCTTACTTATGGGTTTCTCTGACTGTCTTTAAAATCAGGTTTCTTGTCTGTGTTACAATAATGGTAAGAGTTGCGGAAATCACAGTAAAATATGTGCTGTAACATGCAGTTTATGATGGATTGTGTGTTTCTTCCTCAGTTTCTACTGATTGCATGTGGTTTCTTTTAATGTGAAAGTGGGTATTGTGTAGAACTCCTATGTTTTTAGGACTTCAAGTTTAATCAATTTATAAAACTGGGAACTTAATCTAATTTTAAAAGCATTTTTCTGTATTTGTAGTATATGAAAAAACTTATAACACTTTTTTCATCAGAAGTCTTACGTAATATTTTGTATTTGGAAGTGAAGAAAATGGATTAACTTGATGACTCTACTTGATACTCAGCTGTGAATATTTTGGGTTTTTTTGCAAATAACCCAGAGCTAGTCTCTTGAGGTATAATGCTGTTTCAAGCCAATCTCAGAAGCATGGTTGAAAAATGATATTATGATACTCAAACATCAGTATTTCTACTTTACAAATTTAAAAAAAGGAAAAAGGTTCTTGTAGTTTTTCAGTCTCACAATCCATAGTCTGAAAGATATCTGACCTGCTGTTTTGGTCGTCACTAATAGAAAAACAGGTTTTCAAGGTCAGAATGTCTCTGTAGGATTTGAGGGCTGGGTTTTTTTGCTCTCTGTCTTCTGAATAAGAATGTGCCATTTTTATAGAATAATTTCTCTTACCGGCAATAATTTTGTCTTGAGGTGAAGCAGTTTTTTAAGCTTATAATTTCTACTAAATCAGTATTTTTCTTTTCCTCTAGACACATTTCCCATTTCATGCATAAAGTTCCTTTTCCATCCCCTCAGAGGCCAAGAATTCTAGTTCAGGTAAGTGTAAATTTCTTTTTAATAGCTATGTCTTAAGTGAAGACAAAACAGGTGTTGAAAAGGTTAGTAAGTGGAAAATGTAATTTTTATGTTCAATTCCTTTTGGTTCAGGTTTTTTTTCCCCTAAACTCGTACACTTAATTTTCCAGATTTCTCACTGTTCTGTTTGCAGTTTGCTTAAGGACTTTAATGAGATACACTAAGATACTGTTTAGTGAGACTAGAACTTAATTAATTTGTTTTCATAGTATAAGGAAATTAATTAATTAAAAACTACTCCAAGTCAGTATTTGGCTTGATTTTTTTGCAATAACTTTTGAACTATTTTCTTCTTGCTGCTGTGTGAAAGCTGAGCATAAAATAAATATATCGAATTAAAACCAGATGTGAAGCTTATATTCATACTTGTTTTTGCAAAGGGCTTCATGCTGTCCTGTACGTAATGGATAGCTCTTTCTGAGAACTGCCAAAGCCACGCGTGCTTGACAGACACACTTTATCAAATATGACCCTTATTCTGTCCTACCTGCAAGACTGAGCATAGTTTATGGTGTGTGTGTGAATTTGTATAATTGCTAGAATTAGGTTGCCTGTTACTTGAAATTTCACTCATATCCATGCTGGTAGGAAAGAGGAAATCCCTATCTCAAAGATGTCTGAACTGAAATGACATTAAATCTTTTTTTTTTTTTTTTCCTCCTAAGAGGTAAATCGGGTAAAGACATATTAAAATTGTATTGCTGGGAGAAGACAGCTCTATTCTGTTTGTAGTTATTCTACCAGTCCTGAGATTTTGAACAAGTTGTTACAAAATGACGTTAGTTTCTGTTACTATTTTATGAAATAAAATATGGAGAACACTGTGCAATTTTTAGTCTTAATGTAGTAGCCCGTATTCTAATTAAGTATTTCAGAGTAAATATCATCTTGTGTTATGTCTTTATAGAATGTATTGGATATTAAAGATCCTCCTTAGTGTACTTGGATATTTTAAAGAAGTAACATTTATTACTGTTACTGAAAAAGGGTTGGAGAACAGTTATATTGAAACTGTATCTGACAATATTTTAAAGTTCAATTCAAACCTAGTATTTTTACATTTTGTGGGGTTCTTTTTTCTCTTCACCTTGAATAACTATTTGTGCTAGGAAACACCAAACACGCATTCACAGATGTGAGTTTAGAGAAAAACATTTAATTTTTTTAGTCTGATTTTTTAGGGAACTGTGTCAAATTATACATGGGTGCGTATCCTGGAGCAAAGTCTGAGGACATAGTTGTAAGTGATGTGAAATTGTGTCTGTTACACCTTATTTTCAAAATGCTTTTCTGTCAAGTTAGTACAACTTCAGTAGCTGCTAGTACAGAGGGAGAATGTGCTGCTTTTAGAGTAGACAGTGGTAGGTGAGGTCTACAAATAGGGGCTTCCTTCCAGCTGCTTTAAGGGACTTCTGAGTTTTATTTGCTTATGCACTGAATAAAATCACAGGTGATTGTATCAAAGATGCTTTCCCAAAAATAGTGTGGGAAATGCCCATATTCTTAAAAATTACAAGTTTTTAGAGTTCTGTTTAATTGAAGAAATAGTAATTTCTCTCTGAAGGTTGTTAATTTTAAACACAGTAAGTCTTTGCTAAATAATTAGTGTAGCAAATTCTTCTTAATATATGTTGCTGTAGAATCTTGTAGGTGCTTATGTGCTTTCTGAAAATGAGACCTGATGTATTTTAGTAGCTGGATGTGTGCCAGGCTGGCTGTGTAACCCAGTATTAGATCCTTCTTACCATCTGTTGCAAGTGAAAGGGAACATGGCATGTGTCTGACTTAAGTTTCGAAGAAATTGTGACCATTAGTAATGGAATGTTCCCAAGTGCCAGTTTCCAGCTGCCATTCTCGATAGGTTGTTTCTGGTCTGAAATCTGCTGGGCTCTGTTCTCTGTGTCCTACATCCCCTGAATTACACAGATGTTCCTGCTCTAATGGTATATTCACAACCTGCAGACTTTGAGAGCACATTGAGTAATACGTTTCTCCCTCTGAAAAACGGGGACAGTAAGTGCCCCTTCTGCCTGAGGGAGACATGCACTTGGAATAGATGCTTGATTTTGTTTATCTGCTTTTGTTGAAACATAAGACATTAGGCTGAATCTCCCTTCCCAAGGGTAGTTTATGAAGGTTACCTCAGGCTGAAAAAATGAGGTCTTTGAATTCTTTCACCCGTCAAGCTAATGGTGGCGGTTGTCACAAGGTGACTTGAAGACAAATCTAGCACGTAGAGTGGTGTGGCCATCTTCATTTGTCATTGAAGCTAAATGTAGCCTCAGCCTTCAAAAGCTGAGTTATGTGTAACACCCAGGGAAGCAGCACTGTGTGGGTGCTTGTTAGTGGCCTGTGTTTTGTGTGTTTGCCCAGGCAGAGTGTTAGGTGACTTCGTGCTTCACCATTTGTCTTACTAATTCAGCTGATCTTCTGACTTCTGCTCTCTGGTTATCTGCAGTGGGGTCTCAGGTGAAACATGCTCAAAGGAAATGTTACTAAAAGTTGCCTGAACTTGCAGCATAGTTGTTAAAATTACAGTGATTTACTGAATTACTACTGCTGCTTGTAGGTGTGCTTTTATACGACAGACAGAAATGCATGGCCACTTAGCAGAGAGGATTAAGCTAACTGATATCTTGAAACCTTGGATTTACTATGGCTGAAAATGTCAGTTGAGCTTTGATTAATTGATTATGTATCTCAGTACTACTACTTATTTGAATCCTCCTATTTATGCTGAGTATATGAATGATTTCTCTTGATGTCGTATCACTGTAAGAAAGAAACATGGATTAATAAGATCTTTGTCTTGGATCTTTAACTAATGCAAATTTTAAAGATTCTATCAAAGCTGAGATGAGCCCTTTCTACTAGATAAAAGCCTGATTCTTGTGTCTTGCAAAGAAAATGCTACTTTACATTACAATCTGCCATCTCTCCCCTTTATGCATTTTATCTCTTTCCCCCTAAATCCAAAAAGAATCCCACCCTGGGATGTATGAACTACCTATGAACTATGAGTCCTCGCTTCCCTTAAAATACAGAAGCCTTAATTTTTGAGCAGTTAATATATTCAGGGTTTTTTTGGCAGTATTAGCTAATTTAAATTTCTCTTTATGAATATGCAATGTATTCAGTTCTGACTAAGGAAGAGTGTGCGTTGCCTGGATTTCACTAAAAGATACTGATGTGTAGCGTGGTGCACCACTACTTATAGTGGTACACAACTGGAGTATATGAGATTAAGCTTAGTTTAAATTTTATTTTTAGGTGTTCATTGTTATAGTTGTGCAATTTCTGATAAATATTTCCAATATTCAGGATAAAAAGAATGTATTTAAAATCTCTTTCCAGCTTTCTCCACATGACAACCTGATTCTTAGCCAACCTGTGTCATCGCCCCTTCCACTGAGGTAAGTGGCAGTATCTTCTGTTTGATCTACATTGCAGAAAAGATTTGGTACTTTGAGGTGTAATTGTGCAAATTAACTTATATCACCTACAAAAGGCATCAGCCAAGGTATCTGAAGTTTATTTACGTGATTTAGACCCATGCCCTGACAAGGATACGTACTTAGGGAACAATGTCTGTGTTGTTTTGAGTAATTTTAGTGGTTCTTGAAGCAGAATATAGAGTGTTAGACCCCCATTCTAGGAGCTGGTACGTGGGCTTCCAAGATAGTGCAGCTTTTGTATTGCAAGGTCCTTGAAGGAGTTCTGTGCCTGTCCTAAATTTCATGTCTCTGTTCAGGAGAACAATTAAAGACACTCATGTTGTCTCCCTGCAAATTGGTTCTCAAAAAGAAAAATCATCGTGCACGTGTCCTGAAAATAGTGTAGAGTGATTGAAGAGTCTCAGGAAATCATGGTTACTGTTGGGAAGTAACTGTTCTTCACTGAGCAGCGAAGCGTACCAAGCAGTCTGCCTTGCAGTCTTCTTTAAAAGAAAGACTTGCAAATTTAAGTTTATAAAATCCAACTTGTTTTCTACTTTGTTACTGAACACTTCTGGATTATTTTTGTGGTGCTTTGTAACTCACCAATGTATTTATATTCTCTAACAGTGGGGGCAAGTTTTCTACACTACTTCAGAATTTAGGACCTGAAAATGCGGTAACTCTACTTGTTTTTGCTGTGACGGAACATAAAATCCTCATCCATTCATTGCGACCTTCTGTCCTTACTAGTGTGACAGAGGCATTAGTCTCTGTAAGTAATGTTCTTTTAATTATACACCTCGAAGTGTGATGTTTTTTAGATAAAATCTAAAATTAGTGAGAGTACTGTTAGCCTTAAAAATTTCTTAGAAGTAAGAATAAAAACAAAGATCATTAGAGAGAAAAGTTCACGTTGCTAATGATGTCCCACGAATGCAGAAGAGAAGAAAGTAACTGCTTTTGGTTCTTTGGTTCTTGGATATTTTAAATAAGCATGTTGTTTGGTCATCACAACATACTGAATATATGTTCCTCACTTTCCCAAATAGCACTGTATTCTCTCTTGCAGAAGAATTTTAAATGCATGTTGTTTTTTCCTGTGTGTCTTCACCGAGTATTGTTTTGCTACCTCTACTATATGCAGTCAGTTACACTCAAGAGGTTTTTTCCCTACAAAGTAAAACAGATTGAATTTTGGAGAAATTAGTACATTTTTAATTTAATAATCTGCATCTAGATTTGCAGTAATAATCTGCCATGTTAAATAGTTTTGAAGTGGCCATTAGTGAAGTGTGGTTTATGCTTACTATATTATGTTGTACATGTTTAACCTCTGTTTTTGTCTCTGCATATATTCAAAGATGATATTTCCCTTCCACTGGCCTTGCCCATATATTCCTCTCTGTCCCCTGGCACTGGCAGATGTGTTAAGTGCCCCGTGCCCATTCATAGTGGGAATTGATTCAAGATACTTCGACCTCTATGACCCTCCACCAGATGTTAGCTGTGTTGACCTAGATACCAATACAATTTCTCAGTAAGTATTTGTTAACAATTTTTCTGCTGTATTAATTTTTTTCTTGCTTCCTGTTTTCAAAGGCAAAAAGTAGCTTTTTTGGCAAAATCTTGTGGGGGGGTGTGTGTGTGTGTTTGTTTTAAACCTCTGAACTTTCTGATATATTAACCCTCTTGAAATGAGCATGCTAGAATTGCTGTCTCCTGTTCAGCCGGGCAGAGTTCAGGTACAACCCTCGTGGAACACTATTGCCTTTTATTCTATTACATTAAAATCTTACTGCACATATTGGCACCGTTTCCTGGATTAACCATATTGTGTCTCGTGTCATTGTTCCTGGAAAAGAATAGTCATTTCCATGATCAGCTTTTTTAACGTTGAAGAAATTCCAGTACCTTCATATGGGCATCAGCTTGCCAATTATAGCAATTAAATCATACTCCATATCCATATGTAGTATAGGAACTTTATGTCAGGAATTAGAGATGTGAACTTTCATGGGTGAAAGAGTCGTAATTAAGACTTAGAATCACACCATCGTTAACAAACTGAAATAGTGTTATTATATTTCTCATAACTGTGTAGAGTACTACATTTTTCTGTAATACTAATTATCTAATAACTAGTATGGGGCAACAGTGCACTGTTAAAACCATCAGTAAACAGTCCATATTATTATGGTATTCTAAACAAATTAAAATCAAAGAATTATTTATTTCCTTGTGATGTTACAAAAATAAGAGGATAAGGCTTCTACTCCAAGATTCTAAACCACACAATCAAATAAACTTGTATTTCAGATTGGAACTTTTATTTCAGTATAATTTTTAATACACTGGGTATATACTTAGTGTAGCTATTAAAAGTCTTTGGTCAGTGTTCTTTTGGATCGTTATTCTGTTGGTAGCAGTTTTTCAGCATTACTATACCTACCCAAACCCTTTTTTTTCTTTCCAGATTTTCTTATCTGAGAGTTTATTTTTGCTACAGTAGTTGTGTGAAGATTTAGAGAAAGTTGCATATATTAAGTATTTGTAAATAGACATTTTTGTTACGGGTTTTATGCTGATATGAAACTTGTGTAGCAGTTCTGCTCTGAAGTTTTTAGGAACTAGTTCAAACTAGACTGTGATAACTTCAGTTTTGGGTTTGTTACTTCTTGCTTCAAAGAAGCAGGTTTGTGCACTTCTTCTAGTGTTTGTCGAATTAGCTACATACTCATTAATGGAAAATAAGTTGTTTCCAGTTACTTCTATTTTCATTCCACTTTTAGCTGATTTTCTATGTACTTTCTTAGAAAATACTAATTCCATTTCGTCCTATGGAAAAAGGTGTCAAACACACGCTTAAAATATTTGCAACTTTGTGCTGGACTTGCTCATGAGGCTTGCTGGTGCCCTCTGTTGACAAAGAACATGGTCTTTTTTTTTTATATGATAACTATATAGTTAAGTCCAAATCCATATGTACTAAACACAAAGCAGTTGTCGTATCAAATCAATTCTGGGTTACTATGAGCATTCTAGTTATTATCTCCATCCTAGGTTAAATAATTGCAGCTGGGAATGTAGCATGTGTGGTGGTTCCTTGTGTAATGGCAGGTGCTTAATACTATTAACCCACCTTTCTGTTCTAAGTGGATTGATTTCAGTGATAAAGAGGGTGGTGACGTCACTGTCATCCTGAAATACAGGACCTTGGTTGGATGACTGTGACCAAATCTCCATAGAGTACATCAAGTTTGTCTTTGCTGATTTTCAGTCCTGTTGTAATGGAACAAATTGTAAATGTTCCTCATTTCTCTGGTAGGATAGAAAAGGCCTGTGAATACAGTCCTGTATACGCATGTATTCCACTGTATACTAATAGGCTGTTGCTTTTTTTTTTTCCTTACAGAACTGGAGATAAGAAAGCTATTGCATGGAAGATCTTACCAAAGAAACCTTGTAAAAATCTGATGAACACTTTAAGTAATTTATACCAGCAACTGGCAGAATGTGAGTGGGAAATTGTGTAGCAAGATTTACATGGGATATATTGTGCCACATTAACAGAAAGATCCAGATAATTAAAGATATTACCTGTTACACTAAACATAATGTTTTTGTACAGAACAGGAACATCTGTACTCTAAGTCTGGGGATAGGACCCACACAGAGGCTTTTTGGGGTGGAGGAGACTTCCATATATATAAGGCAGGCAATATCCCTTTGTATTGATGTTATCCTCCTGCCAAAAAAAAATGCAGGAGTTTTATGAGACAGGACAGTAAAGCAAAGAGGAGTAACACCTCTGTTTTGTCTTCAAAGCCTGCTCACGTCTGCTGATGTCTTGACAATTGAAATAACTGGTACTCAAAATTTTAGGTAAAGTACTATCAGCTTAAGATGGACTGGGAGCACTTTGAAAGGCACTGTTAAAAAAAAAAAAAAGTAATACACGCATCCTATCTGTGTGTTTGTCCCTAAAATATGAGTTTTTAATCAGCTCTTGTATAAATTTTCACATGTTTTTATAAGCAGTTTTCTTTGAGGCTTTTTTTAGGCTCTCTCCTTACTGGTTCTATCTGTTGCTGTAGTAACTAATGTACTGAAAAAGTAAGTGTATCTTGCTTTTGGCATTATCCAGAGATACATGAGTTGTGTAAGGTCAAGCTGAATCCATTGTTGTGTGTCGTGATGTATTTAATTGTATATATTTTAATGTGTTCTAAACTTAATTGAGCTCACTAATCAGTGAATCTAATAGGATAAAGAGAATTTTTTTTACCAATATTGGGGGGAAAAGAAAAGATGTGAAATGTTATGATGCTGTGGTTTTTTTCACAGTGCAACAGAGACCAAGAGAAGATGCATTAATGGAATTGGCAATGAATGACTATGATTTTAATTCTGGGAAGAAATTGCATCTGTTAGATTTGGAGATCCAGGAAGCATTTCTGTGTTTCATGGCCTCGATATTAAAAGGTTACAGGTCGTATCTCAGGCCAATAACAGAGGCGCCCTCTGAAACAGCCACTGATGCAAGTTCTCTCTTTGAACTTCAAGGTGAAGAGTCATAAACTTCTTTTATATATATAGATATTAATTTATTATTTTATAGTCTTTCTTATTTAAGGAATAAAGCCTTTTGCTGTTAGTGTTGTGAGTGATGGTAGAAATGTAAGTGTAGAAAAAAATTGCATAGTGGTGGCAAAGATTACAAAAAAGTTATTGCATGTTAGTAGAATGAACACTGACATTTGGTGAGAACCTTTTTGCTTGGGCCATTCTTACACGTTTTTGATTTCACTTCATAGGTTTCCTCAGAAGTAGAGATCGTTCACATCAGAAGTTCTACACACTGATGACCAAAACTCAAATGTTTATTCGCTTCATTGAAGAGTGTTCTTTTGTCAGTGATAAGGATGCAAGCCTTGCGTTTTTTGATGACTGTGTAGATAAAGTAAGCATGTCTTCATGTGCATATAGTACTTTAACTTCTGTTTCTTACATTACCTGATACAGTACAAGCAGAATATATTTCAAGTGCAAGTTTATTTCTATTTTTAATTTTACTTCGTTTTTTCTAGCCACTGGAGCCTTCCACCTACCTTTTTGTTGGGCTTCATTTAATTTTCTGCTTCATGTTCTTGAAAGTGCAAATATAATATCATAAGAAATTAGAAGTGCTAATTTTCACATGTATGTAAGCTTCTGAAATACTGACCCCTCATAAAAAGTGTAATATTCTGACTTTAAAGTAGGAACTTTGAGATTCTTTATCAGAGAACTATATTCTTCAGTTAAAACTACAAGCATTTTTATAGATTATGTAATATTTCATACAGCCACTTAGGAATGGGGTTGATGAGCAGCACACTAAAAGATATATAAAGTATTCTCACCATTTATTTTTTTAATAATTATAAACAGAAATTCCTTGACTTGTTTTTAAATAATGTGCTGGCCAGTTCTTTCTAGTAGTAATTCTCTAGTTAATCTTAGAGAATTTTTAGAAGGCTTGTACTAGAAGTAAATAATTAAATCTTTATCAGTTCTCCTTTCATTCATACTGCTGTCACTTGCTATCCCCAGTTCAAAACCAACTTGCTGAACAAAATATTTTAAATACAGTGCTTGTATTGATACTCTTCTCTTGGATGAGAATATTTTTCTAATGAACGTGTTATCAGATATTGATAGATACAAAGTGTATGGGTTTCTTAAAGTAAGCAAAATTTTATTATGCTGTGTCACAGAAGCTTTGCATAAGCTGACATTTTTTGTGGGTTCCGTTACTCACCTGTTGTGTTGAAGTAAAGGAATGCTGTGCTATCTCTTGCTATGCTGTTCTTGTTTGTAATGAGAAGAAAAGGCAATTGTTAAGGGTTATTTCACAAGAAGTATGAAAGTGGAACACAATCACAATCTCTTTTTTTCTTGAAATAAGCTTAGAACTTCTGCTGGACTAGAGCTCACAGACTATTGGAATTCATGTTCAAAGTGGATTTCTTTTTCAGTCTTCTATAAAAGTATCACTTAAATTTTTAAAAATCCTAAGATACTTAAAAGAAAGGTCCACATTAGTATAACGTTGAGCACTGTGAAAAACTAATTTTCTAAAAAGTATGGGTATATTATCTTTTAAAAATTTATTATATTTCCAAAGAGGGTCTAAAAAAGAGTTTTGAGGCTGCTTGAAATTTTTTTTTTCTTTACTCTTTGTTTTCAGAAGAACTGAACTGAAACCTGTAATCTTATACCCCTGTTTGGGTCTATTGTAATATGAAAGAAATTTGTATTAATATTATAAAAAATTCCACATCAACTTGTCATCTTACAGGCTACCTGTAACATTCTATTCTGGGATGCTAATGTTTAAGTAATGTACGTGTTGTCTGGGATTTCCTGTAAAGTAGGTCACCTGCTGTTTGTTTCACAGGAATTAATACTGAAGACTATGAAAACTGATATTTACAGTTCCTATTTATGGCTATTTCTGCTATGAAAGTGCAGAAGAGCTAAAAGGAGTTGTTTTGAAATCAAATCCAAAAGCAGTTAAGTTTGAGAGAATGGGGAACCTGAGGCACTGGAATTATTGTGAATTTAGGATTTGATATGGCTTTAAAATTGTTTGTGAAATTAATTTTTCATTGATATGAGGGAGTGGATCCCATGTAGGATTTCTTTGAACAATGATATATTGGCATCTTCTCTTTCCTCCTTCTGTTTTTAGACTTGTCTTTTTTCTGATACATAAAAAATCAAAATATTGATGTATACCAAGGACTGCTGTACAAACTAGAGCTTTAGCCAAGATGCTAAAGTCCTTTGACCAGATACCAAATTTGAATTATTCCAAAAAGCGACTATATATAAAAAATGTCTTTCAATAGGTTAACCTGAAAGGGTGTGCATGAAAGAGTGATGTCATGGATTGAATGATGAAATAATGCTTTTTTATGGGTAGTTATAGGCCACTGGGTTGAGACAAATTTTACGTCTCACTTTCACACTAACTGTGAAATTAGCTTAAATTTTATAAAATAAAATTTAAGTCCTGCCTCAAATAATTTATAAGAATAATTTGAGCTGAAGAGTAATCTCTTCAACGTGTTATTTTATCCTATACACCAGCACCAGAGACTATAATTAATTACCCATTTTTGTCTACTGAAAGATACATTGTCGTTGTCTCATAAGCTTCCATTTTTCCAGGAATTTAAAAATTTACCTCAATTTAATACATATGTAAGCTACTGGCTTTATTATATTTCACCGGTGAAACATGTAACTGTGGGGTCTTTACATCCTTACAAGTAATTAAATTGCCAAGTAAGGTTTCGTTTATTTCTACTTTTCAGGAGCCGTATGTTCTTGCTACTTGGCTAGTTTGATTTGCTAATACCTTCCATCTGTCTCGTGCAGTAAAATCTGTAATTAGAACACCTCTCTATATGTTTATCAAATTTTAAATATTCAAGAATTCTACTGAAACTACTTGAGATATTTCCACCTCGCTGGAGAGAGAGAACTGTGAAATATGCCACTTTTTGTACGTTAATTCTCTGCTGCTAAACTCTAAAGGCATGAAGAACATGCATCCTTGGGTTCCATAGGTTGCTTATGCATTTCTTTGAAATAACGTACCATTTGGCTGTAATTTGGTTGCCATTTAAACTACTTAATGGCTATAAATGTAAAAACTGTGACAGTATTTGAACTGAACAGTGGGGCTTTCAATATGTGAATTACGAGCGTGTTCTGTGCACTATGAAGTAACAACATTTTGATATTGTGAATTCTTTGAGATGAAGATGTGGCTCATCCCCCAAGCAGAAGCAGTGTTTCTGAGGTATTGGAGGAGGCAAAAGTGGTGACAGAAAATCAGAGAAAGCAATACAAATACCAGTACAAGTAGCAAGTTAAAGGCTCTTGGGTGGAAAGTAATACATATTATATTTGCTCTGTTCCTAGTGGTTTTTGTAATGGAACGGTACCAGTAGGAAGCTTGTAATATGGGGAAAGGCTTGTCTGTTCTTTTTCTCAAAGGGAAACATTTCATAGTCTCCCAAGATCATTTTTGGCATGGCTGAGTTTTGCTTTGGTTCTTTATTTTTGTCTCAAGCAATGGAATGAAATTCTTTCAGTAAAATTGTTGCACAGTTTTCTCTTGCTTGACCTTGCAGTTTTGATGATTGCAATTTGCTTGGAGCCTTGGAGTATGTGTCTGCTGCTGTCATTAAAGCCAAGCAGCATTAATTTGGGAAGTGCAAGTTTCTCCTCCTCTCTGCAACAGCCAGGCTAGCAAAGCAAAGATTTATGGTAAAATTGCCAGTTACAAGCTGAAAACAAAACAAGTGCAGCTGTAATTTATACTTAAGGATACTACTATTACAAGTCACCTTATCTATGAACTGAATTTCTGTCTTAGCTATGAGAGACAGGAATACCCAATATGTGCAAATATTTTCACATATTAAGGTGAGTTATCTGAAAGAAAAAAAATATAAAATCAGTTACCCTTCACCTTTTCGACTAGGGTTTTTTTTAGACAATTGGATAATGTTTGTTGTTATTTTCAGTGATTAAAATAGAGAAAATAAAATGGCTCTTACTTTTCTTTAAATAAATAAATAAAATAAATAAATAAAACTTGAAATAAATTTCAAATTACTGCTGCAGTTGGAAACATAGTTCCATAAATAGTTGCATTCAGGAAGATTAACCTCTTTGTACAACTACTTAAAATATTTAACTGAAAACAGTCAATTTGGAGTATATCATTAAACACTGATTATTTTGTTGGGGTAAAGGTTACAAATGCAATGCTACACTTACTATTCTCATCACAACTTTGCAAGGAATCCTTACTTTCAGGATGCAATCCTTTGATGCTGGTACAGACTTGGCCCTGCTTGGCCATACATCTTTAACAGCAGAAAATACAGTAACACCAGTAACTACTTCTTTTCATAACATGCCTTTTCCAGGTAGATACGGACAAAACCGGGGAAACACGGCTTATAGAGCTGGATGAATCATACAAGAGTGAGCATACGGTTTTCATAACACCACCTGAGATCCCTCACCTGCCAAATGGTGAAGAGCACCCTCTACAATACAGGTAACCGAAGGACACAGGATTTGGGCTGGAACAGCTGCCTGTGGAGAGTTTAGTTTCTGGGTTCTTGTGATAGCCATGCAGTACAGACCTTTCCTGGCCCTTTATGTTGCTCCAGTAAAAATGTGTATGTAAAATTCCTAGTGTGCCAGCTCTTTTGAATTTTTAATTATTTTGGGTGTGTACACACAGAAAAAATAATGCTTAATAAAGCTGGCTGTGTGTTCACATTACATTGTGTGAGCTATTGACATGTTTTAAGGTTAAATTTGAAATTAATGGACCCAGTCTGTTGGTCTGATGCTACTGCTGATAACAATCCAAGCTGCAGATAGTACATTTCCAAGAACCACTGAAAACTGGTGTTACTAATTTAGTAATTATGTCAAATGAGTTTAGGTACTGGTTTCTTTATTAATTCTGAGAACCATTTTAAAATCTAATTTAATCTTTTAGATAGTTTGTTCATATTGTTCATATGATATTGTTCATATTGATTTTTATAAACCTCTGTCACATGATGCTCACTAGGGACGAAGCCACACGTTTATTATTATTTCTTAATTAACTGGAATCAATACTAATGCATTTGACACATTAATTAAAGAAAACACTATGAAAGCAAATTTATTTATCCATTTAAGTTGCTTACACTGAAGTAACAGGTTAAGAGATTGTGCAGGCTTATGAAATCACACAGATGGGTTAGTAAACCACTTTGTTAACGGGGCCTTTAAAGGTTTATTTCTGTGTTTTCTATTTCCTCTGTAGCTTCTAGTGCAACTGTGTAATTGATTTTGTTTGCTGTTCTGTAACATGTTTACTTTGGAACTGCCTTACCGGAGTTAAGTGACACATTTCTCTTACAGCTATAATGGATTTCCAGTATTAAAACTAGATCTGTTTGAGCGACCTGAAGGATTTCTCACAGCACCAAATAATAAACTGTCCTCAAAAGCCAGTAGTCCCAACAGCCCATCGCCGATGTTCAGAAGAACCAAACAGGTACTTGCAGATGTTCTTGGAGCGTGAGGCGCTTTGGGAAGTGGCAGCTTCCTGCCTTCAGCTAGAGTTTGGCTGTGAAGCCTAATTAATGGTTCTTCACTGTTACAGTGACTATAGGATGGCCCTGCTAATTGTTCTTTGGATGTTTACCCATGGTTCTTGCCTACACTGTATTGCCCAGGGTTTCTGTACACAGACTTTGTCATTTGCTGTGCTGTCCCTCTACCTTCTGCCACCTTCTTATGTTCTCCATGAGCGTCAACTGTTGGGCTTCCATATCCACTGTTCGATTGCTTTTCACTGTCCAGGACTTTGAGAGGTTCTAACTTTCAAATGTCTCTTTAAAAATGCAGACCAAAAGACATAAATTGAAAGAAATGCAAGTCTTTAGGAGCAGAATAGTGCACAGCAACTGGTTTTGGTGTCGCTCGCTCTGCTTTCATTTTCCTTCCTGCTTTGAGTGGGTGTTGATATGAATGTTGCGGTTTCTGTGGGTGTAATGATCCGTGTTTGGTTTGTAACATGTAGGTTTGTGTAATGTATGTATTTAAATGTGCACAAATAATCTTTATGATTCTTTACAGGAAATTAAATCTGCACATAAAATCGCAAAGAAGTACTCCTCCATACCCCAGATGTGGTCCAGGTGTTTGTTACGTCACTGCTATGGTCTTTGGTTTATCTGCCTTCCCGCATACGTGAAAGTCTGCCATTCCAAAGTCAGGGCTCTGAGAACTGCCTATGACGTGCTACAGAAAATGCACACCAAAAAAATAGATCCACCTGATGAGGTAAAATAAGTCAACCCCAGAACTCCAGAAACAGCCCATGGGGTTTATTGAGTGGAGTCTGTGTTTGATTATAAAAGCACAACACAAACTTTTGTGTATTTTCAGGTGTGCTACCGAGTACTCATGCAACTCTGTGGACAGTATGGCCAGCCTGTGCTGGCAGTGAGAGTGCTTTTTGAAATGCAGAAAGCTGGTGTTGACCCTAATGCCATTACTTATGGCTACTACAATAAGGTAAGTATTTTTGAAAGAGGGCAGAATAATATATGCTCTTTTATCCAGGCAAAAAGAAGCAAGCGAAATAGGGGAGCAGTTTGGATGTAATTCTGTCACTACTCGTAACTGGAAGAAACACAAGACAAAATAATTGTGTTGTCTGTATTTTTATAGGTTTAGAAATCTACTTTATAGCTGCCAACGTAACCCAATCTGAAATTTAAGTTAATTATTTCACACCTGACTGTTCCTTAAGATGACTTTGTTTGACTTTGATGTTTCCAAAACAGGCCGTTTTGGAAAGCACCTGGCCTTCAAGCAATCGAGGTGGCTATTTCCTGTGGATGAAAATACGAAATGTTGTTTTAGGAATAGCACAGTTCAAAAAAGCATTGAAAAAGCTACCAGCAAGCACCTCACATACAGCTATTCCTGGTAGAGTATTCACATCCTTTTCTATTTTAGTTTCATGCTGATAAGATAATTATTTCAAAAAGCTTTCTGTTGTGAATTTGATGTTAAAGCCGCTTTAGAGGGGGGAGGGGAAAAAAAAATCTTGTGTCATTTTTAAAAAAGGGGGGGGGGGGGGATGTCTTCGAATCCAAAATAATCTACTCTTTATTTATTGTATCAGCTGTTTATGGAGACAAAATATGAACCTGAAACCAATGTGATAATTATCCTCAGTCATACAGTAGCCAATCTTATGACTGACAGAAACTTCTATCGAGCCTTGCCTTTTTTTTTTGTTTTCCCCCTTTTTTGATGTTAGTGAAGAAGCAACTAGAGTTTGGAAAAAAACCCCTTGAGTTTGTAGTACTGCTTGCAAGTTCTGTGTGCCAACTGAAACTGTCATATTTCTTTTTATCTACAGTATAAGTACAATATTTGAGGCTAAATTCCAGTAAAGATAAGTGATACTCAAGTGGCCATATTATCATGCTGCTGATTACCTGTAGTTTGTCTTTTTTTGTAGGTTATATACTTTTCACAGTATTTATAACTTACTACTAGTAAAGCTAGATAATACTTTTTAACTATCAATACCAACAATATACGTAGCTTAGTCATAGCTGTCCTTGGAAGACCTTTACAATATACATGTATAAACATATGGAGTTCATCTGAATTGTCTTTCAGGGTCCCTTCCAACTAGGGTTATTCTATGATTCTATATGGGCAAATAGATCTTTGCCCTGACACACAGAATAGATATGATGGCCTTATAGCTAGAGTATTTCTCTAGGCTCAGGAGACTCCAGTCCTACTTCTGGCTCCATCACTGACCTGGTTGACCTTGAACAGATTTACTGTTCTTCATGAAGTTGACCTTCCTGATTAAACCCTTTTGAAACCCATCTGTGCAAAGCACTATATAAAAGTTTAGCTATGTTGGGCACAAGACAGACCATGTAAACTAAGGAAGTGTAATTATTCCTTTACTAAGTAACTGACATTTATATACTTAATGATATTTGCTTTTGATATCACCTGATTTATCAAGATTTCTTTCTGTGAAATAACATAACTAGAATGCATGCTGACTCTTCAGGCAATCCCAAAAACTTTCCCATAAATTTCAGAATATTTTGATATTTTAATAATAGCAACAAGGTTTTTTATCCTCTCTGTAGAGATGTAATGCAGCATCTTTAGGGAAAAGAGGGAAGGAAGCTGACTTTCAGCCGTGTTGTACAGTCTTGGTCCTGGCCAGCTGCTTCCTATTATCTCCTAAACTGCATGAGAATAAACTCTCTAAAGATGCTGTGGGACTGTCCAGGTTGTCCTGGACAAAGGACACAGAATGCGTGTGACTTGATGGGCTCAGTAGTACTTACAGCAAACAAACTTTCTTATCTGCTTTCTTAATTGCTTAATTTTATGTACTAATGCTTTATAACAACACAGAAGAGGAAAAACCATTTTAGTGTTAAGTAAATTATGTTCTTGAAATCAATCAATCAATCAGACTAAATTAGTTACACTCGGGGGCAGTATTTTTCTTAAGAATGACCAGATAGTGGCTTGAATGCTTGAAAGGTTTTTTGGGGGTGGTGTTGATTATTTTTATTTTAAATTTAATCTTATTTTGCAAGCAAACTCATGATTGCTGCTGTCTTGTTTCAATTTTTTTACTTTCTAGAGTAAAACCATAAGAATTAGATGCATTGCCTCTGAGAAACGTACAATGCTAAAATGAAACTGTGTTTAGATGCCTCTTAGAGTTCTTGAAAAGATGTGACATTTTGATAAAATAAACCAGGCAACAGAAACAAAGACAAGCAGTGCTTTAGTACAGTATTTAAAAAGAAATGTTGCAAATACCCCTTAAATTTCATCCTGTAGAGCATCGCTTCAATGTTTGTACTATAAAAGTAAGCCAACCATTTTTCTCACTATTTTGGTGGTAAAATATTCACTGTTAATTGGAATATAGTTGATAAGAGGCCTTTGAATTACTGTACATACTCAGTTTATTCTGTTTAACAATCTCACACTATTACATACCATAATTGTCTTTTTCTGTCATTGTTACGGTGGGACTTTCAGATTTGAGCAATAACACATCATTCAAAGAAGAAGCCAGGCCGGGGAAAACTTGTCTTCAAGATATACAAGAACAAAAAGAGGACAAGAGAGAGAGTGACTCCAGTTCTTGTAAGTATCTTGTGAATACAGATTTCTAGTTCATTGTGGATAAATAGGGATTTCAGCAAAAGCTAAGTGGGGCAGTTGATTTTTTTTTTTTTACAGTGAGTGTATGTGATAACTCCAGTCTATGCCGTAAGTTCTTTTAGATAACCAGAAAATAACATTTAGAGAATAGTATAACTGTTAAAATTACAATTCTTTTTTCCCCTGCTCTGTTTCAAACAAGTGATAATGGTAATACAAAGGCTTCATGGTAATTATAGCCTAACGTTTTTGTCTTTTGAAATTAAATTGCTTTATAGGCATAATCTACTGAAAGCCTTTTCTACCAATCCGTTTGCTTTACGAATCCCTTAAGAGGAGAATCTTTGCAGGTCTGTGAGAGAGATCTAAATTACTCAGCTCCCTGGAATTATCAAAATTTAGGATATGCATCAGAAATGAGAATGACTTTGGATTTTCTGTGGACCTTTTTTTTTTTTCTTCAGGTTTTACATCTGCTGCTCGTGATTCCCTTAACTGCAGTTGAGCAGCATAGACTTTATGCAAGCATATAGCAGATCAGATGGTGGAGTAAAAGTGTAGAAGTTTTATAGATTCCCATATACATTAATTGAAAACACTCTTCATAATAAATGTTCTCCTAATAACGTAACTAAGTTCTTCAGTGTGTTTTCCCCTCATTTTTGAGTTAACTATCCCCTTGTCAATTAGAAGTGGTGTAAAAGTATGAGAAAATGTGGAAAAAATTTTTTGCTGCAGTCGTCCTTCCAGCATTAGTATATTCTTTGCTTGAAAATTTGTGTGTTTCCCACGATGATAGGAACACACCTGTAAGATGTCAGGCAGATGATTTAGGTTTAATGAAACTTTTGAGGACACAGAAAATATGAATGCTGCTGGAAGCTTGTATTATTTTTAGGGATAATTAAAACAGGTTTGTGGCTCTCTATAGTAATATTATGTGCTGAAAAGATTTTTTCTGGTTTGAATACAACTTGAAAATATTTTGGGTAGCCACCTGACAAAAGACTTTGTCGTTCATGTCTAAAAGAGGTGAATATAAACAACTGCAATGTTTGTTTTGTCTTGTGTGGTCCTGGGGGTAATGAGATCTGTCTGAAAATAGGTTTGTTGTCCCTGAGCTCTTGCAAAGACAGGCATAAGAGTATTTTCTCCTGCCTTTGCAAGTGAACAAGGGTGATCTTAGTCTCCACAACCACCACAAATTTTGGTATGCAAGTACTGATTACTCTCTGTACAGAAGCTTATGGAACTTTCAGTTATTTAATTCCTGGAATTACTTTTATATCTGCGTCTCAGTTGTTCCAGCTTGAAAACCTCTGTCCAAGTAGATACCAGCATGTGCATCGTGGGATACGTACAACTTGCTGTCACTTAATCCTGCATAAAGCATCTAGGAACTAATGGAAACTCGAGATTTAAATTAGGTTGCTTTGATTCTAAAGAGCTGTCTGTCCTTTTCTGTGTCCAGTGTCTGAAGTGGAGAGCACAAAAGGGAGTGGTGACTGCCTACCAAAACTGAATTATCAGAACTCAAGTAATGAGAAAGCCACTTCCAGCATCGTGCGGCTCAACGGTACGGTTGACAATACCATAGCAGAAGCCACCACAGGTGAGTGGAAGAGATTTTGGTTTTTGTGCAGTTTTGTCAATGTATATTCCATTCTAACAAAAGCTCTAAGTAGCGTGCAGAAGTTCTGTTGATATAATGGCAGTGGCTGATGAAATTTGTGAGTTTAGGTTAGAGTTTGTGTGTGCTGTGTCAGGGAGATGTCTGAATATTCTGCACTTACAGATTTTTTTTCCTGTACCTTTTTTTTTTTTTTTCTATGGTCAACATCTGCTTGGAAAACTTCAGGTCTTGTTTTTTTCTTATAACCTCCATCAACTAATAATTTCATTAAGGATGGACAAGAGGTTTCTCTGGAGTACTATTAAAAGAAACTTTCAGACATGTTCACATGTCTTCAGTAATGTCAAATATGGTTATTATAATGCTGTCAGCTGTGCTTGAAGTAATTAGTATGATAGTTTAATGTCTGCATCTTTATGCTCTGGCAAAACAATGCAGATTTCACTAACAATAACTTCTTTTGTTGGTTCTATTTCTAATTCATCAGGTTAGAAAATGTGGGGGTTTTGCCACTTCCTAGATATTTTGCTGTCCCAAGCTTTCAAACCTCTTAATAGTGGAGTATGCCTCCAAAAGAGGAAGTTAAACACATCTGAGACTTTCTGGATGGTGTCTCTCAAAGTTCTTTCGGGTTGTATGATTTCAATATTTTATTATCTCACCCTTCCTAAAAGTTACGACTTTCTGATTGGTGTCTCTCAAAGTTCTTTCGGGTTGTATGATTTCAATATTTTATTATCTCACCCTTCCTAAAAGTTACGACTATGGTCAACTCAACTTTTCAACCAGTAGCACGATACATAGAGAATTCCTTCTCTGTGTTGTAAATTATTTGAAAGATGAGACAAATTTGCATCCTTTTGTAATTTTTGTTTAGGTTTTTTGCATAGCAAGAAATAAAGCGCCTTGTTTCATCTGTTTTTCAGAGAGTTCTGTAGGATTGCTGTTTACATCATCTTTTGAAGATGCCAATGAAGCTGAAGTTATAAAAAGTAAATCCTTAAGGAAGAGGCATAAAAGCGCGGTAGAACCTGACTTAAGGGAGATACCGTGGGAAAGCAGGAACCGTAACCTGAGTGGAGATGGCTTAGTAGGACTCATGATAAATAGAATAAATCAGGAAGCAAACCCTGGAGAAATCGTTGAAAAACTAGGAGCTGATGCCAAAATCCTATCGAGTGCATTGCAGAAAAGCATAAGGCCAAAAACTCTTAATATCAGAACTTCGTCTTTAGGATCTAAGAGAGAAAGCCTGGAGAAGGAATCTAGTGATGAAGACGTAGCTTTTGATGGCAGTTTTACAGATAAAACAGAGTCTCCTGTTATCTTTGATCTGGAAGACTTGGATGCAGAACCTGAAACATCTACAACGGTGAAACCGTCCAGTGAAAAATCTAGAAAGCTGCAAAGAAAGAGCAGCTTTCCAGTAAAGCCAGTTGAAAAGACAGATGTTGAAACTGGATTTGACCCGTTGTCTCTGCTGGTTGCTGAGACCGAACAGCAGAAAGAGGAGGAGGAGGAGGATGATGATCGGAGTGTCTCTACTCCATCTGCAAGACGAGATTTAGCTGAGGAAATAGTCATGTACATGAACAACATGAGCAGCCCTTTGTCCAGTCGTGCCCCAAGCATTGAGTTGCAAAAACCCTACGATGACAGAAATGCCAATAAAAAGAGTCCAACAGTGATCCAACCTTGCAGGAGGTCCAGCCTTCCCCCCAACTCCCCGAGGCCATCGAGCCTTACCAAATCCAAGAGTTACCACACAAGATATGAAGAAAGGCCAAGAGACCGGCTTTGGTCCTCCCCAGCTTATTCCCCAAACAGCCCAGCAAAGGAACAGCCGCAGGATGCAACTAGTGCATTAACACTTGTGTCTTCACCATCGTTCAATTTGGATACGCTCCTAACACCTAAGTTTGACGTTCTAAAAAGCAGCATGTTTTCTGCTGGAAAAGGGGTTGCAGAGAAAGCCAGCAAGTGGTACTCGAAATTTACAATGTATGCTGCATCCTCAAAGGTAAATTTTTATAATTACTATTTCCCCTTCCACATCCCAAAACTGAATTCCTATAAATTAAGGAAAAAGCTTTACAAAGTTTTAATCACTGACTCTTCGGTGATGAATGCCCTGTTTGAATGACATGTGTCATGGTAGACTACGTGCATTAAGTTGTTTTAAAATGAGGGTCCTGGCAATTCAAACGTGATTATTGTCCTGAACCAAAGAAAATGTTGGTCTAGCATGAGTTCAGAGTATATTTAAGGGAAAAATTTAAGTATACTCTAATGTGTTGACAAGGCAGAGAAGACTGCTCTGCTTAATTTACCTAAAGAAAAAATATTTAATTAAATGATAATGGTTTTAATTCTTTACTGCCTTTATGAAAAAGGGGAAATCTGCTTGTATTGATTACCAAAGTGATTTTAACCCGACTTTGAAATGAGGTCATTTTGCTTCTAATTCAATCCAAAACTCACTTCATTCCCACTCCTTAGGAATCAAGGCAGACGGTGTATTGTCCTAATGTGCTTAAAACCAATCTGAGATGAACTGAAGCTTTAATGATGCCTTGCGTATCCCTATGTATTCTTAAGGCTGCTGATAACTTATAGCAACAGTGGGAAAAAGTTATAGGATTAAAAAGTTTCCATTTACATGTCTCTTTATTAGAAGAATCTGTTAAAAAGAATCCCCATGTAGATATTTAACCCTGAGAGAAACTTGCCTTGTTTCATATTGGTTCTGAACAGAGGCCTGAGCCGTATGATTTTCCAAGGAGGGAAGGTCATGCCTTGAATTTACTGAGACACAGAAGGCTGACCCTTATTTTCAGAAATACTTTCGCTTTCCTTTTCTCAATGAAATTCGTTTTCTTAGGATCAAAATTCAGACCGAGCAAGTATTTCATCTCTTGGAGCTCTGGACTCAGAATCTACTTCCCTAACTGATGAAGATGTCTGCAATGACTTTGAAAGTGCTTCTCCTCAGGAAAATACATCAGAAATTAAGGGAATTGGCCTCAGCAGGACAAGCCTAGAAAGCTCAGCTTCCCATGATGGCTCAGCAAAACAATTTGACCAGTGTGGTAAGAGGCAGCTTTTGCATTTCATTCATCAATCTGAACAAAAATATTCCAGTTCTAGAAATAGTTCTTTTGTAATTCTCAGTTTGGGATCATCCTAATCATTAGTCCTTTTTGTGGAAGAAGTAAATTTTTCTTTTCATACCTGCAAAGTATTACTCATGACCATATCTGTAGGCATTTTTATTGTAGAACATTGGTTTGGGTGTTCTTTCTTGTGGAACAATGTGCATAGTAACATCCTGTCCCTGAATATGTTTCTGGATGCTACAGCTGTGCAAATGGGGCTTTGAGCAACCTGGTCTAGTGAGAGGTGTCCCTCTCTGTGGCAGGGTGGTGGAACTCGATGATCTTTAAGGTCCCTTCCAACTCTAACCATTCTGTGAAATGAGAGACCCTTTGGGTCCTTCTGTATTTGTGTAATCACCTTATTGTGTCAGCTGTTCAGCTCCAGAAAGCACTTGTAAAAACTTTCAAATGGTAACTTAATTAGTTTAGGGGGCTTTTTTCTAAAAATGGTAAAAACTGGTTTTGGAAAATTGTTAACATTTTCTATAAGCCACTGTTGATTATCAGAGAGACTTTGTATTTTTTTTTTCCTAATCTGTGCTGGATAACTGGGAGTGACTTAACAACAGTTCTGTACCGTTGCAATTACAGAGCACAGTTTGTTAAGCTGAATCAGGGTGAGAGGAAGATCCTCCCTACTTAGGTCCCTCCACTTAGAAGACCATGCCCAAATTGGGCTTCCCAGCTTGTGGCATGTGGAGGAACTGGAGAGGGGCAGTGGAGGCTGCACTCATGGCATTGGGGCATCCCGAGGCTGAGGGGAGCCTGCCAAAGAGAAGGGTTGGGATTCTCTGCAACCACAATCAACACCTTTTACTCTTCCCTACTTTGTATCCGTTCAGAAAGAGTGGGTATGAATTGCTTCATCTGTGAAATTTGTTTCCAAGCTACCAAGTGCTGTAAAAGAAGAAAACTGAACATATGGAAATCCTGTGTTGGTAGATGTTATTTTTGCCATTGGTGGTGCTGGACAGATGGTGGCCTCACA
>BJBW01001476.1:0-29994 GCA_004320125.1 Scolopax mira | reverse complement strand
CTTAATAGGTTCTCTTTCAAAGTTCCCGTTGCCTGACAAATCAGAGCTGATATCTTCTTGCAGTACAAGTAGTACCAGCGTGTTTCAGAACTACGCTATGGAGGTACAGGAGGATTTATTGATTTCAACTAATACACTGAAAGCCTCTGTCTTTACATATAAATGCAATCTGGATTTCTGTTAAAGTTCAAAGCTTAAAGCTAATCCACTGAAAGAAAACTATTCCTGCGACACAGTAGGTTTCATTTCAAATCCTGCTCTTGAGGTGTCTTTATTCCACTCACATCTCTTGGCTCTCAAAGCTTCAATTCTCAAGAGTTTGAGTTCAGGCATCTAAATCCCTTGCACAGCTAAATTTGCCTGAAGTTAATATACCAAGTCTTAAATAGCACCGTGCATTTAAAAATACGGAGTAGATAACTTGCTATTTGTTGTTGTACCTTCAAGTAAAATCATTTTGCTTTCCACTATTACACTGCTTTTGGGTGACTCTTGTGTTCTTTCTTGGGTTTTTTGTTTGTTTGTTTTAGTGGATTTGGCTGAATGACTGGTCATTTTAATCTTTTTTTAAAAAATCTGTTATACTGGCAGTCACTACAGAAGAAGGTTTAAATTCTAAGAATAATTTATGTAGCTGCATAAATATTCCTGTACTATACATGTTTGCAAACAGGTTACAAATTACGTGTTCTTGTTAATAAAAATATAATTGAATTCATAGCTAGTTTTAGTCTGAGAAGCAGTGGAAGGATCACCTAACCCGCTTCGCTTGTGAAATAAGTGTATTTTAACTTAGTTTTGGATCCCAGTCCACTTGCTACAATAGAGAAAAGACCTGTATTTAATAAATTTTTCAGACAGTGTTTATTCCAGTCATTTACCATATCAGGTGTCTGCTAATGCAGATTGGATTTAAGATTTAATAGTTGTTCTGAAATAGATAAGGGTGAACCCAGATGTTCCAGCCTAAAGCCTGGGGATGTAGCTGAACTTGTATGGAAGCAGCAGGCAATGTCCATCTAAGGGCAAAGGTTTTGGCTGTAGTTTAAGCTGCTTTGTAGAAGAAAAATAGTTTGGAGAATGTGTAATGTTCTGTTACCTGCAGGTCCTCATCTCAAGCTGTTCACGGTGTCGAACGTGTGACTGTTTAGTTCACGATGAAGAAATCATGGCAGGTTGGACAGCAGATGACTCAAATCTCAATACCACGTGTCCATTCTGTGGAAATTTATTTCTGCCTTTTCTAAGCATAGAAATCCGAGATCTTCGGCGACCTGGACGGTAATAGTATGATTTGACTTTTCCTCAGTTCTGAGTGCTCATAACTGTGGAGTAGTTTTTGTTTGTGTTTAGATAACATTAAGCACTTGCTTTCCCTGCAGTTATTTCCTGAAGTCCAGCCCTTCTACAGAAAACATGCAGTTCCCATCACTTTTTACGAATCAGAGTGGGAAGTCCTGTAACACTGCAGCTACCGTTGGTCTTACTACATCTCTAATGTCTGTTCAAGAGGATTTAAATTCAAATAGGTAAACCTGCATTTTCTGTATAGAAATTACTCAGTCTCTGAGGGTGTACATGTATTCCTCACCAACAGAAATAAATTTCATAAGATGCTGTCTGAAGAGGAGGAACTAATTTGAGAGAGAATCTTGTTGCTGCCTCTCCCTTATCCCTGAGTTGGCCACCTCGTGCTTTTTCAGTGTGATATTTACTGTTTCATCCCTAATATAAAAAAAATCTTGTAGACATCTGTAATTCTGGAAATTCTGTGAAATCTTTTGGGAAGTTTGTGTTTGTTTATTCTCTCCAGTGCAAGGGGGTATAAAACTTGCACTGTAGCATGAACAAGTGTGGTGGCTGACAAGGCAGAATTTGATGTGTCAGACTGATTATTTCCCATTTATTTTTGTCTGCTTGTGTACTCAGAGTAAAACTAAAAGCTGAGATTCTTAAACTTTTTTTTTTTCTTCCTCTCTCTAGCAAATCTAAGCAGCATGACAATATTTGTGCCAGAAGTATCCAGATTCCCTCAGGAAGAAGACAAAATACCTCTGGGTCAGAATGTACAAGTCACCCTGTAGCAAGGAGTGTCAGTACTTTTGGTCCGTTGGAAGAAGATGAGAAGGAAAACCAGAAGATCAGCCATATCATTCCTACTGGTAGCCTCCCTGCTACTTTGCAAGGACCAACAGTGCGTATTTTTTCTGCCTTAATTATCATTTTGAGTGATAAATGAGAGAAATGTGAAGCAGCATGAATTAGGAGAACAGAATTAACCATCCCAAATTACAAGAAATGCTAGGTTTTATTATTGAAACCTCTATTAGTTGTAGCTTTTAAGTGTTGGTGTTTGTTTAGGGAACAAAAGCATTCATAAGACTTTGTAAAAACAGTTACATTCCAGCTAATGACTTTTTTCTTTACCACAGGATTCCTTGGGCCTAGAATGGCACTTGCCTAGTCCTGATCCCATAACAGTTCCTTATCTCAGTCCTCTGGTGGTATGGAAAGAGCTCGAGAGTTTACTTGAAAATGAAGGGGATCATGCAATAACGGTGGTGGACTTTGTAGATCACCATCCTATCGTGTTCTGGAATTTGGTGTGGTATTTCAGACGCTTGGACTTGCCCAGCAACTTACCAGGATTAATCCTTTCTTCTGAGCACTGTAATAAAAACTCCAAGGTATGGAATCAGCTATGAAATACTGACACGGGAGAGAGGCTTGATTTCACATATAGGAAAGCAGTAGATAATCCAGTAACTCTTAGAAATGTGCCTTACAGTGTGCTGAACCCAGTCCTGAATTGGTAAAGAATGTGTCAACTGAAGGAAAATACGTGTAACTCCTGAACCTGGGCTCAGCAGTACTTGTGGGGGATACGTGTTTAGCTCGTACTAGTCACAGTTACAAAGAAGAAAAGTTCCACTTGGTTTAATTGCAGTTTGACTAGTTAAGCAGTAGAAGGAAGAAATGAGTTTTTAAAACTGTGGGGAGATACACAAGATACTAATTTGTTATGTCACTGACACCCTGTTCAGATTTAGCTTTCTCTGGTTTTACAGCAGTTTTAGTATTAAAGCTTTTTACCATGATGCAATTAGATTTAAAGATATGTTTTAATTTTTACTTTTAATGTCGTCTGTCATGGCTTTGTAATAAAATATCTTTATGTATGCATTCTCCTTTGCAGATCCCACGAAACTGTATGTCAGAGGATAGTAAATACGTTCTTATTCAGATGCTATGGGACAATATGAAATTGCATCAGGATCCAAGGCAGCCTCTGTATATTTTGTGGAATGCTCAGAGTAAGCTTTGTTACTTGCATTTTTCAACAAACAGCAAAATGTTGGTTTTATTGTTTGTTTGTTTTTTTTAAAGAACATTTTCAATTTTGAGCAACTGAAAAATGTGTTTTGGAAAAAAGATGTCTTTGTGGATAGTTCATGCAAGATACATAACTGATTTTTGATCATACTGCTTTTTGTCTTGCAGGTCAAAATCGCACTCTTTTGTTTGAGAGTGAGTGTTGAGTTTGGTGTTGCTATTCTCAGTTTCTGTCACTTGTTTTAGGAGGGAGGGTGGGTTTATGTTTAGCAGTCAAATGCTTGAACAAGTTTTGTTCCCAGCATTTCTTTTTCAAGTCATTGACCAATATCTCCAGTTGCTTTTTCTTCATTGGGAAGGGAGGAACAAGAGGGAATAATGTGTTTCAGTGATAAGCTCACTGAATTTACATTGATGGTTCATCCACGTCATTTGTTTTCTTATTTTTAGAATTTGCTTACTAAGAATTTTGTTGCCGGTGTTGGATCATATGCCTGAAAATAGCTCATGACCCATTACAGCTGTTGAGTTTTCTCCTATGTGTTTTTTGTATTTCTTATGTTGATATTATTTTGACTTCATGTTTATTGTTCTTCCTTCACTACATATATATCGATGTTTTCATGGTTTGCCTAGCTTCCCACCTTTTTTAAAAAAACTTTCTACTTCCTACACAAAGAATATATGTATTCTTACAGTATTTCTAATGTTTTTCAGCCCAGAAGTACCCAATGGTTCATTTGTTGCAAAAAGATGATGACTCTTTTAATCAGGAGCTCTTGAGAAGTATGGTAAAAAGCATCAAGATGAATGATGTTTATGGACCAATGAGTCAAATATTGGAGAGACTGAACAAATGGCCACATATTAAAAGACAGAGGTAAGAATACGACCATGCCTAATTGGAGCAAAGTTGGACAGCAATAAGGCTATTATGATATGAATTATATTTTCATAGCGTATTCTTTAAAGAAGCAGCACTGTTTTTCAGCAGTGTTCTCAAATTTATCATTCAGTTTAGTAAATATTATTCTTTTTTGTGATAACTTTCACAAACTTATATTAGAAAAAAAATTGGAGAAACTGTTTTTCAATTTTCTTCTCCCTCTTAGACCCAACTGTTTTCTTTTAAATGTTATTTATATATTAGTGGGGTTTTTTTAAAAGAAAAAACCCTTCACTTGTTCCTAGGGTGCATAGGTGGATTTTTTTTGTCTGTTTTTGTTTCCAGTAGAGAGCAGAAGAGGAGCTAGGGAGAGAGGTGAAGTCTCATACATAGGAACGTTTTTTCCATTAGCAGTTGAATTAGTGAATTCCCATGGATTTATTTTTCTGGCCTGCAATTACCGATTTTTATGTAGAATAGGATATATAGCAGCCTTTTCAACGGCTGGAGCATTGACAAGGTGTTTATTTGCTTGTCTGCCTGCTTTTTCAAGATAGTCAGTGGGTGCCAAGGACTTACCACGAGTGATGTCCCTGAGTGGGGAGTGCAGGGCATTCTCCAAAGGTCAGAAATGACAACACTTTGGAGATGGCAACAGGAATTCTGTCCAATGTTCCACTTTTCTTCAATCTGTTTTTTAGTTTAGATTGTGGTATATTATTGCAGTACATAAACCGACATTTCTTTTTACAATTTCAGGAGCCTTTACAGAGAAATACTGTTCCTTTCCCTTGTTGCCCTCGGAAGAGATAACATTGATATAGGTGAGTTTTGTAAATTATTGTGTTATTGTATATGAACACAGATGATGAATGTATGCAAACTACTTTTTCAGCTTCCAAAATAAGTTCCAAAAATAAATCTGTAGATTCGATGTGTGCCTTTCTATGGTAAGAGCTATAATGGGAAGAACTTCACAGCTATTTTCCACTGATGAGCATACGGGCTGTCATTGTATTTGGGTTGTGGTTTTGAGCACAGAGTATAGAAGTTGGTTTTTTTTATTTCTGCAGATGCTTTTGACAGAGAGTACAAGATGGCCTATGATCGTCTCACAGCCAGTCAAGTGAAGAACACTCATAATTGTGATAGACCACCAAGCACTGGAGTGATGGAATGCAGGAAGATTTTTGGAGAACCATATCTTTAAAAATGCCTAGATGAAGAGGTGAAATCTCTGATGTGTAGCTGTGTAAAATAACGACTTGAGTCACAAGGAACATCTCAGTCTTCAGTGTTCAAAACCGTGTGTACGAACGTACCGTGGCAGAAGGCCTTGGAAGAAATAGGCCAACCTACAGCTGTGGAAAAGGACAGAGTGAAAAATGGGCCAAATGTTATTTCCCTGTCCCTTGTCCTTTCTGCAAATCAAGGTGTAGAAAGGAAGATTCTAAACAAAATCAGTTGTTTAACTTGGGACAACAAATTACAGATCCCTTAGAAAAAAAAGAAAAAGAAAAAGAAACAAAACCAAAACGAAACCAGGTGGACAGAAACAATGCACTGAAACAAATGTGAGCGAAGTAAATTCTTCAAAATCTATTGTTTACATAGAATATTCATGATGTTATGAAGAGCATTCAAAGTTGTATTATACATATTTTAAATTGTTTATAGTAAGTTGATATTTTTTTAATTTTTTTAAATTACTGGAGTGAATTTTAAATGGACTTGCTGCATAAGCAATACAGTGCTTATTTTTTTGCAGTACACTGCTATTTATAGTAACTTGTCCAGTTACTTTTTGAAGAGTGATTTGTTTTTAAAGCGGAGTAGAAAATGTTAATCTTCACCCAGACTGTGCTCTAGATCCAGGGTTTCTCTCGTGCACACAAGGAAAACGTGTTACCACAGCAGTTGGAAGGAAGGTATGGAAAACTTCTGTACAGCTCTACTAACGAACACTCTGTCTCTGTGAAAAACACTTCTGTAGAAATCTCCTCCTCTTCACTCCCTGGTCAAGAGAAAGCACGTGGAAGAGTCCTGCAGGTTCCATCAGGAATTGGTCCATCTCAGCTGGTGGCATTTGTTAACCTCATTGCTGATGTGATGCCAAACAAATGCCAGCCTGCAGGAAGCTCTTCATAAACACGCTGCGTTCGGAGTCTTGGTGGATGTGTTGGAAACACACTAAATGTGACACATACATAATGCTAATCCAAAGCTTTTAACTGAAGTAGATAACAGCAAACGCGCTACAGGGAATATATAGGGAGAGTAACTTATTAGGGCATATTGTGCATAGTTATATGTACTTGGAATGTTTGGTCTCTATTTCACAGGCAAAATAATATTTTAATTTTTTTTTTCTGTGAAGAAAAACTCTGTCAGTCCTTGTGGTGGAGTCATGGCTTTTGACTCATGTTTTCTTGTTCTAGAGATTTAAAAAAACACGTTCTGTGCTCTCAGTCATATAGCAGCTCCTCAGCAGAAGGGAGGACAGAGAAAATACCAGAAGTCTTGTGTGGAGGTGGGAAAACAGACATTGAATTGTATCAAACACCCTAAAGAAATTAAATTACTTTTCCATTTAAGTAATCTTGATGGGGTTTCCAATTCTAATTTCTTTTAGTTGTTGATGTTATAACACTTCTGGATACCTAGCTGTTACATTAGTTGTTGATGTTATAACACTTCTGGATACCTAGCTGTTACATTAGATTTTATATTTTGGTCTGCCTACCAGCAGATCTTTTTAAAATCTCTTTAGTTTGCAGGTATAAAAATACAGCAATATTTAGTTAGGCAGAAAGGAGATATTTTAAAGCTCACATTTACTTTATTAAATGAAATAGACCAAGCCTCTTAGAGGCATAAATGAGAAGTAATGCTGCTGTAAAGCTCTGTGGAACCTCCTCACAGACCTCTGGAAAGTAGTAAGAAGATGCTGCCCTAAGGAGAAAGGATTTAAAACTTGTAGAGCTGCAGGTATATGCTGATGATAATTGCAAGATGCAGTCTTAGGTAATACCTCCTCTCTAATTCGCTGCTAATTATATAGCTGACCTTTTTCAAAGTATCCCCCCAGCCTGAGGTGGAGCTAGCAATGCTACACTTACCAACAGTTTTCACATTTAATTTATTTTGACAATTTGTAATACTCTCTTTCATACTGCCAGGCTTGCAAAGTATTCCTCAGGTGTGAAATACAGCTACTTTCCCCCTGCCCTGGCCCATGGTAGAGTGTGTATCAGTGTAGGGTGGCTACAGACCCCCTTCATTCTTCATAACTAATATGAAAAACATCAGGTTATTTTTTAACATTCACTGTAAGTAGGGATTCGTGTGCATGTGTGCTCTGCTCTGAGCAGTTACCTGCGCTGTATTTACCGAGGAGCAGTTGCAAACAGTAGTTGCTGTGTATATAAACTCCCCCCTGTCTGTGCTCTGTGTAAGGTGCACTTCCCTTCCCCGTCTCATCTCCCGCTTGGGGCAGCTGCTCTTTTACAGGAACTTGGAGCCATGAAGGAGGGCGAGTGCTTTTTCCAGAGCTGCGCCATGCCTTAGGGGCGCTGAGCTATGAAGGAAGCTTCAGGAAGCTTCACGCTTCCTATCCCAGCCCAGCAGAAGCGACTGGGCCCGGTCTGTGCCCCCCTCCCACCTACTGGGACGTAACTGCCCAACGCTTGGAGTACGGGGCCCGCTCTCTGCTTTAGCTGTAAGTACTTCCAACCACTTCATTCAAATAGCAACAGTATTATCAGCAAAGTATGTACTGTACCACGCAAAGGATCGTGCATCCCTCAGACAAACAATCTTGCATCCTCAGAGGCACTCCCCAGGCGTTGCTGGTTTTTGTTTGGGTGTGCTTTTAAGTTCCTCTACCGTGTAGTAGTTCATCAAGTGGAATCATTAGACTTAACGAATTGTTTTATAAGGTCTGTTGCAAGTCAGTCCGCTGTAGAAACAATATAATAAAATGTAGTTGGAATAGTGATATACTTTAAAGTGGGAAATTTTCCTCATTCAAGTCATAACGTTCAAAACGTAGGTCCCGAGGTGGATAGTTTTTAAGCATCATACAATTCAGTGTTGAAACAGTTTTCAAATCTCACCGTCCTTTATTAGAAAAGCAATTTGAGTCTATTTTCCAATACCGCAAAGATGGATAAAGAAAAATATTTGAGACGTATTTTCAATTTAAAATTTTATATGAACTGAATTTTCTCCTTTTGTGTACTAAATAATGCTTATGTCAAAAACCTGAAACAAAGGTTTTACATTTGCAGTGCAATATATATTTTGCTTTACTTATGGTTCCACTGAAATAATTATTGGAGATGGAAATACTGAAATGTGAATAGAAATTGTGCTGTTTCTCTGACACTGCTCACTGTTTCCCGTTTGGAGAAGGTTTGCTGTTGGTACAGTTACAGCCTGATGAATCAGACTTTCACCGCCCAATTAAATGATTTTTATACCCCAGGAAAGAGAAAATTCCTGCATGTAAAATCTTTGTATAACAAATGGGAGATGCAAATAGTAATTAACAGAGAGGGGTATTTCTGGGTATTATCTCACTGGGATTTAAAAATGGTACTTTGTTAGTCTGCAAGCAGCACTTTTTAAATGAATGGTTGTAGATTTGTAAATATGTAATGTTTAAATTTTATTTACCAAAAACCAGTATGTTGGATGTTTGCTTTGGTTTGTAGTTCCTTTAAAATATGCAAGTCAGTGTTCACAATGTTTAAGGTTTTTTGGGTTTTTTTTCTGTCTCATCCAAAAAAAAAGTTTTACAGTGAGTCAATAAAAAGCTTAAAATCTTTCTGTTTATTTTCATTAACGTTTTATTAGATGGATTAGAATGACAGAAACGTCTGCAACTCTTAACTACGTTGTTTGCTCATGTGAGGCGTTATTAACAATAAACCTGGCGGGTTTGTTGACAGTCGATGTCAGTGGCATTTTTTCATCCTGGTTATGTGGAAGTCAGCACTAACTACAAGAATTAGTGCTGGATACAATAATCCGTAAATTTCAGAGATTAGCATCAGGAGGAAGACAATATTTAAGCAATTGAACATCATCTTGTGGTATTTCTGATTCCTGGTGTTAGATTTATTAGCGGTAACGTGGTGTTCTAACCCCAGATGGTGTTGCAAGATCAGGTACGGGTTGAAAAGGAGCCGTATAGGGTACCTTTCAGGATTGCTCTGCAACTTTCAAACCCTGGGTTCTTCTGCAGGCAGAAATAATTCTTACTGCTTTGCTTTTGCCTCAAAAAACCTTACTATTGCATTTTCCTGCAGTCGTGAGGGGCAGCAAGAAGCCCCTGAAGTGCATCTCCTGCTCTGTGCCCGCTTTCCCAGAGGTGTGTGTCCAGGACCAGGGTGGCTGCTTTATCGTGGGGTTGGCTGCCAGGATGGAAACTGCTTCTGGGTAGGGAAGTCCTGGCAAAGCAGCTGCAGCACAAGCCTCAGGAAGTGCTCGTTGCTCTTATGCAGAGGCAGCTCACTCCTGAGATACAGGATGTGTTCACACAGGGGTTTTAAGCAGAGTAGTTCTGTAAGGACAGGCCACAGAGGTTTGATTCTGTACCCACTGAAGTAAAGTCCATAGATTTCAGTAGGTTTGAGCCGTTTACTGAGAAATTCAGAGTGTGTTTCTGAAAACATTTCTATAATGAGTGAATATTCTGTGCTGAAAATGAGCTCCATTGGCTCGAGGGGATCAGCTATACTGAAAACTTCACACATCTGGATCTTATCAACCTTCCACGAGTGCCTGAACGTGTATGTTAAGTGATACTGGTCACTTCATTTTCTGATCCTAAAGAAAAGTAGTAGAGGCTGACACACCGCTTGAGATTTATTATTTTTAGTATGTTAAAGATATTTTATTCTCAGTAAATTTGTTATAATTCTGGTTGCTTTTTTTTTCTCAGTAGAACAATTGCTACCTTAAACCCCTTCTGATTTTGATGCTTGGTTACATATGTCTGGAAGTGTCCAAATGTCATACAGATACCGGGCAGGATATTATCTTGTCTTCTAACATCACACTAATGATCAAAAACACGAAGTAAAGAGCAAACATCGTGAGCCCCAGCAGTTTGTTCATTTTCCATTTACATGCAGCGATTGAGATAATCACAAATAGGAGCATGAGGAAAAGGAGAACAATTGCACAAAACAAACCATTGCTACTGACTGCGACCGGGCTGAGTCCATTGAAGACAGAATAAAGGAACCAAGGAACTGGCAAACTGCAAGTAAAGGAAAAAGAATTGAAATAAATGTTTTAAAGCAGTTCATTTTCTGCATCATAACTGAGCAATTCTTCCAGACTGTGACAGGGAAAAAACCCCACATGATTACTTTCAGTATAACTCAGCATGAATCTAAAATGGATGTTTTCTGTGTCAAAAATTGCATTGGGATAATACTTGCTCTATTATAATGCAATCCAAGGATCTAAAAGTGGTTTTAAAGTAATACTTGTGAATTAAGTGTCTTGGTACGTTCTGATAAAGAAGTTCTGATGCTTTATGGATGAGAGGTGCAGGCACAGATACTGAGCCTGGACTGATGTCTGCTGTTGGCCAAAGGTTTGCTGTGGTTTTGTCTTGAAAAATCAGTAATTTTCTGTTGATTCCAAATTAACTGAAGATTGTGGTGCTTCTGTTTTGAGCTACATACCGTTATTCTAAGCTGCAGAACCATGACCTGAACTATGCAACTTAATGTTCACTCTACTGCACTAAGGTATAAAAATCTGTCTTTCCTCACTAGCTGAGATTTAAAAAACAAAACAGAAAAAAATATCCCAGTAACTGACTGTCCAACTACAACGAAATTAAGACCCTGTTTGGAATAAACCCCAGCCAGTTTTGTATTTCAGAAGAAATGCATTTTTTAGCATTGAACTCATACTCACCCAACAGTGATATCGAAGATATTGCTGCCCACAGAACTGGAGACAGCCATGTCCCCTAAGCCTTTCCGGGCCACGATGACACTGGTGATGAGGTCAGGGATTGAAGTTCCTGCTGCCAGAATGGTTAACCCCATAATTTCCTCTGATATCCCAATTGTTTCACCAACCTAATAAATACAAAGACAGTCAGGTAGGGCTTTAATTGCTCTGTGCAGTCTTTTAGGTTTCAAGGCTTATTTGAGTTAAAATATTTTAATGCCCTTAAACATGGCAGCATTTTTTCTGTTTTGTAGGATAAAACATTACATTTTGTAGTGTAAATCAATCTTGGACACCCCATCACGGTGTTGCCAAGACTCAAGGTCAAGTCGGTCACTGCGCAGCTCTTGTGTCCCAAATTCACCTCTTCTGGACATTTTCCACCTCTCCTTCTCCAAATCTAACATCAGCCCTGCCATTATCCAAGAGCTTTGGGAAATGACAGCCTTTGGATTTATGGCTCGATCAGCTGCACTGTGAGTGTGCAATACATCACCAAATACAAATTGCGGGTCTGATTCTACAAGATGCAGGTATTATTTCCCAGAATACCAGGTTGAAGATTAAGGTGAAGGGGGTTGAGATCGTTGAGCAGCTTCCAGAATCAGAACCTGTATTTTCCTAGAATTTTAATTAGGTACGGGGTAATTACGTTCTGCACAGAAGCATTCATCAATGAAAAGGCAGTATTAAGATAAATCTTGATGGCACTTTTCCTTTCACTGATGCACAAATTCCCTTGGAAGCTCGTGAAAAAGAATGACTCCTTGTCAAATCAAAAAGAATGAAATTGAAAATTCCCTTTTGGGTTCTAACAAAACAAAGTTTGTGCTGTTTTGATGGATGACTGCAGCTGTAATTCATCAGATAAAACGCCACAGTGACACTTCCCTCTCTCTCTCTCTCTTCATCTACTTTTTCCAAAATGGTCTTATTTGCAGAGAGAAAAGAAACCCCTCACCTGGTGAGCCCACCACACCATGAGGTAAGAGAATACAGCAATCCAGATGATGGAGCCAAAAAACGTGATGACAAAGAATTTCTTGGAGTCCTGTTAAAAGTAAGTTTGGAAAGAAAAACATGGAGAAGTTTCAGGAAAGTTAACAACCCCCTGGGTGAAAGTTATTCACCTGAAACACTTCACTGCAATCAATTGCTTTAACATGGACCCTGCTCTCTTTAATTGTATTTATTTTTTATCAGCTTGATTAGATGATCGATAGTTTCCCATCTTCTGTGATTTATTAAATTAAATCTCTGGAACTCTTTTATGCTGCAGCTGGGGCTCCTGTCCCACGCCCTGCAGCATTAACAGCACTTCAAGTACGCAAAGACTCAAGACGTGGAAAAATAGAAGTGAGGACTCTTGCTGAGAGGAAATCTATAATTCAGTTAACAAACCGAGTAGCAGAAGGAAGATAGATTCTTACTGGGTTTCTAACGTCAGGCATCGTGCTCCAGAGAGGGAAGACAATGGGGAAGAGGAAAAGGTAAATCGCTTGTTTTTTCCTGGTTTCTGGCCATTCAAGTGATAACGGCTCATCGTTTTCTTCATCATCTGTGCTGTCATCATCGCTGTCTTCCTCACTCCCAGAGCTGCTATCTTCTGAGGTGTTGCTGTCTGATGAGGGCTATAGATCAGGGAAAAAAAGGAGGAAAAAAAAAAAAAGAAAAGCCACTATGTTCTCAAACTGAGAAGGAGCTGGGCAGCCTTGTCTTGTCAGAGGTCACGTTTGTAATGGGGCAGAGGGCAGCCACAGCCCACATCCTGCTACTACGGGGCAAACCCCAGGCCTACCCCATCTCAGAGCTTGTGTGTTGTGTAAACTAATTTCTGTCAGTTAAATAGAACCAATTTTTAGATGGGATTTTGACACAAATGAAACAATTACTGTCTGTCCTTGAAAAATCTTTCCTCATCAGAACAGCAAATTACATCAACTGAAAGGAGGGGTTCAGGAAAGAAAACAGAAGTGTACACTGGTGAGCACTGGAGAGGCAGGTACTTGTATCTCATGTTGGAGTCACCCTCTGACCTCAGAAGAGTCATTGGAGGAGAAAATACTGTCCAGCACCACTTGAGGTTATATTTTGGATCTGTTTAGTGTTTATAAGCGGAAATGTTTCAGCTAACACCTTAATGGGTCTCGCCACCACACACGCAGCCTATGCACAGTTGGCAGTTATGGGAAATGGGTTGGGTCCTGTCCTAAAAGCTCTGGAAGAAGGAAAATCCGTGAGAAGTTTGGTTTGGACTGAGCCTTATTGCCTTATTATTTAAATACCTGCCCATCCTGTGGTGCGTTTGCCTTCTGTTTGTCTTTGCTGGGTTCAGAATCACTGGCAGGTGTTACCTGGACACTGCTTGGTGTCTTCTTTTCCTCTTCTGCTAAAAGTGATAAGAAAGAATATTGGTTTCAGTCATCTTAGTGGCAGGTGGTCATTTTCCTCTTAAGCAGCAGGGAGGCTTGATCTTCCTATGAGAATATGTGGCGTTTCATGTTGAACCCCATATGATGGCTTTTCTGTTTGTCCTCTCTGTCTTCTGTGGGCTGCGATTAGTAAAAGCTGGGCAGAATCTGGCCCACCTGGCACAGAGGGATACCTTGGTGCTCCTATGACCTCTTACTTGCTGTAAGAGGCATGTGTAACAACAGGGAAATGCTAATTATCTGATCTACAACTGATGAGTCTTTCTTGGTTTCACTCTGGATTCAGAAGATCATATTAAAGCCATCCTTAAAAGCCAGAAAGGATGTAAAGCTTTGCTATCCCTTTTTTTTCCTAGCAGAGCACGGCATTCTCCAGGGAACTGAGATTCTCTCAGGCTTCTGAGAAATTACTGTTATGTGCTGGCAGACTTTAATCCCTAATTGTTTGGGAGGTGCTCAGATGCAAATAGAAGAGTTCTGACACCTACAAGGAAATAACTGCAATGTCCTCTCTGCTGTCCTGGTGTCCACCTGCGTAGCCAAGAGGAACACAGAAACCTCTGTGCAGAACGGTGTGGGAATGTGGGTCACAGAGCAGGGGTGAGAGGGGCACCTGGGGTTTTGCCCGGGCACAGCACGGACCCGTTTCAGGTTAAGGGTTGAGGTTAAGGGATCCTCATCACATGTCAGTAGGATTGTGTTATCCTATTATCCCAAAATGTATGTTTTCAGTGAGTGCTATTTGGGATTTCTGAAACCAGGCCTTAAGAAAGTTCACATGAAATCCTTTCAGCTCAAGGTGGGAGATAGAGTGATAATGCTTTGGGCCTGTTCACAGGTCTATGCACCAACCAAGCTTGAGGAACATGTCATGGGGTGAAAATTCAGTGAAGTCAACGTGTTGAAAAATTGCACCAAGATTTACTTGTTTGTTAAACAGTATTTTCCTCAAGGTTGGTCTCGTTTACAGAGGTGAGGCTCAGTATTGTGAGGGTGACCACTGTGCTGCAGCAGGAGGTGGGCAGCTTTTGGAGGTGGGACCTTCCACCCAAGCATTTGCTTGGTTTTCAGCACAGACCCTTAGAATTGTTACAGACTTAGTGCAGCTTTTCTCTGCAGAGGAATCTTTTGTCCTCTTCTGCAAACGTGCCAAGTTTCTGAGTTAAAATGAAGGTGCTTTGTTTTAACAAATACCTTGTTTGCAGGGTCTGCCAAAGGTGCAGCACAGCTGTCTGTAAGGACCTGACCTCCCCTCTCCCACCCTTCCACTGGAAATTTGTGCTATGTCCTTTAGGACATATGTCCTTTGTGTTTGGATGCTCTCACCAACCACTCCTGGACTCCTGCAGGGATGGCTTTTTATTGCCCACTATTGGAGCATATCGATTGATTTCTGCTGTGTTATTACTGTGTCCAGTAACAACAGGAAATTCCTGTGAGACCACGGTGTTTCTTTGGCAGCCCTTGGGTGCCGAGTGCTGGGAAGGTGAGGGGGTTTGCAGCACAAAACAAAGCAAATTCTTCTTGCACTCACCGTCTGGTTTTGATCCTTGTCCAGCCAGAGTCTCCGCTTTGGCCTTGGCGATGCTGCTCAGCATGTCAACCCTGTCTTTAAATTTTGCTGTGGATGAGGAGATATTTGTCATCAACTTCACAAAACTCCCCTTTACCTACTTCCCCCCAACTCCCGCACACTCTCCCCCCTTTCCTCTTGCACAGATTGCAGTCGGTGCCCACTTAGGAGCTGTCTTTTTGGCCGGGGCCCTAGGTTTTGGCTGCTGCTGGTTGATCATAGCAGTTATATTTAAACCCTTAGGGCCATGGCAATTCTGCCAGCAGGTTGACATGTAACCAATACTATCATATTTAAAAGAGAAGGCAGAGGGAAGAGAAATTCCATACAAGGGCTGTGCGCACTTCCTAGGAAGCAAACGTAAAAAGAACAGAGGAGGGGGTTTGATGCAATATCATTTTGTTCCCAAAAGACTGCTGGGTTTTTTTCAGTCTAGGTTATGTCCAAGCTAAAAATGACACCTTCCTTCTGCCATGTGACTGCTGAAGAGGCTTTACTGTGCTGCTTGCAGCCTGGCGACCTGAAGGTAAGGGAAAATAAAAATTTTTTACATTCCAGTTATCTGGAAAATTATTTCTCTAAGTATATGCTAGTATCTCCTCTACTGCAGTTGATCTAAATTCCTGGTATCCAGATTTAACATGGTCCAGGCTACCCAAGAGGTCACCTTCATGCAGTACTGTATTTCTGGAATTTCTTCTACCTTAAACCATGCACTGATCAGCTCAGATGCTTTATTGGTGTTTTACAGGGAACTCTGAGTCTCCACAGTTAGACGTTGTGCTCAAGTATCTTAACTCCTGCTCTTGTTGAAAGTAAGCAAGTCATCAACTCAAAGTAAAGCCTTGTTTTGCTCTAATCTATATCTTCTGTTGAGGTCCCTACCCAGTGACTGAGCCGAGGGTCACAGGTTTTGCATGTGGATGAGAGCCACAAGAAATTGGCTGTGCTATGCTGTGCAGGGCTGTAAATTAATTTCCTCTGACAGTTTTATCACACTGATTTAATCTACTGTACTGTTGACTGTGCAGCCAGAACGTGTTCTTGTCATTTGCCTCAAGGGCAGGGCCTGTTGCTTTATTCATCGCAATGATACTGAGTTAATAGAAATAGTAGGCCCTGAGCCGTGGGGGTAGAGCTGCCATTCTGAGTTGAACCTCCTCAAAATCAGTGGATTCTGGTCTAAAAAACCTGACTTTTCCATGCTCCTTGTCAATAATGAAGCCAGGCAGAAGGGATGTGAAGCACTTTGCTTCCTTCCCCCTCTGCTGATGCTAAGCACAAGTGTACCCATCACTGCGGGGCAACCAAGAGGTGACCTTTGGCTCCCGGTCTCCTCTGACCCCTGGGCAGCGCATCTTTCTGGTTGGCTTTCCCCAGAAGCTGTTGCAAAAGCTTCTGTCAGCAGGGTCAGGGCGGTCAGGCTCAGCATGAAAGAGATTATATAAATTCAGGCTCCTGGTGTCCTGCCCTCACGCAGGGTGCAGGCTCTGAGCATCCCTCTCTCTCAGGATAAACAGATTAGGACCAGGCCACTCTACGGGTCTCAAGAGATCAGCCTTGTTTGAAAAGGTGTTAATTCCCCTGACACACATCTCATGCAGGAAGGGCTGAGGTTGGAGGAAGGGTTGGCTATAAGCCGGCCAGATCTGCAGGTCAGCACGGGGAGGAAGGAGATCTGGCAGCCCAGTCCTTGCTAGTGCTGGGGATTAGCTGGGCAGGGCACCAGCTCCCTGCGCTCAGTCCTCCCTGAGGTCTGTGGTCCCCTGGGGTGTTCTTGGCTGGTAACTCTCTGTCCCCTGCTCTGAGAGCCCATCATAGGGGACACACCTGCCTCCAGAGGTCCTGAGATGCTCTTCAGGAAGATTTCTGTCCCATGGATTGAAAGCATCCAAAGCTGGATTTATGGTGGCAGCTGAGCTTCTGCTTTGAGTTTGGTTCTTACATTTAATTAATCCTGTGCCTCTCATATTTAAACTAACAGGACTAATTTACAACATGAACAGCAGGAAGGATTTTTTTCTTTAATATTTGACATTGGAGATTCTGCTGTCTAAAAGTGGAAGTAAAAAAAAACCAACAACCCTCATGATGCTTTTTGCTCCATTGTATCACGATTCTCTTAAAACAAGTGATTGGATGCTAATGAAGCACAGAGAAACTGTAGCTGCCTTCATTCTTCTAGCTCAACTCAAGCCTGCAATGCTGCCTGCTGCTTTATTCTGGTCTAATTTCCAAAATCATTAGCTCGTTAACTGGGGCACACTGAGGGTAGACATCTCTGATAACCGCACTGCTGGAGCCTTTTTCTTCATTCAACAGTAAAAGCAGGCTTCTGGCCTGTGACTAGAATTTAAAGAATAATCTGATGGTAAGACTGGAGGTTCAAAAATGAGAGGGTTCCTCAGTCCTCCCAAAATCCCTGTTCCCTTTAATTTCCCAACAGTTCCCTCTGGTGTCTAGCTGAAAAATCTTGAAAAGTTCTCAAGCTCTGCTTCTACACGTTTTCAGAGAAAGTGGGGAAAACCCAAAGGTGCTAGAAATACCCTATTTAAAAATAAGAAAGGCACTTTAAGAAGAAAAGCTTCTATCAAAACTATAATTCAAGAAACAATGTAAATGTTAGAACTTCTAAAGTAAAGCACCTATTCTCCTGTAGGCAGAGAAAAAGACTTAAATAATGATCCCTTCCTAATACAAAAAGAAAAAAACCCAAACATTCTGAACCTGATCCACCCTTCAACTGAGAAATTTTGCTTCATACAAGGGGTGTTGCATTAGGAGCAGTGGAAAAAAATTTTGTATTTCAGACTTTTACCTTATTTCTAGGACATCTGCCTCTGGATATCGGGTTTGGAGGCCCAGTGCTTGCAGGGTTTTTATTCTTGCTGCCCTGAAACTGCTTCTGTGCAGTCCAAATAAAACACAACTGCAGTGTAAGGAAGTAAGCCCTACAGAGAACCTAATTTCAGCAGGTTAAGCTGGAACTGCTGAGCAATAGTTGGCAAGTGTTTCTTTTGTACAGCATTCTTTACCACAGCCTCTAAGTGCTGATGCTGCAGGCATTGGCGAGAAGGAACAAGGACCCTTGAGGAAAGATAAATTGCTTTGGGATCATCTTTTATGTTGCAACTTAATTACAGAAATGTGTCTGGTACAGGAAGGGCTTTGTGGGTGATTGGTGGGAAATCGGCACCCGGCTGTGGTGACAGTACCAAAGGGCTGCAGTACCAGCCACACAAAGGCTGAGCTTGCAGTCCTGATGGGCCTTTCAGGTGCAAACCCTCTTTCAGAGTCATCCTGGGGAAGTCATTTCACCTTTTTGGCCGAGATCCTCAAAGCACATAGGTTTCTCCATCTATTCATAAATCATTCTTTGTCTCCTTTTTCTTTAGGTATGAATCTATCAGGGTAAGGAGTGTCTCCTACTGGACACACAGCACCCGGGGATACTGGCTCCTTGATTTTGAGCACTGTGCTGTTGTAATATCAGTAACTTTCTTTTTTGTTACTTTTGTTAAGGAGCTCTGGCAGCGCTGAGTGGAACAGGTATGTACCTGGGGCAGAGGTGTTGCCCTTAGCTCAGGGACATCGTTATAACAAAGGGTTTAAGAAATAACAACCTTTTGGGAAGAGTGTGGCCCATCCTCGCACAGTCCCTGTTGAGTGTTAGACTGAAGTAGGTATGGCCACACTCCCATCTAGTGGCTGCACACGCTGAGACAGTGATTCAAAGACTGCCTGGCTGAAATGAGAGGGGGAATTGTCTTTCAGAGAAGATTCCCCCCCATCTTGTTTATTCCATAGTCATAAATTGTGCTAACACTGGCCTCATTAGCAAGGCCAGGGGCTCACAGCTGCATTGAAACCTCCTGACAGCATATTCTGGGCTGAGCTGGCTGGGGCAACACTGGAGTGCTCTCCTTGGCCTGAATTGGCATCCTCAGGCCCCCCAGGCCCACACAACTTCTACTGGGGTCCCAGGGTTTCACCAAGCTGAGGCCACCAGGCTGGACCAGACGCATGTGCTGGCCTGGGGTGGGCAGATGCTGCACAGAGACATTTAGAGGTGCAAGAAGTATAAGAAAGCCCCGGAGGGTCTCTGAGTGGCAGCAGTCCCTCTAGTCCAGCACTTTCTGATGCTAAAGGCAATGGCATGTCCTCTAGTAAAGATTTTGGTTTTACCCTTGTGTTGTTGATACTGTGTTTTGGGGGGGGGGGGGGGGGGGGGACACAGGAGGCAAGGGCAGTTGAGCGAATCCTGAACAGCTGGGCTCTTGTTTGGCTACTCTCAGTAATATCATGGGTGCCTTCACTAAAATCTATCAAAGCGGACACTTCTCTGTCTTGATGTCCTTATCAAGCCTCCTTTGTTCCCTCGATCGCTCTGTGCAGCCGGGATTTTGATCTGGAGAGTCCTTTTTGTAACCTCTGTGATACACACGAGAGGTGTTGATCTGCTTAGCTTCAATCTCTCTTTGAATGGACAACAGATAATCTCTTTAGAACAAGTAGGACAGTGGAGGGGCGGTGCATGTGCTAAGGTAGGAAAGAAAATCTAAAAAACCTTCTTTATTTCAACACCCTTCACCACTGCTTGGAAAATTAACCTCCGCTCTGTGTTTGGATTAAGTTGATATGAAGCAGCATGTTAAAAGTTTGTGTACAAAGACCCTGGGTCTGTCTGGAGAGTGGCTTCTCTGTACCCTGGGCACTTTAAAAAGGTGTCCTAGTCCTAACTGACCAGTCCTTGGCCCTGGGCAGTTGGCCCACTGGGTGAAAAGTGTTGCAGGTACAGTTTACCTTGGCAGTGATGATACTGCAGTGTCGTAGGTGGGTTTCTAGAGATGCTCAGTGTTGGTCTAAATCGCATTCGTATTGGCTTAACCATCCTAATTGGAACCTGCTGGGTGTTTCAGGTCTCAGCTGGGATTTTAACCACTGTCAAAATTATAATCCTTCAAAGGTTTTAACTTCTTTTTCTTCAGGTTTATGCCTTGTCAGGGGCTGTGTGCACAGCTGGGGACGTGTATGGGTAATGAGCTCTCCCTGTGTTCATTTTCCCATTGTAAATGAGACTGAAAGGTCAAAATGCAGTCAGCATTGAATACTGTTAAGGCCAGGGTGAGATCTGAGCTAAGAGGAAGGATGATGTGACATTCTATGAGATGGAGGAAACCTGTAACTCGTGTTTGCTATGCCTGCTGTCAAAGGGACAGCAGAAGATCATGGAAGATAGAATGGTTTGGGTCTGAAAGGACAGAATGACACAATGATATAGGGTTGGAAGGGACCTCTGGGGATCATCTTAGTCCAAACCCCGGCCAGAGCAGGTTGAACAGGAACGTGTCCAGGCAGGTTTAGAATGTCTCCAGAGACACAGACCCTGCCACCTCCCTGGGCAGCTTGGTCCAGGGCTCTGCCACCCTCAGAGTAAAGAAGTTTCTCCTCATGGACCTTAATTAAAGATTATCTAGTTCCAAGTCCCCTGCCCTTCCCACCAGACCAGGTTGCTCCAAGCCCCATCCAGCCTGGCCTTGAACACCTCCAGGGATGGGGCAGCCACAACTTCTCTGGACAACCTGTTCCAGAGGCCTCACCACCCTAATGGAGGACTGCAGTGACTGACACTGCTTGGAGGGACCGTGGCAACAGGACCTGTTCCACATCCCTCCTCCAGCAGCAGCTGCCAGCACAGCAGTAACTGGTTTGGCCGAGGCAAAGTAGATGGCAGGGCTGAAATGTGAATTGTTTGTCCTGGCTAGCCCCAGGATCAGAGAGGTATGTCCCTCTACTCCAGAGCTTCCCCTACCTGATGTTATCTGTGATACTCAAGAGCTGCATTTCAAGGACGAGTTGCTGATCCCCAGCCCCCTTGTATACAAAGACTCCATTCCCAGTTAAACTGCCCCACGATCTAGGTTGCAAACCCAAGTCCCTCGGATGTGGAACGTTCACTCACCTTCTCCCAGGGGGTCCAGGGTGTGGATCATGAGTTGGAAGATGGTGCTGCGCATTTGAGAGTTGTGTAGGGAGGCTGAACTGCTGCCTCTCTGTAAGGCTGATCCTGGCTATGGAAAGGTACAATGCAGCAGTCAATAGCAGTTTCCTCACCAAAACATGTCTACCCTTGGTTCACCTCTGCCCTGAGGATGCATTTACATGGAGGATGATCTCCCCAACCCAAGGAGCAGACTCAGCAGGGTTTTTTAAACAGCCTCTGCATTCAAATTCACGGGATGGCTGTCAGTACTGACTGTTCACAGCAAGGGACATGCTCTTGAGGCGACAGGTCAACCCATCCTTAGATAAATGCAATGCTTGCACAGACTCAGCATCAACACAATGTTATTATAAATTATAATAATCAAAGCATGCAGTGCTTTTAGCTATAAACTTATGACTAGATTTATATGCTGCTACAAGATAATGATACAGTCATGTCAGGTGCCCTGACTTGCACTTGAAAGCTCTGGTGCTCTGTTCTTACAGTCAACTCCAGAGTACTAATGAGCTTTTGACTGAACGTTAATTAGTACAGGTAGGTTAAGCGTGTAGAGAAAAAAGCAGGATCCGCATGAGGAAGCTAACACCTGTATGTGCATATGCAGCCTCTACATCAGATAGGCCTCTCTGTGCAATGGCTGGCCAAAGGGTCACCAGTTTAACCAGGAGCAGAGGAACAAGCTCTCCAGTGTTCTCTACAGGTAAGGACAGACCCTACCAGCCTCTGCTCTGGGAGCACCAGGGGAAAATTGGCCATGAAACCAGGTAAGAAAAGTCATGCTCTGAATTTCTGTGTGCCTCTTTAAAGCATAGAATGACTAGTACTCTGCCAGGCAAATCCACTCAGGAAAACTGAAGTGTCTCTTAATTTTTATAAAAATGCCTTTGAGCATACAACTCAGCCAGGTGTCCTCTTAAGTAAGCTGTGGATATCATGCCAAGCATGGCTGGCTCTTTGCACAAATTAGGATTTGGCCCAGGCTTCTTGACACAGAAGTTCACACCTTTATTCATGACCTGACACAGAGAGGGGTTCAAAATGCATTAACTTTGGATCCCTATAAAATTGCTTGGACCTACCTGCAGCCTCTTCCCATCTGCTGGCTTCTTTGTTCCATCATCCGCAACTGCCCCACTGCTTTTCTGTGTGCAAGCAAGAACAAAAACGATTGAATACCACTATGGCTTCACCTGATTTGTCCAGATATATTGATAATTCTTCAGGCCAGTGTCTGTGAGGAAGTGAGGCATCTATTACCAACGACCACGCATGGATGGTACTGAAAGAGCCGAAGCCACGTGTCAGCAGCCCTCTGTCATACACCAGTGAGAGTCCCTGCAAACTTGAAGTGGAGGGGTTTTTCTCCTTCATCCTGAAGGGCTGGATTCAATTTGTGCTGATTGGTGATGCCCACAGCGATGGATGTGTTACAAGCTGCAGTGTCTTGCACATGAATCCCACTGGAATCTAACACATGAGCTTTCAGGACTCCCAGCCTCAAGCCCTGGCTGAAAGACAGACCAGGAGGAGGAAAGAAAAGCACTTTCTTGATTCTGCACCACTTCAACTATCCTCATCCCTCCTCCTTTCCTACCTTATATGATGCTAAGGGAGGGACAAAGCATATTTAACTGCCAGTGACACACGTCTGACTAGTTAAGTGTGCCAAAGCCAGAGGACAACTTGAAATCTAGTGGTCTCTGCTCAACAGTTGGCAGGTAAGAGGCCAAAGGGGAGAGCTGGGGAGGGACAGAGGAGGGAGAAGTGGGCAGGTGCATTCAAGAAGATAAAGTCCCAAGTGTTCTGGAGGACACGTCCTGCAGATCTGCCAGTCTGAAAGGGCAACTGCCTCTGGGGACAACCTCAAACACTGCCTTTGAGTAAGCAGTTAACTCTTGCTTCAAAAGACAGTGAGTGAAGGTCTCAAATCTGGAGGGTGTAGTTACACCCTGCCTGGGCACCGGTGGCATATGGAATTGCGTCTCTGAGCACACATAGTTGTGGTCAGCACATGGAAGCAGGATTTGGGCATTTCAACCTTGTTGCCCAAATGCTGTCTGGGAGAGGTAGCAATGGTTGCTAAAGGCTGCCACATCGCCTTCTGGGCCGCAGATCGGGTAACAAGTGACACCACCAGTGTCCCAGCAACACACCCCACTTCAGAATGGGAAGAGAGAATTTCTGCCGACACCTCTCATCTGTAAGAGGCTTGGAAAGCACCTCTTATCAGAAGCCTTTTTTCCTCTATTTAACCTAGAATTGGCCAATCATGTTCCTGGACTAACAATGTGTTCCTCTAAGTGTTTTTTTTGAAACTCCTTTACAACAACCGAGTGAGCAAAATCCCAGGCATGTCTTTGAAAGTAGGTAAGTGACCGCAACTGGTATCTTTCATAATTGCAAGGATAGAACTCCCTCTTAGTGGTGTTCTCTACTTTCTTAGAATCTCTACTATCCAGATTGCATTTCCCTCAGTTTATAACCATAATTATTGACCAGTACCTGTATTCTGAGGTTTTGTTTGAACATGCACTCTGTGAAGGAGATGCAGTTTTTTTCTTTGTGGTTTACGCTAGAAGGAATGATTTCCAACTTGCCCTCTGAACAATAAGGACACCAACCTTCCGAATATGCTCTGCTGATGCTGCCTGCACAGCATGTAGCTTCTTGTTCAGCTCCTGCTTCACCCATTGTTCTAGGTACACGTTCTGTTTCATAGTGAATACATATGTGGCATAGGCAGTCAGTAAAAGGAGGCTTTCCCACCAATCAATGACACTGTCTAGGAAAAACAGGATGAGCATCATTAAGTCTACAATGTAGAAGGAGATGTCTCTAAATAAGGGCCACCATGTCAGGTGGAGTATCTCCCTTGAGAAGAGGGCACAGGTGCCAATGACAAAGAGGATATTAAACACCGCTGAGCCCACAATGGTACCGATGCCCACATTGCTGTGTGAGATGAAGACACCTATGAGGGAGGTGAAGAGTTCTGGTGCTGATCCACCTGCTGCCATGAAGGTGGCTCCAGCCACATCTTCAGAGATCTCCAACTTCTCTGTGATCACTCCCAAAGCAGGGACAAAATACTCATCACACACTATGGCCAAGGCCACAAATACATACGTCATGCCAAAGATGTGAAGTACAACCCACCCTTGCCTGCGTTCTTCCACACTGAATAGGTCCTGGGGATATTCTCCTTTGGACTCGTGTGGTCGCTTTTCATCTGGGTAGCTTTCACTGACGTTTTCTCGCTGTGGTGTCGTAGCCACTGATGTAGTGACGGGCACAGTTGGCTCAGGATCCACATATACACAGTGCCTTATTTTGGGTGCTGCTGTGACATTTCCCTTTACGGCAGTCTTGTTGCTGGGGAGGTCCCTGGAGGTGACTGTCCCAGGGTCCGTGGGTGGGGGTGGTGCCGTGTGTGGTGCTGGAAGGGCAGAGGGGCTGAACTGGAGCTGATAGAGAGAGAGGACCAGCACTATGGCAAGCAAGAAAAAGATTCGGTTCCGTTGTAGCCGCCTCCTCCGTGGTAAATGCATTTCCTAAAGGTTCAAAAATTCAGAAGCCACTGAAGACTTCTCTTGATCAACAGTTTGCACTTATATCCACCATTGGAGTTTCGAGCTGATCTTAAGCGTCAGGAGTGAAACTGCATGACACAAAGTGTAGAATCCTGCAAAAGAAAATCTGGTGTAAAAAATAAAGTAATGCAACTTTTCACCATTTGGGTAACATTACTTCACTGACCGATTCTCTATTTTTCAGTAAAAACAAATGGACTTAAATAACTAAAATCAGATCTAGATACAGTTTTCATTCTTTTCTTCTTTTTTTATTGTGACCGTAGGCTCTGCTGCTTGATAAACATGGGTTTGGCTTAACGTAGAGAGGAGTTGGATGAACAGCCCAGTCTGAGCTGAAATCTTATTCCACCTAATGCCCATATCCAGGAGCTATTAAGGTTTGTGTTTTCACTTGAGTCCCGTTGTGATTCTGTAACATCAGCAACTGGGTCAGCATCCTGCGGGAGGAGAGAACACGGCTTCTGTCAAGGAACCTGCTTTAAATTGCTAGAAAAGAGGACGCTCTGAAGACAAGATCATGCTTCTAAAACCTCCCTCCAAACAGACACATTAATTCACTGAAGTAACCTCAACAGGAGGATGAAAAGTGCTTGACAGTTCCTGGCTCTGCTGCTCTGTGCTCTCCAGCCTTGATTCCCACAGAACACAAACTAGAGGTGAGTTTTTTTTCTCTTTCAGCTTGAGGAAGACTTGGCTCTAGCAAAACTGAGGGTGCTGAATATCCGTTTGTTTCTATGACTACGTCTTTTCAAGCCTCTCTGTAGAAATCAGAACTGGCAAAGTGGAACTGTAATCATACCTTTTATTAGGGGTAATTAGCATATCTTGCATAATTATTTGAACATCATTTAGAAAGGGAGAGAAATTGTACGTGCCAGACTGACACAGCCTGCAGCTGTGACAGTGTGAAGACAGTGATTTGGGGCTGAACAGAATTTACCCTTCAGCACCTTGGAATATTGCTCTTGGTGGATTCATTATTTTTTTTTTCCCAGAGTGGGAATGTTACATTATACTTGAGCTGGATGTGAATCACAGTTTTGTAAGCCATTCTTAGCTAAGCTCTTCATGCAAGTTAGTACACACTTACCCTCTTGCATAACACCCAGTGTGAAGTAATCAGCCTAAATTTCTTGCAAGACAGGCATTATTATCTTCTTTTAAATAGTTGGGAGGATCACTAAGGCAAGAGTAATAGCGGGTCATGGGGGTACCTAGATAAATAGATGATATAAGCTATGCTTTTCATATGTAAAAAGAACACAAACATGCATATGGCAGAATTTCATAATATAGTATGTATAACAAATTGCACATTATTAGAAAATAACCCTTCCTAGTGAGGATAAGAGAGTGAAACAAACGACAGAACAGAAGACATATGTACACACTCCTACTTAAGCACTGTTTTTATTGCTCCTCTCCAAACCAAACTGCCTAAAAGACCTTTTGCAAGCAGAAATGTATCCAAAGCTAGGACCAATTGTGAGAGCTCTCTGGCCTTTCACAATGCCTGACCGGCAGCCTCTGTGTTTCTCTAGTCTTGTAAGTTTAGCGGTTCTTTTCCAGAGTGCATTGTCTCTTGCTGCTGCTGAACTCCTTTCTCACTTTCTCAGTTATAAGAGACCTGAAGCAATCGAACAAACCTCCCCAGCTTACCTTCCAAAGATGCTGCCCAGGAGGAAGAGGAGTACCAATGGCTGAGCGTACTGCTGGAGGCTTCTTTGATGCGGAACCACCAGGTGGGAGATGCTGTTGCAGAGAGAGGCAGATGAAAATGATCCCATTTTCACAATGTCTCTGCTAGTAGAGTTCTAATACAAGAGAGGGTCAGGTGTGAAGGTCATATTACCGGAGGAATAGCCAATCCAGTTTAATACCTGCAGTCCCTAAGAAGATTAAATAGTATTGTATAGATTTGAGTCTATATCTCTGAAGCCAATATCGTTGTCTGCTACTACAGGTTATTCTCAGTCTGAGGGCAGGCGATTATCTCCATTGCATCCTTCCATGAAAGCACCAGCTGTGAGACATGTATCATTCTCAGGGCAGCCGGATGCAACTCACGCCGGAGCAGTGGTCACTGAAACAAGGCAACCTGCACCTAGCTTCGTTTTGAGGCATCTTGTCCTGCTGACAGGCCAGATGAGCGGTTCTGCTGGCCCTTGCCATGATATGAGCCTACTTTGCAATGCCAGAGGGAGGTTTAAAACTTGCTGTCCCCTGGAAAAAAATCCCCTCGGCTCTGGCTCCGCGCTGGGGGAGCAGAGGGAGGGATGCTCAGAGCCCGGTCCCTGGCTGGCCCAGCAGCCCAGGGTGCCCTCGGGAGCTGGCGCTGGCCAAAGACTTCATGGTCCTAAAAATCCACTTACTGGGGAAGTAGAAACGATGATTCGATAATTTTAAATCCAACTGTTGTCTGAGCAGGCTGCTTTGCAGGGGTACAGCCCAGGTTTGCAATGGCATTTACTGAACCCCCTTATCCCTGCTCCCCCGTGCACACCGCCAGCCAGTTGGGATGCTTTTCCAGATACTGGCATCTACCTGAACTGTTTTCCCTCACGAAAGCGGTATTACAGGTTTATCTTGCTTTTACTGCTGAAAATGCCGTTTCTCCCACGGCTCCGTGGGCCGCTCCTGTGTGGGGAGCCCACCCGGCCCCTTCCCGCCCCAGCCGCGGCGTTCCGGGGGGGACGCTTTCCGCGACGGACCCATGGCTGCACGGGAGGCCGGGAGTGAGCCACATCGTTTCTCTTCCCCCTCTCGCCTCTCTCCTTTCGCAGCCCCTCGGAACACCCCGGGCTGGCCCCGGGGGCTATCGCTCAGGCCCCGCCGAGGAGGAAGGGTTGGAAGCGGGAGGGGACACCCGGGTGTTCCCGCGTCTCTCCGCGGTCCTCGGGGAGAGACTCCCTTTCCTCGTCGAGGCTCAGCCCTGGCTGCGCTCGCCGTTTCTAGGCCGTTGCAGCCGGTTGGAGATGCTGTGTGTGGTTCGGGAGCAGAGCTGTTGACTTAATCTGCATTAAATCCCGCTTTTTTAAGGGTAATTGTCACTTGCCCTGCTGCACGGTGAGGTCAGTGTGAGAGAAGGAGATGTGTCGCCTGGTAACTGCGGCTTCAGTAATCATGTGTGGCCTGTTTCTTCTCCCTCCATGCAGCAGATCACTGTTCTCCACGGCAGTAGCAGAGAGGAGCAGCTCATCATGCCGACGGTGGTGGTGATGGACGTGTCGCTCTCCATGACACGGCCGGTGTCAGTGGAGGGCTCGGAGGAGTACCAGCGGAAACACCTGGCTGTCCACGGCCTGACCATGCTCTTCGAGCACATGGCCACCAACTACAAGCTGGAGTTCACGGCCTTGGTGGTGTTTTCCTCGCTCTGGGAGCTGATGGTGCCCTTTACGAGAGATTACAACACGCTGCAGGTAGGGTGCCTGAAACACAAAAGCAGAAAGCTGTCAACATTAAAAAAAAAACAAAACCCAACAACAAAAAAAGCCCACGCATGTTTTGAAATCACAGAGAAATTGTGTAATTTCATATCATCCTGTTCACGGTGTCTTGTGTTGAGTGCTTTAATCTTATTTTAAAGATAGGTGAAATCAATGCATTTGAAAAGTTTTGCTGCTTCGCAGATCTTCCCTTGCAGGTGACCTCTGGTGAGGTCAGGTGACTAAGTTAAAAGTGGGGATGGGAAGAAGGGCTGCCTAGTGAAGCTCTTAAAAATTCCAGTGGTTCTATGACATACTTGTTTTTCTCTGTAGTTGTTGATTTGCTGTTGATGAACGATGCAGCAGAAAGGACCGTTTAGAAAGTTTTTGAGTCAAGTAATTTGGTAGAGAGAAGGTGCTTTTAAGAGTATGTAGCAGTTGAAGCGGGGCAAGAATGAGAATAAGTGATTTTAGGCTTCGCAGATGTGATGGAAAGTGGGGAGAAAATGGAAAGGAGAAAGTCCAAGAAGGAAACTTCATACGAGTGCAGTAAGGCAATGAAAGTCTCTGAAGCCAGTAAAAATTGTACGTGTGAATATGGGCATCGTATGTACATTGATACATCACTGTTACAAGGCACAATGTTCTAGGTTTGTCGGGTGTGGGACATGCAGATTTTAAAATATATTCTCTGTTACATATACATTTTAGCAGATGATTTATCTTTGCAGAGAGAAATTGTCAGAGTGCATTCTCTTTGCTCTATTTTCCCCTCCCCAAGAGTTCATTTGAGGAATTTCTGAAAGCCAAGAACCCAGCTAAGCTCCTCTGGCACATTAGTTTTACAACTGCATCCTTCTTATGATCCTGTGTTTAAGTTTGACATTTTCATTTGGAAAAAAAAAGTGGGTTTATGCTTATAGAAACAAGATGTGGATATAAGTTTTGGATACCAAAGAGTTTTTGTGATAAAAGCTCCTTGTGGCCTACTTTCTGGACCTCTAAGAAGTTAAAGTTGCTCTGGTACCTGGGAGGATTTTCTAAGCTAAGTGTTTCGTGGTAGACATTGCTTGAAATTTTTACTTTACTGTTTCTTTGAAACATGCAGAGGTGTTTTTTTTTCTCACAAAGAGCTGTGTTGATAAAATTATAGTTCCTTCAAAGTCAGCTGCTGTCATGTCATGACAATGATGTTCACTATTTCTTACATCTTTCTTTCCCACGGACCTGTGAATAACTTTTCAATGTTTCCTGGTAGCTGTTTCACCCAGCAACTACAGTGGTGTTTGTCTTTACAGGAAGCCCTGAGTAACATGGATGATTATGACAAAACCTGTCTAGAGTCAGCACTGCTGGGGGTTTGCAATATTGTCCAGCAGGAATGGGGTGCAGCAATTCCTTGCCAGGTACGACTGATTTTCCTGTTCTTAGACAATCTAGGTGTTCACTTAGTACTCCCTGTACGTTGCAGGTGGAAATGTAATTTGGAAACTTTGAATACTCTCAGGCATGCTGGTACTAGAGGGAGACAAAAAATTAGTATTTTGGCTATATCTGGAATACGGACAGGTGATCTCTATTAAAATATTCAGCAGCAAAAAGCTAGACTGCTTCCTGTCCAATGTGTTACTGTGGTGGAGTGGATTATAAAGTCTGGCCCAAGAGTACTATTTTAGATGCTTGGTATTTGATCTAGATGCAATCTTCTGTCCCAGGAGCCCCACTCAGTTTGGAAAGGGCATTGTCACACATACAGTAGCCTTT